>VFFE01007669.1:4652251-4773563 GCA_008921705.1 Burhinus oedicnemus
CCACCACCCCCCTCCGCCCCGGGACGCTGCCTGGAGTTACCGCCGGGCTTCTGGCGAGAGAGGGAAGTTGCCGGCCGAGGAGCCCGAGCCCGGCCTCTTCACCCCCGCGGGGGGACTCTACCCACCTCTCCCGGGCCGCCCAGGGGCTGAAGCCCCGGGAAGGAGGCGGCAGTCGCCGGCTGCCCCCGCGCAACGCGGGTCGCGGCTCCGCCGCTCGGTGGGACGCGGCGCCCTGCGAGCAGCCCCGGGCGCGGGTACTGACCTGGAGGAAAGCCTGGAGGGAGTCGTTCCGGAGGACAGCCACCGCGGCCATGGCTACTGCGCCCGGGGCGAGGGGAAGGCGCCGGGGCACCGCCGAGGCATGGAGACGCCGAGGGGAAGACGAGGAGCTGCCCAGTTTCTCTCTGTCTCTCTCCCTCTCTCCTCTCTCGCCTTCCCTCTGATCTCTTCGCCTCTGTGCCTGTCCCACCCCCCCGCGCTGCGCGATCTCCGCGGACTGTCTGACTGCACCAGGATCACCTCCAAGAATTTGATAAGGACTTTGCTGGGCCGCCAGCCAGTCAGAGGGAAGATTTATGGCTTTGAAGTTTGCCGCTACCCAATCATCAAAGAATAGCGGCTCTTTCAGAAGCGAAAGCAAATCCTTTGAATCCACAAAGCTCCTATGGTGTGTTTGTTGGTCTGGATAAAAGAACTGATTATTAGGGGGGATGGGAAGGGAGGAGATAAAGGCGGGACAATTAATGAAGTAATCACTATGTGGGAAATGTATATACACAAATAATTGGATTTTCTTGATCAAAGGACCCTTTACCGCCTGGAGACCCTCGCATTGGATGTGCAAGACACTGGATTCCCCCCCCCCTTTTTTTTTTTTTTTTGCAATTAAGGATTTGTAGCAGAGCCCTAAAGTGACAATGTGTCTTTGTTATCGCCCGAGAAATCTGCCTCCGGATTCCGCTGATAGTGTTTGATGACTCCAAGTAACAGGAGCACAGCGAGTTCACCTGATCGGGGCTGGTCGATCCCAGTCGTAAAACTTCCCTGGAGTAATTGTCGGTGGTTCCTCCCCGCTCCCTCCCTCCGCCCGCCCTTCCCCCGAGGCTGAGGGATATGCCCTCGGTATGACTCCGCAAACAACCGCACATTTTCCCCTCTGGTAGCTGGGTTTGGTTTCTCTCCGCTCAGCCGGCGCTAACCCTGTGCCATCAGGAGCCCCCGCCCGCCGCGGGGCCAGGCGAGCGCGGCCGGCCGGGCTCGGAGGAGGGATGGCGGAGCGCCACCGGCAGCGAGCGCTCCCGCGGACAGACACACCGACAAACCGCCCAGCCGAGAAACCCAACGGAAAAGTTTCCTCTTCCCTAGCGGGAGCCGGGTGTAAAAGACATAATCTCTTTAAATGAAGACAGGAGACTCTCTTGATGGCGTTTCTGGAGGCGGGATGCGCGCCCGCGGCGGGCGGGCTGTGCCCGGCGGCCCTGCCGAGCCTGCCTGGCCTGGGCCGGGGGCGGCAGCGGGTCCGGGGGGCTCCGCGGGAGCACGGACCTTATTACCGGGTCTGTGCCACCACCCTCTCGCCCACCTCCTGCCACAAAGCCAAACTCGGCCCCGAGGGCTCTGCTCCTTCACCCCTCACCCTTCGGCCCCTGTTTACACATACATACACACACACGTGTGTGTGCGGAGAGTCTGACCTGCTTTTCTTTCGGCCACGAGCGAGGCTATTTCCCCGGTAACCACCACCAGGCACATCTGGGTCACGGCTTAACGCCACCGCCTGCTGCTGCGCTCGGTGGTCGGCAGAGCTGGCGGGATCCCTCGCACCGCGCCGCCCAGCAAGGGGCAGGCGGGGCCCCGCGCCCCTCAGCAAGGGGCAGGCGGGGCCCGGCGCCCCTCCGCGCCCCTCCGCGGGCCGCTCAGCACCGCGCTCCGCCGGGGGCCCTGGAAGCGCGCTCCTCTCCTCGCCGCTTCCCCATCTGCTCCGAGGCCATCGCAAACGCGTAAGCCGGCCTGTCTGGCCAGGTACCAAACGAGGACGTTCGGCTCTATCTTGGGGCTGGGGGGTGCCCTTTCGGGCAGATGCCGGCTGGCTCTGGTCCTCCGGCGCTGTTTGCCCAGGTAACTCGATCCTCCCCGCAGTCGCTGGGTTCAATTGTATTCACACCGCCACTGAAGTCTCTTTAAACGCCAGCACACAGAGATCTTTATCTGGGTTTCCTGTGGAAACAATCACTGTCCGCTCAAAGACTTCCAAGAGTTGTAGGGCTTGAATTAGATCGGTTTCTTTGAAGGGATTAAAGTGCCAAGTCCTCTCCCACGGCTCCATATTGAGTCCTGGGGAGAAGTAAAAGCTCGACCCCGTGTAACACTGATCCCTACGCAGCAGCCACTTCAAGCGCTTCCCCTGTGCCAGGTAACCGCTTCACCAGGTCGGTAACAGGGGGATAAGCGCCCCGCACCCAGCGCTTTTACCACGCAGAGAGGCACCGCGGCAGGGCTCGCAGTGCCGCAGGAGCCCGGGGCCCGGCAGCAGCCCCCGGGCAGGGCGTGAGGCTGCGGGCGGCGGGGGTCCCCATCTGCCGGCGAGGGTGCAGGGCCCGCGGGGTCCAGCACCTCCATCCACCGCACACAAACACCCCCCGGCACCGCCGGCGTGGGATCCGGCGGGGGCTGCCCGCCTCCACGCGGGACACGGCGGGGGACGGGGAACCGCAGCGAGACCCGGGCCGGCGGCGCAGCCGGGAGGGCGCGCACACCCCCGCCCGCAGCCGTCGGGTGCCCCGGGCTCACTGTCCAAGCTCCAGCCGCGCCACTGGAGCCGCATCGGGGCAGGAGCGCACCCGCCTTCCCCTCGCGTCTGAGCTGCGGCCAGGGCAGCCGGAACCGAGGGGCGACCCCGACGGGGGGACCCCGATCCGCACCTCTGGTCCCTGGAGGAGCAACAACCCGCCAGACAAGCAAAACGGCGGCGCTCGCACTTGCGTTGTCCCGAAACTTCTACGTCCCCAAACTTGCGCCAACCCCAGACTCCTACGAGGTGCCCGATTTAATTCCTACCTCGATTTTTGTTAATTCGTTTTATCAAATAATTCTAGGAGAACAGTCTGAACAATATTTGTAAACGAAATGAGAGTCGATAGGTAGTTCAGGAGACACTGAACATCTCGAGGTTCCCCCCAAACTTTAAGGCACATCATTTCCCCAGGTACCTCGATGAACCAAAACGATTTGTCACGTTACAAAAGAGTCAGTGGAAAGTTGGGTAAGTTTCTATACAGATGCCACACTACAAATGCCATAAATCTGCATCCAAGAAAGCACATTACTTAAAAATCGAGAATAATTTCTCATTTCTGGAAGAAACCAGTGGGCTGAATAATGAAACGTTGCAGTCATAATTTTCTGTACAAATAATTAGTGTTCAAACTCGGAGCATTTCAGTCTCCTGAAATGTATTCTTAATGAAGTGATGTTCAGAGCTATCATTAAAAATGCAGGGCTGGAAGATCAAAGTACAATATTTATTTTAGAAATTTGTTTCAGTTATCAGGAGATACAGGTATCAAGGCCAAATGTCAATTCAGTTACACAAAGCGCTGTTTCCATGAGAAATGGGCTGCCGCTACATGCCAGTGTAAAGCAGAGACAGCGGAGATGCGGGGCAGCGCGGGAGCCGGCGCAGCGCCGGGCGGTGGGGGCTCCGGCCGGCGCAGCCGAGGCCCGGGGCCGCTCCTCCCCGGCCGGGGCCAACGCGGGGCCGGGCCCCGGGGGCAGCGCGGCGGCCTGGAGGCAAGAAGAGCTGGAGCCTGGAGAGCTCCAGCCACGGGGCTGAGTCGCAAGGGGGGGTCGGCTCCCCCAGCCCCGCTGCCTGCGAGGGTCCTGCCCGCTACGGCGGGCGGGGAGACCGCTACCTGCGCCGCTGCCTCCACCGCGGAAACCGACCCGCAGCCACGGGGCCAGAGAGGCTCAGACCGCGCTGGGCTGGATGGTAACTGGGGATTTAAAGACAGTGGACGTAAAACATGAGCCGCCCTCTTCACTGACAGGTGTCTTCAAAATCAGGATTTTTCAGATTCGGGTATCCCAGAGTGACTGTCCCACTGTGCAAGGCTCTTTAGACCCTGGTTCGAATGCAGGTAGCGGAGAAAAAAAAACACTTGGGAATAACAGCTGCTGGGGTGCCAGTGGTCCCCTCCATCGCCTCCGCTGTGACTCTGCCTCCTGGTCCCCGAGGACCATATGCCAGAGCCTACCCCAGAGCCTGTCCCAATGACAGCTCACACTGCCACAGCTTCCCATGACCCCCCCACTCAGGTCCTCTCATGACACCCCCAGTCCCTCCCTTTGCGGCTCCCTGCCATGAACCCCCTAGTCCCTCCTATGACCCCCCAGTCCCTCAGCTTTTCCAGCACAGCCATGAATGACCCTGGGAGCCTGGATGGGCTCTGGCCACCTGTCCACCCCCAGTGTGGGGATCTGGGGCTGCCTTAAACGAAATACTGTTCTTAAACAATTGTGACAAAGAATCAGAAACATGAGCATTTTTAAGTGAACAGCTGCATTAACATTCAGCAAAGCCTCCTAGTCAAGTTCTCCATGAGAGTGTGGCAGGCTTTAAACCTGAACAGGCTTTAAATAAGCTTGCTCCTAAAGGCAGTGTCTTCACACCATCCCTCATTCCGACCGCAACTGTCTGGTTTAAAGCCTTACTAAAAGAAACCATTTATCCACAACAGCAACAAGTTTCATCAGAAGGTAAATTAACCTATGTATATAGCTGCAAGCATGTGTGGATACACTGCCAACAGTTGACTTATGTGCCATTAATATTATTATTTACTTCAGCATGTTGTCATTTTTATGCTAGGCAACATGACTGGCGTAAGAGGTGTCACAAGTTCGTATTTTTAACGTGCTAGTGTATATGGTTTGTTTATTGGCCTCAGATTACCAACAAGCAGTTTTAACACAATTATATCTCCTAAATTTTAACAGAGCTTCATTTGAACATCAGTAGATGAAAATAAAAGAAAGATCAAAAACTGCTATGGCACCTCCTGCATTTTTCTGTGCATAAAGGAAAAACACAAAACCCTACTGAAGATCAGCACATGCAAAGGCATATTTAGGATTTAAAGGCTTGTCTCAACATTTCCTAGTCTAGGTGTGGATTTCACAAAGATTAATAGAGGATTTCCCAGATGCCTGAAAGCTGAACTGCCCTTTAAGCAAAGTAGAACAATTTTTATGCCTCACTACAGTTTTACTGCCTGTTGTTAAAGGTTTAAATATCTTAATGCATTCATCTTCTGCTCCTTCCTTGGCTGGCCCTTTGACTCCTCCTCCTGCCTTAGGGAACATTGGTGAACATTTTTGGATATACTTCCTCCCCTTGCTTCCATACTTTAAAAAGGAGTCAGACTCTTAAGTATATCAATATTGAAAGTGTTATTCTTGGCTCCACTTGGAATGCCTGGGACACCTTTCAGTTCAAAACGATCGTTTCAAACTCTCTGGAAATGCCTTTCTGCCTCTGGCATACGCGGCTGCATTTTCTTCACCACTCTAATAGCTAGAAATGGACTTTTATAAAACGGAAAGCAAGCCAAGACTTTGGTGAGCAGCTGAAAAGGATCTGCTGTGTGCACCCAGCTTGTCCTCTCATTTTGGGAAACATTAGGTAAAAAAAGCCTGTGTATTTTTGGTGGAATGCATTTGTTTGGGGAAGACTGGATGGAAACCTTTTATTTCATGGGTACATATAGTCACTCTTTTCTTGCACTGTAATTATTCAGTATGGAATGAAAAGGTAATTAAACTATTATTTGCCTCCTTTGAACTATGGAGGGTATATTATCTAAAAACTGGGTCTCATGGTAATTAATTTTAGTTACTTAGTGTATTTATTGACAAATTAAACAGCTATCTATGTCTATAGTGTGTTAAAACTGGAAACAGCACAGAGTTTAGACAGAAAGATCGTTGTTCAACCTACACATAAGTATTGGATGATCATATGGCTGCCACATTGCTATCGATTTGGCTGAATGGATTCATCCAACACTAAAAACACAACTGTTACTTAAAGAACGTGTTGTAATTTTAGAACATTTTGGTACAGAAAAGTATTTTCTAATGGCAATATTTTTCAATATTTCAAGAATCACTTTTGAAATAAGCCATTTTTCAAGGACTACTGAACAAGAGTGTGTAAAAAAATGCATAATCTTTCTTACAAAGTGCAGGTGCTCTATACAAAGTCTTCAAGAACTCCACTTTAGCGGAGGGGGGGAAGAGACAGTAGGAAAAAGCCCAATAGTGGGGTTGTGAGGGTCAAAACAGGGACACAGATATGGGGCATGACTATGGGATTGAAGGTGTCGGGTAAGAGATACTGTCTTCACACCAAGGGAAATAATCTGAAGACCCTTTCTACAGACCCTCTATGTATAATGCTTTTAATGTAGCTTGTTCCAGTAATACAAACACATTAGTGAAAGGCAGTCAGTGCTTCCTGTGCCTATCAACTACACCATAGGTCAGCGTCCCCCAACATGGGGAGAGTTTTTGAGAGGGACCTAGAAAAGCCAAATTTCTAAATTAAGAGAGGATTTTTTTTTAAAAATGCCAGTCATCTTGGCTGCCATCACAGGCCCGGAATCCCAAGGAAGATTGGGGAAAACTTCAATTACAATTTTGAAATGACTTATCTCTCCTTAGCTGAACATAAAAACACTGCCCTTGTAGACTGACAGAAAAGTCTTTTTAGGAATGCAGTGCATGCTATGTTTCTGTGTCACTTTGTACCTTGATGCCTTAAGCAATGCAGAATAATAGATAAATAGGTAAATACATATATTATGTGAACTATTCAAATACAAATTTGCCCCCCTCCAATTCTGAATATAAAAATACTATCAATAAAGTTATTTCAAATGTATACAATGCTTGTATTATGCTTTCCATCTGCACAGAGCTATAGAAATGTGATGTCATTCTCACCATACTCTTACGCAGTAGTCAGCTTCCTTCCCCTTCTTTACAAAGAGAACAACCGTGGCCACACAGACAACTGCCCCAGGCTTGGAAAGAGGAGCTCCTTGCCTCAGTCCTGCACATAGATTACCAGACAGCTCCTCACCAAACACTTAAATAAATTACTCCTGCGCAGCTCAACCCTCAGGAGCACTGGCCGAGGCAGGTACCTCCTGCTGGCTGGCTGGCTGGCCATGCCAAACGAAAGCAAACAATCCTAACCTGGGAATAAATCACATTTCACTTCACTCTTCAAGCAGCCCCTCAGCTGTTTGAGAACCCAGGACAAGAAGAGGAGAAAGGATATTCCCCTCAAAGACAAGGGTGTCAGCGTGGCCATGACTCCAGCTCCAGTCTAATGAACAGCGCCACTTTTCTCACATTTCTGAAAACTGTGAGATAGAGGGTAAAAAGAAATGAGCTTCAAATGGGTACACTTTTTGGCTTCTCTCCCTCACTAAATCTCACAACCCTATTTTTCCTACTACATGCAGGCAGCCCCCATATTCTACTAGAATTGAGCTGAGAGAATCACATATTACATATGAAAGAGAGAATGGTCCATGGTGAAGGACAGATAATGCAATAAAATGGAAATGTATTCTTAGTCTAAATTACCTGTTCCTTATGCTGAGGAATGAGAGAGAGACTACGATGCTGCAGTGCTGGGACTCCAATGCCCAAATGCTGCAGCTCTATCACGAGTCACTTTTAAACCCAAGTAAGTGGATTTAGGAGAAATCTGTGATTGACAACCACTGACTGCTTCTCAGGAGGCCACACTTAACCACAAAGAACCATTTTCAAAGTTTTTCGTCTTAAAATAAGAAAGTCTGGAGAAAAAAACAAGTGCAAAGTCATGCAGTTTTTTCAGTGTCGTCACACTAACTTTATAAAATGCTGCCATCCTTATCAATGCACTAGCATACAGGGCTGAAAAATAATATTCTTCTTCTGTCAAAATTCTTACAGAAGTCAGTGGAATAGATGCCTATAAAAATTGAACCGGGCTCCTGATTTGCTACTTTTTTTCACTTGGCACACGGAGTGATTCAGAAAGAAGCTGCTCTATAGTGCCAATGCTTCTCTTTAATGAGATATAGTTATCAGTTGATTTATGAATTTCTCCTGCCTGTTCTCATTTACTTAGCTCTAAATTAAGGATAAGATCATTTGGATTCTAGAAGTAAAACAGTGTTTATAAGAGAACAGAGTAATCAAAACCCGTCTTAAATCAAGTTTTAGAAATGTACATAGTGAGGTTAGAGGTAGTTCTAGCAATGTGTATTGCCTTATCCATTAAACTCTACAGCAAAGACTCAAGAGAAAGCATTACATTTCCAGTTTTATCTAGTTTTCCGTATTAGTATAGCATTCTCTTATCTCAGGAATTTAATGCAGGAAGAGACAAAAGGAACTTTCTGCCTCAGCTTTCTGATACCCTGATGACCTCCTCCTGGGAGATCCTATGCTCTCTGTTAATTTAGATACCATATGCCTCACTGGTCATCAGTTCAGTTGCTGCCCTCTATTTTATAGCCCTCACAGGGATTTTGATCACACTACCTATAAAACTAATCACTTCCTCTGTTTACTGTTGCTCTACCAGTCAGACGAGCACCAGCTGATCAGTATTTTCTTATACACACTTAGAAATAGCACAATCTAGTCAGCTTTGTTCTTTCCTTTGGTATATGCTGCTCCACTATCATTTATATACTATTTGCAGTGCTCAAAGTAAAACATTAAAAACTGGAAAGCAGCAGAGGAGGGATGTAGGAAGGAAGAAACAGAGCTACACAGACTCTGAACTAACACCACTGATCAGATATTTGGAAGTGGGAGTGAGTAGCTTGGAGACCAGGACTTTCTTGTTAATGTTACAGCTGAACTTTATCTCCACTGACATTACTGCAGTCCCTTGATGGACCAGGATTTGAGCTCCTACTTGTGTGTGTTAGAGGGTGGATACGTTTGATCTCCTTTTCCTGTGCCAGCCAGCATTTTGGGAGGGGTCAGAGCCAAAAGGCTCACCCTTTAGGTGGAGAGGCTGAAAATGTAACCTCCGAGAAGGCAACACATTAGTGCTGAGACTGGCCGGAGAAGCTAAGAACGACTGTGGACTTACCCACGCTGATGCTGGGGTCACTGGTAATGAGAATACCAAGACAAATGGAGCAGTTCACTCTGCTCCGAGTGATTGATTGAAGCTTGTTTTCATCTCTGTAGGGTGTTCTTTTTTGGCTAAAATAACATTTCACTCAGAAGTCTCCTACACAGGCATATACAGCCTCCTCTGACACTCAACCCAGATATATATGCAACGTAGATATGGGGTCGAAACTTTATGTCTCCACTTCTCTGTTCTCTCCTGCCACCAGCCAGTAGTGCAATTATTTTTCACAGTTCACCTTTCTTCATCTTTTTGTAAACTTGCCAAGTTTACCAGGACAGGTGTCATGGTTTAACCCCAGCCAGCAACCAAGCACCAAGCAGCCACTCACTTACTCCCCCCATTTGCAATGGGGGAGACAATCAGAAGAGTAAAAGTGAGGAAAAACTTGTGGGTTGAGATAAAGAGAGTTTAACAGCTCTACAGCAAAAGCCATGCATGCAAGCAAAGCAAAACAAGGAATTCATTCACTGCTTCACATCAGCAGGCAGGTGTTCAGCCATCTCCAGGAAAGGAGGGCTCCATCATGCATAATGGTTGAGAAGACAAATACCATCACTCCGAACATCCCCACCCCCCTTCTTCTTCCTCCAGCTTTATATACTGAGCATGGTGTCATATGGTATGGAATATCCCTTTGGTCAGTTGGGGTCAGCTGTCCCAGCTGTGTCCCCTCCCAACTTTTTGTGCACTCCTAGCCTACTCGCTGGCGGGGTGGTGTGAGGAACAGAAAAGGCCTTGACTGCTTAGCAACAACCAAAACCACCAGTGTGCTATCAACACTATTTCTCATCCTAAATCCAAAACATAGCCCCACACCAGCTGGTAGCAAGAAAGTTAACTCCATCCCAGCTGAAACCATGACAACAGGGTATGTAAGGAAGGAGAAGAGCACCCAAGTGTGTGTGGCATATTCAGGATATTTTTCTGAGTAACAGGAGTGCAGCTGTTGAACGAGGGGAAAATATGGGAATTAGATCAACAAGCAAAATCTTGGGACAGCCCTGAGTAAGAAGAAGGTCAAACTGTGCAGTGAGTGTATTGGGAGGAGCTTTAGTCAATGTGAGTGCATCGTCTTTAAACCATTTATCCTCACAACTTCTCTATAAAGAAGTAGTAGGTTGTTATTCCATTCTTACCAAAGGAAACACAGCGAGACCACATGCCTTGTCCTATGCCACATATTAACCCTACTGAAGAGCAGGGAGTTGGATTGAACAGCCCTACTGAAGAGCAGAGGCACACAACTTGGGACCATATCGTAAGATGTTCCACCTCATTCCTCTTACAAAATCCAAACTCTTTTTTAAATCCCTCCCACCCCCTGATTTCATGTCAGTCTCTTCTGACACTTGTACACTCTCTCAGCAACTTTGAATTATGAGCAGACACTAATCTTTCTGTGGGAAAGATAGCCGAGGAGTAAAGGCCAGATAACCTTGGGCAGGCAGAGAGGCAAAAATGAGATTGTGTGAGGCACTTAGGAGACAAACATGCAGCCTATGCAAGTAGAGCAATAAGCCAACATGCCCACAACACATATATTTCTGCTCTTCCTGGTGTACAGTGATTAGAGCATATGATAAGTAAAAAGACAGAGTGCAACACCTTTGCTTTACAGAGACAAAAAACATATTAGGTGGGCTGTACTGAACAGACAAACATGCCTCTATAACTCAAACACTGAACATCCTGAGCAGAAATAACTAGATACTTGTTAACTTTTACAGCCCATCCTTTCTCTGCTTTAGCAAACTCTTCATCTTCACTACAGGATTCTGTCCAAGGCTCTAGTTTCACTTGCCAGTCATCAAAGCAACCACTCTCAGTGGTGACAACCTCCCTTGCAGAAAGACCTGCAAGCTTTGCTACTGACAGAACTTCTGGAATTCAGTTACACTACCATCTATATTTCCTTGATCTCACGCACAGGAGCAGTCAGAAGAGCTGATTTTCCTCCACCTCAAGTAGACCCTCTCTCTATGCCAGTTTTCTTCTCACCTCAGCCGGTGTTGCACCAACCTTTTCCAGTGAATCCTTCTACCATCATGTATGATCAAACAGTGAATGTAGATCTAAGGCACACAGTTATTTCCAGCACCTACTGCTGATCGCAGAACAGCTGTGTATTGTAATACAAATTTCAGGTTTTGATTTTAAAAAAATTAATAGCTTTGTGGCCATCTCTCTGTTTCCTGGCTATCAAGAATCCTGGCTATCAAGCATCCTCTGCAAATACATGAGGCATCAACATATAACTGTATTGCTGTATCAGCCAAGTTTTGGGACCCAGTTTTTTCTCTTACCAGCCCCTTGTTGATCCATGTTTGGCTGGTTCCCTCTAACAGTCCTACAGGCATTATTTATGACATAACTGGCACATTCACATAATTGAAGTCTGGATAGTTCAAAAGAGGAATAAAAGTTTGGAGTACTTTTTATTCTTGGCCATTCAGAACAACTCAGAGGACACAGAAAATTATATCTATCTAACCCTTGTTCAGCACCCTTCCTGCACGTCCTAACTTTCAATCCAGGTTTTGTTGTTATTTACAGCTATACATTGATATACAAAGAGCTAAATGAAGACTCATAGGATATTGAGAACAATCTTGTAATCCTGCCTCTCAGTGTGTTATGTGAGCTATTGTTAAAAACGATTTTCCAGCTACTGATTAATTATTTTGTCAAAAACAAAACCACTGTGATTTTAATGAAAGTACCCAGATTTAGTCTGGCTGAGCAGACAGATTATGTATTTAATTGTAAATGGGCTGTAAACATCTGAGATCTTTACGTATGGAGAAAATAATAGTATCTATATTTAGATATTTGAATAAAGCTTGGGTTTTTACAGGATTGAGCTGGAAAAATCAGAGTGATATATTTTGATCTCTTGATTAGCTTAATTTGAAGGTGAAAACATAAATGTATGTTAGAGATATCCAGAGACATCCATCTCTGTCCAATTTCTCTGAAAAAACAACTGATTTCTTGCAATATAATGAAACCCAGTAAAATAAGGGGAAAATAAGGTTTTTTTAGACTATATCATTCATACAGAAGAAAACAATCTTCCTCAGATGAAGGATTACAACTATTTTTGCTACAATATGCTTATAAATATGAAGGATAAATCACAGCAAAACTATTTACATCAAGCCATCTAATAGCATATTTATGGTGGTTTGTTTGGATAAATAATTGCTAATTAGATATACTATTTATCACCTACCTATGATTTTCATCACTTACCCAGTAGGCCATCTTTCTGGAGTTCCAACTACTAAATTTCTAGCATAATGAACAATTAATATTTTTGAAAATTAATAATCCCAGATTTTTTTTTCTATCCTTGTGCTGGTATCTTCTGTAAACTTATGACAGGAAAGATTCTTTCCAAACCTTATGGTAGATTTTAAAAAGATAATGGGTTTAATGGTTTAAAAACCTGATTCCTTGCAGTACTGCAGGCCTAGGAAAAAAGTTTTACTTTGAATCATCAAAAAGTGAAGACTTTTCGTGATTTTTGAAAGGGGAACCAGATCCCAAGACACCGATTTCAATATTGTGGCAATTTCCTGTTGCAGAAAAGCGAGGAATTTTATGCCTGATACATTTTATTTGTCTTTGGTTTTGGAATTCCAATTACTAGTCCATTTGCAATTTTGTATTCTAAAAAAAAAATTTACTTGGAGTCACGGTAACTATACCACTTGCCTTCTCAAGGACCTTCCAAAGAATCTCAAAATGGTTTTCTACTGTAGGTGTTACATGCAGCTTAAGATGCTCTGCAAGATGATTTAATGCTTTATTATAGTACATGATAAGGATTATCTTCGAAATTTACTAAAGGTTGCCTCTTCCATGAAACCTAATGGTTCATATCTTTTTCCCCCCCCTCTCTCAAGTAGCTTCCTCTCTTTTCTTCTAAGTCTCTCTCATCATAGTTTTCTACTCCATTGTCCCCAAGTCCATTAATTTTTCCCTTCATCAAAGATCATTAATATTTCTCTCTTAAAGTCCATCCTTTAAAATTCTTCTTCCAAGTGTCACTCAGAAATTGGATACAGCAGAGGAAGCCACAGGGTAAAACAGGAAGGCTTTGCCCTCTCAGAAATAGCAAATTATGTGCTCTCCGTTTGGTTCTGTGCAGCAGTTGGAAGAAGCAGTGAAGCTGGCACCTTGTCACTGTAGTGTGGCAGAGACAATGAAGAATCCACCTCTAATTCTTTTTGACACAAAAGAAGACAGGAGAGAGAAAAACCATGACCACCTTGATCTTCAGTTCCCCCTTCCTGTGAGAGCAGGATGACAGTGATGTTTCATGGATATTGTGGCTGAGCAGAAGAAAAGTTAGGGGTATCTGAAATACCAAATATTCCCAAGAAAATACCTAATAGTCCTCAAGAGTATCATCCACAGCTCAAAAATACCTTAAAAGAAAGTAGCCTTTAACCCAGTCGAATCAATACCTCTCATAAACACTACATTTCCTTTGAAAGTTTATATCACTGTACTTTTAGCTTGTCAGCACCATTTCCAAGTACTAAGTGTACTTCTCTTATTATCAAAGCAAAGAAATACTTATATCCTCAGGACTTCCATCTGCAAATTAAAAAAAAAAGAATTTTAAAAATGTAAACTATAAATGAAACGGTGACGGGAATTTCTTTCTGAAAGCACTGTATTGAGTTATTAACGAGTTTCTGATAAAGTTCTTTCAAATTACTTCTACCTACTGGTTTAATGATGGGTACGCTTACCTTCTTGAATTTTAGTGTTGCACAGGGAGTCCAGAGTGGTGTCCCTTTTGCACTTTCCCTCCTATTTTCTTCACAAGTTGCAGATATACTCTAAAAATCATTGCGAATTTCCAGCTTAAGTGAAGAAATATGCAGATCTAAGTTCAACAAAGGTAGCCGTTTCTAACAATCTCTAGTAAACACAACACAGCTGACAGCTGAATGTTACAAATGGGGCCTCATAAACAGGGCTTAACAATTTTGTTTAAGATCACAAGTTCCCAACCAACGCTTGAGCCACAGAAGAATGTCCATTAGCTGCTATAAAAGCAAAATTGGTAGGGCTCTGTGATTCAGTGGAGGGCCTGAAAGGCACACACAAGCAGACACACACCAACACACTAGAGAGTAGTATAAATTCTTCAATTTGAATAATTTCCACTATTTTTTCTTCCTCTCACTAATATGAAATCATGTTTCGCTTCAGTTAAAAACATTTTTCTGCTTTACATTTAATCATGTTCACATTTCTTTGCAGTTTAGCTTCCATTGGTCTCTTTACATAGCATTCAGTATGATTTCATATTGTGAAGAAAAAAAAAATTCTGTAGCTGGGGTTGTTTTGTCCCACTGTTGTTTTCTTTAATCTTTTGTTCGATGCATGGAAAGATGCTAACCTTTCTGTGCCATCTTAACAACAGTGATCTGGGAGTAAAGCAAATGAGATTTAGTAGATATGTTTCTGTTGTCATTATTAAACTTCATATGCTTTGCTATGTAGGCAACGTGTTTTATTTCTCTTAACTTGAAAGAGGTTTCTGTCTTATTGTTGCAATTTATTAAGGGCAAACAATCTAGGGCTTATAATAGGCCTGTAGGCAGAACAAAGCCCTTGTCAAATGGAAGGGTTGGCTGCTCAGCTGGGTAGCATGTAAATGTGCAAAAAGAACTGTTCTGTTCAAAGACACTAAACATGCTTTTTAAATAAAACATCTCATATAATTGAGAGTTGCCATTTAAGTGTTGTGTTGGAAATGTTAATTTAAAAAAAAATTAATTTAACTGAAGAAATAGAGTTGCGGTGTATTTTTTTGTAAACTCTCATAATAAGCAAAATCCCACATATCACTAATGTTTTTATTAGAGCCCGAACACTGTATGTTTCTAAAATGGCAGTTTATTGTCATTTTATAACACCGTGTAATGCAAGTCAGGATACATTCATTGATTGCTATATTCACCTGGGCAGACCATGTAAACTTGATCTTACCCAAGACATATTTTTGGGTTTGTTTTTAATATGAGATCGCTCTGCCTGTTACTTTGACATAGTATCACGTCTCAAAAAGTAAGACAGTTTCTCATTCTGCAGCTCATTTAAAATTTCTCATTATGTGCCTCCTTTGCAAGAGCTGCAATTAAAATGACAGATAAAGATAACAACATAATAGGCATTTTTTTCATGCACTGGTCCACTTGGGCACAGGCAGTTCTTTTTTTCCTCTTCTGTTGAAATGGATAATCAGGACAGTATCATCAATTAGATTTTTCACTTTAACTTTTCATAATGTTTCCAGACTTCACTATTTGGCAAAGACAATTGGGACAGATTTCTTTATTTTTTCCTCTGGCCTAAAACTCAAAACCCCCCACTTCCCAAACTGTTACCACCGAAGAGTTTATTAAATGGCTGAAAAAGACAGCTGGTCCCACCATCTGTTAAAAATTTTCAGGGGCCAAATGAAACAGGTTACACCTTTAGCCATGCCAAGTCTTCCAATACCCCCTCCCTCTCACAGCCTGTGGAGGGCTAATCTGAATTTCACGCTCTGATTTTGCTATTGCTAATGTCTGAGCTTCTTATGTGTGCTTCTTGTAGTTGCTTATATTAGTTCTCTAGCAGTAACAAAAGCTCTCCTCTCCTTTCAACCTAGCTCATTTGCAATCAACAGAATCCTGGGTCTATAGTCTCCTTTACAATAAGATACTGTACCTTGAAGGAAACCCACAGAGAACCTAATATCTGACTTTTTGGAGAAACAGAGAAAACCAGGGGTACATTTCTGTTGTTTTGCAGCCACTTTTCTATAAATGCTAATGGAAGTAATTCAGATGTGCCAACAAAGACAGAATCTGCAACACACTGCAGGTGTGAGGGGGCTGAAACAAAAGGGATGCTAACCCTAATGGTATTTCTTGTCATTAACAATTCTTTGATGTTCATACTCGAGGCTCTCTTTTATCTTGTAGTTTTTCAGCCATCTTTGTTAACATGCAGTGCAACTAAATCTTTTTTCCCCTAACCTTTAAAGACATCTGCAAAATGTTTATGCTAAGTTAGTTTCCATAGCCTCTTTCTGTAACACACATTGAAGTAAAATGAGATAAAGCTTGCAAGGTTATTATTAAAACATCAGTAAGTTCCTATCATTAAGTGAAAGGAGCAGATCAATAAAAAGAAGCTCTTAATGTTACTTTAATAAGGATGAGTTTCTTGCAACAGGGCTGGGGATTAACTTCAGTGTAACAGAAGCGGTGTTTATAATATAGCAGCTCTGTTGATAAGCAGTTTGTTTTACTTGTACTCATTAAAAAAAGAATTACAAATATCAGTAAATTCCTATATTAAAGAGCATTTCAGAATATAATATATTTAAAGACACTGTAATTTTCCAGAAGGGAAATTCTCTACCACTAAGTGGGCAATGGCATTCAGTCAAGGCACTGTAGGTGGAGTTTCTTCATATCCATCTGTCTTTCCATGACTTACAGATGGAAAAACGCTGTGTCTTTTAAAATGTTCAACTCAGTAGGATGACAGTAAAATGAAATGAACAATCAAAGCACATAAGATGCCAATCATCTGAACTACTGCACAGCACTACCAGCAGACCCAGCGTTTTGCTCTCATCCCATCGGTCATGTCCTGTTAGATCACATCCCGTTTTATCACAGTCTGTTCCATTATTGTTGCAGCATGCTGGAATGTTGAATGAGCAACATAATCAATCAATACCAATTTCCAATTTGAATTCAGCTGTAAATCTGCACTGAGCTAAAAATGCTGGAGATTGCAATACAAGTTATCAAAAGATACAGTTTTATGAAGCATCCCATTTTGTTTTTCTTTCAAAACTTCATTTCTAACAGATCAATTTAATCAAATAAATTAAATCTGTGCCTGCATTAAGTACAGAACTTTTCTTGGAATTTGGATGTAAACTTCCACCACACTAATCCTACAGAAAAAGAACATAAAGAACAGTGGTTACACTCATACTTTTTTTCTTTTACAGCTTACTTCCATCTTGAGGCATAAAGGCAAACTAGGAACAGTGTAGTTAGTATATTGTCTTGTCCCAGGTTTCAGCTGCATGGACTGATGGACTGAGCTGCTTTTCTTGTTTCATCTACAGCATTCAGCAGTCTTAGAAATGTGTATGGGAATTGGGGATCTTAGATTATTGACAATTATATGACATTAACAGATTATTTTAAATTATTTTTCTTGCAACAACACTGAGGAGTGCTCGTTGCTGGGGTGACAGAAATTACAAAACTAAAAGTTTCTGTTTCAAAGATTTTGCGATCTCAGTAAAAGCCATTCTGTCATAGAAGCCTTTCCATAATCTCTCCCATTGCATTAACTGTGTTAATTTGTTGCTTATAACAGGGAGCAGCAGCAAGAACAAGAACCACTGAATAAACTATGTCACGCAATTTTGTGGAAGTACCTCCTCTGCATTCCTCTCCCTTCGCTAAAGGCTCCCATGTAGCACCTCTATATCGTTATTTCCCAGCTATACAGCATTGTCATACTCCAGCATCCAGCTTTCAAAGGATCACTTCCACCAGAACCGCAAGACCCTGCTACCCCTGTCCTGGCCTCACCCATCCCCACCAGTGCAGTACACAGCATGGCGCACCAGTTCTGCTATTCCAGTTTTAGACAGGTCTTCATCAGAGACTTGCCATGATCAGTAGCACAACAATTTTTGGAGACAGCCCTGACAGGCCTTCCCAGCACTGTACTCCAGCCCAACGGAAGGCATCCAGTCTTTGTTGTGGTGATATTACTTTCACTGAGACATCAAGATGATACTTTCAAGGCTACTTTTCACTGGTGATAGGTCAGTCAGATATTGGGACTTGGTCTTTTGCAGAAAAGCACAAACATGTTGATCTACCTACTTGCCATCTCGATTTGCCAACTATCTTATGAAATACTATTTAAATTATTGAAAAAATAATATCTCTCTGCAATTTAATTAAAAAAATAGGCCTGCCAAACAAAAGCAAGGAATTTAATCTATTACTGGACTGATCAATAATATGTAATCTGGTTTCTTGAAACACTACTCCAAGACGTGTTTTTCACTTATCTGGTCCTATGTCCTCTAGCATCACAGCACATGAGTACTACAATAAACACTCCCCTGATAACACAATGTATATATTTACTGTTCTGACCGATACTGGATTTATGCATGTAATAAAATAATTTCCAATAATTCTTGAGAAATCCATTAAGACAAGTCAGGGCATCAGCCTGTGTTTAAAGACACAGTGCGCTATTATTATGAACTGTCGGCCTCCTCCCTTACCCGTTCCAGCACCCAGCACGAAGGAGACACAAAGACTCTCACTGAATTCTGTAACCTTTAGCTCTGGCCCAGAGGACTGCTCCCCGGCCTTTGGTCTTCATAGCATCCTGTGCTACTTTTGTCAGTCAGGGAGTCATGCTTTGCTGTCAATCAGAAACATTTTCTGTTAACTAAGCATTCTGCTACAACTGCTCCCAGGGTGAACAGTCTTAAAGAAAAGGCACATCAATGAAACGTATTTCTAGTGTTAACAGCAAAAGTTACATTGTTTCTCATATTTTGTTGTCAGAGTTAAAAGCAGAATGGATAAGTTCATTATATGCCATGTCTTGTGCATATATCGGTACTAGAACTACTTACCTGTTTCTTATAGGATGATACTTTTGTGCCATATGGCTTTATTTTTAATTGTATGTACTATATGTATCTGGTTAACGAGAAGACATTTAAAAATGCCAGAGCTTGGACGTCTCTCAAAATTCTGCTTCCATTTTGAATTAAAAAAAAAGAACAAGACATGAGTATGGTAAACTTCAGTTATTTATCTCATTGCTAACTATTTGACAATAAAAAAGCAATATCCACATGCAATTACAATTCTTACAAAAGAAGGGGACAAATTATTCAATTATAACATTACTTTTTTTCTTCTTTTAGAGGTGAAATTTTTAAATTGGGACTTAAATCCCATTTTACATAAATTTAAATTTGTTGTAAAATAGCTAGTAGTACCACCTTGACATCTTGACCTCCAACCATTTGCTTCCACCACAAAATTACCTTCTTAGTCCCCCTCTGTGAAGTCACATAACTTTTTCCCAAATTATGTATTTCCTAATTTTCACTAAAGAAGAAACTTGTGAAGAAACTCTACTTACAGTGATGGACCTGAGTTCTAAAACTTGAGATTTGATCATTTGTCCTCATACGCATGAAATCAAGCAAAGGTCAATGGATACTGAAAAAAGACCATTGTGTATTAAAAATGCAGGCTTTAGGCATACATATCTTGCACTATCAGAGATAACCACACAACAAAGTATATGAAACTCATCCTGTTTTCTTGTTGTTTATTGAGTTCAATATCAAATCAGAATAGACCTAAAGACACTACATATCTTCAATTTCTTATTTATTTTAAATTTTTAGTATCTTCTATATTTAAAACCATACCTGTTTTTCATTATTATAGAAAATATAAATAAAAAAATATTCCTTCACAATAATGGATGTTGGTTATGACAATGAAGGTTAGAGATTATCCAGTCAAGACCACCTTTAAATAAAGTATAGCAAAAATTGAAGGGATCTAAGTACAGAAAACAGCAACACTAGGAGATTCCTTACAAATCTTTAGCATGCAACCATATATATTGAATGAGAAGTGCACCAGGGGTATGTACAAAGTAATATAAAGAAAGTTAAATTGGTAACTCCCTTCTACCCTCCGACAGCACAAGTCAGAAGGTTTCCAACTCAATTAAAAAGGACCATGTTTAAATACGTGCCTTTTGTTTAAAACCAAAATAAAAAATCCACTTTGTGTTTGCATGCATGTGTGTGCCATGTACAGCATTTAGTACCACAGTGTACCAAAAGTCAGGAACTTAGTGGAATTAAAACACGAGACAACTGCTTGGAAGTATAAACATTCACAGTTATATAAAATACAGAAAAATATTCTATAAGTATACAATTATATAAGCATTATGCTTATACTAACAACTATGCTAAATGCCATAAGATAATCAGTAGTTGCCTACTACTAGGAAGAAATTTTCTTTCCAGGAAGATGACTTCATAATTGTCCAGCGTGGGCTACTTTCTCTACCTATCTGAAAATTTTGGTTTTGATTGCTACCGCCAAAAGGAAAATCAACTTTCTGTGTGATTGGACTCAGCAAAGTCTTTAGCTTTACATTATTTATAGCCATATTTTATAAGCTTCCTAGTAACAACAGTTCCTTGGATGGCCTGATAGGGGCCACTTAAAAGACCTTCAGTGGACAAAAGCCCTTTCCACCACTCTTACAGTGTATGGGTGAGGGAGGTCACAGTGGGGGCAAATTTAAGATGGCTGCAATTTACTCCTATTCTAAGGTCCTTTTATGTTACTAAAGTGATGTAAATGTTTAAGTGAGAAGCACGTTTAAAATTACCAAATGAAAGGGGCTAATCTCCAAAAGCTCCCTGCCCAATTTTTGTTGGCACAGAGAGAAGTTTTTAAGCTGCCATAACTGAAACTGAAAGGCAAAAATTGTCCCCAGCAAGAACCAGTTTCTAGTACCATTAAGGTCTACAGAAGAAATCCCCTGTTGAGCTTCACCCTTTTCTCTCCCATCTGCTGAAAACTGTTTAATATATTACGCACTGTCTAAGAAATTTTCTTCTTCCTACCAGGATTTGAACTCCTCACTTTTATAAAATATTAAGAACAGCATATGTTATGAACTATTAAGCAAAATATATTAATATTTCAGGATAATATATGTGAAAGGAAATAAATCAGAACAATGCTTTAGTGGTATCAAAACCAAATGAGAAAGTCTAAGCAATTCATGTTGATATGCTCCCACTGACCACGATCATCCCACTGATATGTCTCCTGTACTCCTTCTGATGCACAAATCAATCAACCCAAGCACAAACATCTATCAATATGGGAACAGAAGTTCAACTCTTTGGCCAGTTTGAATGCGACTGCATGGCTCTAGAGCAAGCTGAGGATATAGCTTTTAATAATCTAAAGGCATGTATGTGCTCTAAAATGAGGATGAGAGAAGGCCACCTCACAGGGGTTATCCGGTGAGGGCAAAGTGAATTGATCAAAAACAAACTAGGAAAGGGGGATAAGTTATGAAATAATAAAATGCACAGACTAGCTTTGAGCACAGTTTTTAGCCAAGAAGTAGCAAGAATGAAAACATACTACTCAACAGCAGCTTTTAGACAGTAACTTCAGTATAACAAATACTAGTGACATTAAACTAATTGGAAAAATTATAGCAGATGTAGATAGTGGCATTACATGTAACAAGGAAAATATTGTATTTTACCCTTTCCATGCAATTAAAGACTGCTTACAATCTCTTTAAAGTCCATTTCTGATGGCTGAGATTGATACAGGCTGAACAACTGGGAAGAAGAAAAAAGAAGAAACCTAAGGAATGTAATTAGGGAGTGTTTGTGCTTGTGCTTTGCTATTTAATGTTTGAAGCTGCTCTTGTTAAATCGGGCCCCCATTCAGCAAAGCACTTAATCACGAGCTGAAATTTCATTGATTTCAGTGGGACTTAGGCTTTGGCTTAAGTGGTTCACTGAATTATATATCATTTTTCACTTTCCCTTGCTTCTTTATGAAATTAATAGAACACTCAAAGTAATGTATTACTTAGTGTAAGGTAAACTGTTGGTTTTTAGACAGGAGACATAATATCTAACTGGAAACCTCACTACCATTTAACTAAAACAATTGATAAACTCTATGCATAATAATGATGTGAACTGCAGTAATAATAAAAACTTTGTTTTCCCAAAGAGTTTTCAAAAAGTAAGGATGGAACCACAAAGCATCGATATTGCTAAAACTCCATGTGATCTATGCCAATATAAGAACAGAGTAAGTCATTTGACTCTTCTCAAATAATGTTATTTTCCATTCAGATATGTTACAAATTAATGGAGAATTTATACATTGCATAGGAAAAGAAAAGTTATGTTATTTTTGATGAGGTATCATAACAAATACTCATTTTGATAAAATGTAAGGAAACTGATCTGCACACATGCATTTATACTAGTTGCCATTCATATTTGCATTGTATTTTTGAATATCATTAATTCATCTGCAGCTACTCACCAATTCTCCGTCATTTAAGGAGTCCCTACATTTTAAAGACTCTAAATTGTCTTTAAAGTACATCTACCCAGATGAGAGAGGAGTGAATGAGGAGTGAACTGAAGGACTTCAATCTCCGGCAGATTTTAACTTTTAGTTTCAACCTTCTGTCATATTTTGGGTGAAGAATGAGTGAGGGATTGTTCTTCCTGGAACAGCCGAATCCTTCTCTCATCCTCATCTGCCCTGCCTGACTTAATTTCTATGTTTATTAGGAGCGACAAAGCTTTTGCTGAACTATCTATTTCATTACCTTTTTTCCTTTCAAGCCCTATTCTGGCTTAGGGATTCCCTGACTGCACTTGGGTCTCATTTCCCATGCCATCTTTCCTTGTCCTGTGGCCAAAAAGACAGTGTCAGTGAACCCTGATAATAAGAAATTCTGTGGCTTAAGGAACAGGTGTGAACTGCACCTCCACAAGGAAGAAGGACTGCTAGCACAAATCAGCATAAACCCATTGGTGGGGAGATAAAAACAAGCATCGTAATTAGATCTATACAATACATGGTCACATTTAATCAGCATGGTTTCTCAAAAAAACAAAAATTTTGAGCAGATTTGTAAGGCGGTACACGTGAACATTTTATTTCCAAAGAAGCAAAGAATTGTCACAGATCAAACCTGTGGCTCAGAAACAGAAAGTAAAGAGTAAGATGAAACAGTCAGCTTCTGTCACAGAAATGGTTACCAGCAAAACATCTCAGTGTTCCACAGAAAGTTACATATTGTTTCATTAAGGATTTGGAAAGAAACTGAAAAGCAAGTAGAAAATTTTGCAGGTGACATTTTTTTTCCTGCAACATACAAGAGGGCTGTGGAAATGTAGGAATCCCAGATCCCAGAGATACAGATTAAGGAAGAAATTAAATACTTGCATGAATAACAAGAATAATAAGTCATAACGATGGGTTCAGTCGCAAGGGCTATACGAAGCAGTGTGTGAAATGTTCGCTTTAAAACTGTTTTGCTTCTTATATTTGAAATAATTCCTCAAGTTGAACTTATGGTAAACTAATGCTTTAGAAGAAAAATATTTATGAGGTAAACGGAGACACAATTATTATTTTAGATTATTTTACTCTGCACATTTTTATAGTGTTAAAAGCCATACACAGCACAGAAAGTTATAAAGGATGATGTTTAATATCAGTCTAATGTAATACAAAACATTTTCACCCCAAATGAAAAATTTTAGTACAGAGGTCTTTTAATGCAGTTCAGTTCCTTGATCTTATTTTTCACACAGCTCTACCAGCAGTTGTGCCAGCAGAACAGAAGGGATGGCACAGGGTGGGAACAGCAGCCGGGGGGAGCAGGGAAGAAGGGGTCGGAACTGTATAAACTAACCTTGCTGCTAAAGAAACATGTCCATTACCAGCATCAACGCATACAGGTAGTGCTGCTCCCCTTTACTGGAATTGCCTATAGAAATACAGCTACATGGGACAATTTACAGTGCAAAACCAGGTCTAAATTAGTGAAAGAAAGTTACTAGCTGAAATTGTATTTTTTAATATACTATATAAATACACACACACAAAGTTAATTTGATGAGATTACCAGCATGAAAATACTCTTACCAGCACTAGTTAATAGAGTAAGTGAGGTTCAGCTTTGAGCAAAAGACACACCTCTTGAAGAAGGAGGAGATGGGGAATTGAGAAAGCTGTCATCTTCAGGGATAGACTCAACAGCTGACAATGATTCGTAATACTCATCCTCTCCGTCAAGCACTTTGATTTGGCTTGAAAGAAAACAAACAACATTTATTAATTTAAAAAATGAATTCTGTCAATATCTTCAGAAATAGAAACTTCTCTGTGGATGTGAAAATGAAGAGTACTAATACAAGAAAGGAAAAAAAAGATGGGATGACTTGATGAGAAAGACATAGCTTTCATACATATTTTTACTTTGCTATTGCTTTTTTATGATTATACTCTGCATGGTTCTGAAGATCAGTGAAATGCAATATAGTCTTTCAGTTTGGGTGTACAGAATGATAGACCAGCTTTTTGCATCAAATGGGCATTTGAGCAATGTGGCTTTTTCTGTCTGTATATGTTCCACAGGTAAATGGATGATTTTGATAACATATTTCATCTGATGGTTTGCTGTTAATATTAGCCAAAGACTGCATCACCAGTTCTTTGGGGAAAGCCCTATTGACATCAAGGGGATTTCGTTTTCCTGTGATGTATGATGAGTCCCATGTTAGTGTTTTTATTCCCTGAACTGGAATACAGACTTTTTTAAACTAGGGGAGGGAGAACAAATAAACTAAATCTTGCACAATCGTGCAAAATTTTGGGGTTTAACCTTGACTCAAAGACCTCCTAGTCATACAGTTATATTCAGAAGATTAATTAAAAACAGAGGAAGTAGTACAGAAAGTTCTTGTATATTTTTGGAGTAGATGCATTTGCAAGACCAAGCATCCATCATCTCTGTCTGGTCCACGTGAGCAGTCAATGAAATATTTTGGCAACTGTATAGTAGCCAGCCTGGCTTTTGTAAATCGTTTTCAGTGATGTCCACCGATCACCAGGTGATAACCATTCATGTGACAACGAGAACTGATGCAGTCCAACAGAGAAGGAGCAACTCCCTTTTTGGCCGAGGGACCTCTCTGTCAGTTCTTAAAATGTGCTCCCCCAGGAGGGCTTCAGCCCATTGTGAGTGTGGTGATGCAAAGCTGGCAGGGCTTCTGTCCCTGTTCTAGGTCAGAGAACTTAAGTTTCAACACCCTTCATCTGGTACCTTTCAGTAGTGCTAAATGCACTTACAAACATGAAGAAAGTTTTTTTTTTTTTTTTTTTTTTGTAGTAGTACTCGGAGAGAGCTATGGAGAATATTTTGTCAGAATCCGTTCTAGTGTCTGCAGACAGCAATACATACAAGTTTTACATTTGCTTCTGCAGAAAATGTCCAATGTCAATGCACAAAAATATGTTAATTGTTTATTTTTAGAAATCTCTCTAGAAAGTTTTGCATATTCTGTAATATCACAAAGGACTTCTTCTGTTTACAGTTGCTTAGAACTAAGAAGATAGATATTTACCCAAGTTTTCTTGGCTTCCTCTTGCTCCCTTGATATTCTAGAGTTCCCTGTGGAGAGGGCCAAGAACACACAGTCAAAGCAAAGCAGCAAGTCGTTAATTTTTAATTCAAAGTGATTTTGTGTTGAATGCAAGCAGATGCTGATAATATCAGAAGTCACAGCATAATTTTTTTGATCAAAGGGCTCAAGTGAGCCTGATGAAGCATGCATCTTGCTCGTCTTTGATAAACCACATCAATTATTCACCGTGAAGGCAGACATCCTGACATGAAAGCAACAGATAAAGAGCATAAGCACATGTTCAAGACGAGAGCAGAAGAACGTGGGGGTGGGGCTGGAGGGGCTGAAACAGGTATTAATAACAGAATTATTAACTGGAAACAAAGCCAGTAAAACAGCTTTATTGCCACTTTGAACTCACATTTAACTGGTTATAGTACATGTTGTCCTCAGGGCTATTCAGCATTTTGGGCTGCTGACATCGTCGACGAGGTGTTCTCAGCTTCTGTTCAAGACAGTTTTCTGAACCTTCAGTAAGATAACACAATTTAGTTTTAAGCTGTGCCAGGTGCTGTGAACGTCTTAGAGTATTTTAGTCTGTAAACAGTCTTTTCTTCTGTCCTATTTGGTTCTGGATTTATTAGCAAGTCTGTCCTATCCAAAGTAAGCACACAGAAACTTGCGGATCTTTGTTTTCTCTTTTGAAACTTAGTTCAAACACAAGTTTTCAAGCAGAACTTCATTTTTACTTTTATAACATTTTTTATTCCTCCAGATATCTATATCACACAGCTCCTTACTTCTTTCACACTTTATCGTAGTATCTTCTGTTATCTAAGCAGGAAATGAGGTATATTGTGACTAGCTAGGGATCTATCATTCAGCAGCAGCAAAACCGTTTTTTTTACAGTCGACAGTAATAAAGCCCTTTGACTGATGAGACTTAGTCTATTATCATCATTTTTATTATATAAAAAGGCTACCTTCTTGACATGGCTCTCTGTTTAATCAGAATAATCAGACCGGTTTGGAATTATGCTTTCTTAATATAATTTGTGATGTGCTGTAAAGTAACAGTTGCTTAAAGTCATCTGGAAAGCAGAGTTTAAAGATGAAGGAAATATTTCAGAAGGGGTGGATTCTGAAAAGAACTAACAGCCTTTTTATCCCCTTTTTTTTTTTTAATTATTAAGAAAAAAAGACATTATAGTGTGCTGTACTCCATTTTACCAGGCGTTTTCTGTGGCACACCCTCTAGATTACCAGAACAATTATTTTCAGGATAAATCAGAATCAGTAGGCTACTAAAAGACACTGTGGGGGGTAAGGGAAAGGTCATTTACTTTTCAAACAATTCTGCCAATACCTTTGACTTTTGTGATGTCTCCCTGTTAAAAATTATTTTAGTGACACTATGAATAAAAACAGGTTTTGGTGGCACTGAAGGGAAAATACACATCTTAGCATATTTGCATTCCATACTGCAATGGGAAACTTGCTTTGATACAAAAGACCAGCAAAAAGATCAAGTAGCACATGAGTTTTTTTAAATACTTCAAAACTGAAGTCAATATGGTTTGTGTGGATGCAAGGCTCTAATCTCACAAATCCATTTGCAAGATCTGGCCTTAAGTAGCAGGCAATATTACAAAGGAGATTTATTATACACCCAGGTTTACAGTCTGCAACTATTGTACTTTTCTGCAATTACTGAGTGAGGTAGAGGAGTTGGTTGAACTTTGGCCTTTTCAGTCAAATGACTGACTCTTCTGGGAGATTTTCTCTCTTTCACTGTCTTTCTCCCTCTCAACAGTGAAATTTGAAAGATATTAGTTTCCTCTCAGTGTGGGACTGCAATGTCTGTGTGGGAGGGGAGCACTTGTTTTGTGCCAACTGTCATGTTCCCTCGCAACACCTGGGAGGGATGGTGGGTTAAATGGCCACCAGGGAACTGACTGCAGAGCTGGGTCTAAAATTCAAAAACAATTTTATAGAGAAAGGTTACATTTCTCCAGTAATACAAAATAACTTTTAAATAATACATTCATGCTGCTTGCTAATTCAATACCCAAAGCTTCGATGCTTTATGCTTTCAAGTTCAGTAAACCTTTGTATTTTTGCTAAAGAGATTATGACAGCTGAGCCTGAACCTTTGCTACTTACCTGTACGGTACAAAACCAGAAAAGGCAGAAGCTGCTCCAGAAAATACTTCTGGGGAAATTGGCGGCCCAAGTAATACCTGTGTCCTTGGAAAGCTTTTTCTCTAATATTTAGATAGGACATAGGTGCAATTTTGTTCTCTCTGAAGTCTCTGGAAGTTTTCCGGAAGACCTGCCATAACTATATTCTACTCTCTCTGTTTGCTCTAAAAGTCACTCAGATTGATCTCAGAGCTTTCTGTCTCAGGACAGCAGTGTCTGCAACTTTTGCAAGCAATGTTTTCAGTTGCAAGGCCGTATGAGTTCCTTTTTACAGCGAAGTAGTTCTTGAATACCTCTCCACAGATAATTTTTTTTTATTGTAGGAAGAGGCTGGTATGAATAAAGACACAGGTCCTCACAGTTCTGCATAATTTCACACACCTCTCACACACCTTGCCAGAAGTAAAAACACAGCACACAAATATTTAGAAATTTTCAAACAGTACGATAATATGATGGGGTATTCTTTTTTCCTTTCCCCCAAATGCTGTTATGGTCTTAATGTAACTTTTTTCAAAATACCTATATGTATAGTCTTTGCTTTCAAAATGTTTTTTATTCATTAGGATTCTGAGACACTAATATTTTGCTCTAGCTTTTTATCCTGACACTTAATTATTTCTGTGTATTCTATGGGTGGTCTGCAGCTTGTGTCCTCCAAAGGAAATACTCTTGCAGTGGGCCCATTTGTCTTAGTGTTTAGTAGCATACTACATGAACAGTACAAAATCTGGTAACACTTATCATAAACTACCATATCTGGAGAAAACAGTATTAACATGTGCTCAACACTCAGCAGTTGAATAGGCATTTTAAATGCTGTTCTAAAATATTTTGCTTTGATGACAAACTTAAACCCACCAGTAAGAAAAAAGTCACTTGTCATTTTAATAGAAATAGCAGCAGCACAAGTACCATTAACAGAGTATTGTCTACACTGCACCCAAAAGTGCCAAGTGCCTCTGGCATGTCCAGGTTCCTGAGTTTGCTACAAGTTTACAGACCAGATGAGGGAGTGAGCACATGCACTTCCTTCAGGTTGTCCTTTAGCACCATTTTTTTAAAGAGATCTGCCTCCCTTTTATCTGGAAGAACACTTTTGCTTTGTAACTCTAAGAGCAGAAATTCCTTAGGCTACAATTTCTTTATTGGTAAATTCCTTACTGCAGTGCAGAAATAACACAGAGTAGGCAAAATGCCTTCTGCCAAGTGCACTATGTTGGCTGACCGAGCAAGTGTAGGGTAGCTGAAGTTCTGGGCGGCGTCCTCCTTTCCTCACTCAAACCCAGAGAGGCTGTTACACATGGGCGAGCAGGCTTATGTGGATGCTTTCCTAAAGTTACCACAAAATTGATGTTGCTTATAGTGAAGGGAATTATAAACTGGCAAATGAGTAAATCTGTTGGAGTGTACAGTATTTATAAGTAAAGAAACTGATGGGGTTTCTGTTTACTCCTCTGTTACCACTATTGGTCGTCCTTTTTATTTCTCTGGTATATAAGAGCCCAAGCCAATAGATCAGGACCTTGCAGTGCTCAGACAGATTAAAAAGATCTGTTTTTTTCAACTAAATGCAAAGTCAAACTTTCGAGTTACATTTTTCATAACTGGGAATTGCATAATTAGAAAGCAGTGTCTCCAGGAGAGACTTGGAAATCATCATGGATATTCAGCTGAATATGAAGTAGACTGGGTGCAAAGCAGAGGACTACTCAACAGAAACAGGAAAAAAGTTTTATTGTTGAATGCAGAATTATTTTAAAGTGGGCGCTGTAAAGTGCAGAATATTTTGAGAACAAGAACAATCTGAAATCTGGAAAATCTGCCATACGGTGAGAAATTTAAGACTGTTCTATTTAATTTTTTCCAAAAGAAGGTTAAGAGGTGATTTGAAGCAAGTCCAAACCCCTGTATAGAAGATGGAGGGTTTTTCATCTTCAGTAACAAAAGTCTGAATTGTCTAATGGTCAGAAGTGGAAGAAAATTTCAGACCAGAAATACAGCACGCAGTGAAAGCAATCAGTCAGGAGAAAAAAAATATTTAGCAATATGATGGAAACTCAGGTTGAGATTGGAAGCTTTTAGAAAAGGTATGTTTTGACTCAAAAGCTACAGTTAAAAACTATTCAAGATATCACACAGCTCACTTCTAGCTTAATATCAATTCATTATCAATTCATTTCTCTAATGTGATTTTTATCACGAGTCTCAATCTGCTGAAGATTTTGTATTGAACTTTTGATTTCTGGGATATACTTTCACCTCTGAATTTTCACGTTTCCTCTTCTTTGCTTTCTTATGGCTGAAATGGAAACATTTTTCTTCAATTAGCCATCACATCCATGATAATGACACTTTTTATGACATCTCTTGGCTTGGAGATGATTAGCACATTTCTTATGCCGTATCTTATTTAGATGATTTTTCTGTTTAAAAATCCATTGTTTCCATAAGCTGCAAAGGACTGTTTCAAAAATGCACAAACTGCCAAGCACTAAGATTTAACGAAGGACTTCAAAATGCTCTTTAGCACTGACACAAGGACTTTTGCATCTAGGACTTGGGCCCTGACCAATACTTTCAAAAGAGTACCTGCAAAAATGTAATTTTCTAATGACTTCCCATGAGGCAGATGATTTCACTTGATATTCAGTGAAGACCTCATCTTAGATGTCCTGTTTGTCCTGCTTATATTGGTATTGAAAACTTGTGGACAGGCACTGGGCACACTCTTCAGAGCAACTGAGAATTATGAGATTTTGCTCTCTGAAATGAAGCTAGGGTCTTCATAAACTGTTCATGATTAAACACTTGCTTCAAAAACCCCTTGATGCTGATAACCTTGCCAAACATTGCTCATTTTTCCTCTATGGAGAGTTCTGCAGAGAAAATGGTGAGGCAGCTACAACTGCATTTGGAACTTGTAAAATCCACTGACGTGAGTCAGATTGTTTTAAGGTTGGTGCAGCGCGGAGAGGGCTCTAAACTCTGGATGACATCTTACTTTTAGCAAGGAATGTACAGAAGGGATCTTTGCCAATGCATCCATGCCACAAACCAGGCTGCATCGCCGATTCCCTTGCTGAAGGGATTCCATCCGCTAGAACGTGTATTGCTTCCTTCTGAAGCCATTCACCCAAAGCAGGTTTGGAAGGGGTTAGTCTTGCCTCTTTTTCTGTTATAGGTGAACAGACACCTAGTATCACAGGAAGGGCAGTTATTCTCTAATTACTCAGATGGGGAGATTTAGAGTACGAGAAGGGGCAGCCTGCTAAAGGAAAGGTAATGGGTCCATTTAGGGGATCATATATATTAGTAACAGAGTAAGCAAATAAAGTAGATAAATCAGTATGACCAAGAAAAATAGTAAGCATGTGGCTGATTTCCAATCTATAATATCAGATGAAACATGAAAGTGCAACCCTTAATTATAAGCAAATATTAGCACAGACTCATGGGATCTCATCATAACATCTCAAGGTCTACATTCATGAAAATTTAAGCAATGTTTAAAATCATGTTAATTTGTTCTTTGTTTGTTTCTTTTCCTGCCAGTCTAATTTATTCCAAAAGACTTTGGTTCTCAAGCCTGGATATATTGATCATGCCTATGTAAAGCATTGTTATAGCCTGGGGAGAAGACTTTTGTGGAAAAACTTGTCTTTGTTCTCCTTTGATAATTTATATGTATTTTGATGTTTTCAAGCTTTTCCAGTTTTGAATCATTTTTCAAGGCAGCAAGTTAACTTCACTTTTTCTCTTGAAGTCTTGGGCAAATGCAGAAACGACCCCACAGACAATGATAATATCCATCCTCCTCCTGGACTGGATGCTAAGTGGATAATTATGTGCAGCATGTTGATTTCAAGGAACAGCTACATTTTCTTCTGTGCCATACAAGTCATACAAGTCTGTTCAAGCAGAGGACTCGAGGGGTTAGTGATTCTGATCCCACTCATATCAGTGTTAAATGGCAGTGATTGAACATCACTTATGCAGTAAAAAATGCTGTAAATGAACCAGGCTTTACAATTTTAATTATTTCAGCTTTTTTAAAAAATGAGAGATTTACGAAGGGCACATAATGCTGTTTGGCCATGAGTGTTCATACAAACATGTTTTCCTCCCTTTCTCACTCCTGTGATTCTCCACCATTTGCCCAAATTTGCATCACACCATAAATGCAAAATGGGAGTAAAATGAAAAACTTGCCTGAGAAGCAGAGTGAACATTCAGGCAGTTAGCTCCCACTGAGCTCCTGCTGTGCCTGCCTGCCTGCCATACTCAAGCCAGTTAACGCAGATTTATCTTGCACATCCCTGTACTAAGCTGCGGTCAGTGTGACTTCAGTATGAGCACACATTAAGGCCCACATCACAGGGTGTTTGTACACTGCCTGTCAAATGCTACCACCTATAAATGCATCAGAAACAAGGACAGGATAACAGCTGTAATAGGCTTCACAGAACAAGTACTGTAGAATCATCTGTAGCTTCATTTGGAAATAATGAAGTTATCAGGTCTATGCTATATACTATAAATTTAATTATATTATGGTAGTTTTGCAAAAATGCTGGAGGCTGATAGAAAATAAACACACTGTCTCTGAAATATTTTAATCTCAGTACAGGCAAAACAACACCAAGAGACAACAACATAGGGTAGGAGAGAATAAAGAGCAAGGCTACTTGGTGACTTAAGTAATGAGGTATGTCTCTCCCATCTGAGGTTAATGAGAGGGGAAAGAGAAAACTACAGGAAAGAGAAATGGATGGGAAAAAGGCAAAAAATGAAACAATCAAGTAAGATACCGAGAAACTAAGGAAGAGAAGAAAAGGGAATAAAAAAACATTAATGGTGAAGCAGTAGAACCTAAGTTCTGGCATCAGAGGATTTGATTAATCTAGTAACAACAGGTGCCTGGAGGCATATTGGCATATTTAATACTATTAACAATTGTAATTCTCTCCAGGCTACTTCATGCTTATCTAGCAGTAGCTTCAGAGCTCTGCAAATGTTCAGTAAGGCCATCCATTCTGTTGATATAATGAGCTATATGAATGGGAAGGGAACCATTCTTGCCACCAAATTCCCTCAGTCCCTTCCTCTGCAGAAGAGTGTCCAGGAATATTTATAGGGGCTGGTGGTCTTCATGCTGCTCGTGACAAGCAAGCATGGAAAGAACAATAAATCAGATGTCCTTTGAGGAGTTACAAGGCCTCAGCCCTTGCTAACTCTCACAAAATATCTTACTGGAGCTTCACTTAAGTGTTGCTAAGGAAAAGGACATTAACTACTTTAAAAAATATATATTAATGCTTCGAAAGAGTGATTAATCCTTAGCAAATCCTGCAACTCCAGTGTACTCAAAGCTCTTACTTGGATTTGGTAGGTAATAATAATGTTAGTTTTAGTTATTTTCAGCATCATGTGCTTTGTAGTCTAAGTCTAGAGCTCCGAACATAGTAACCAGATTCACTGAAAACACAGAATCTGGAGGGCTAAAAAATCCTATAATAGAAAGATTTAAAATAAACCAAAATCAAGCCTCATGACCACCTCAGATCCCCCACACAACTGTGGTGAACTAGAATTCTGTTTATTCAGATGGAGTGTGCTCATAGTGCCAAGAGCCATAGACTGCTAGGGAAATTAGTGTAGCCTCTTTGATGTCATGTGCATCCCAGAATCTGTAACATACTGCTAAAACTGTGAGTATAGCCTTTTGTTTATAACCCTAAACAGAACCATTTGAATACACACACTGAAAGAACTCGTAACAGAAGCAAAGCATTTTCTTCCACCCAGTGATTCATTACTTAGGGCTTCATTTTGGATACTGCAGTTCTATACAAAGCCATATGCTTTAGATTATAAAGCACACTAAGCAAATCATAAGTTTTTCAAGATGGTATGTAAAGGCTGTTTTTGCATCTGTTTGTTGCCAAAGGCCCAGATGATACTGTAATTAGAACTACAAATATTTTATGTGAAATCAATCATTTAGCTGTCTCTGAACCCTGAGACAATGGCTTTTAGGTACGCTTTGTTGGGAAACGAGATCTATAAATAGTTAGAATCTTGGCTTTTGGGTTTTTTTTTCCCTTCCAACACAATTCTGATCCTTCAGTATTTGTCAGTTCTTTCAGTTTCTATTGTGAGTGACTTAACTGTAGAGGGAAAAGGCAGAGATTAAACAAAGCATACCAAAGAACTGAACTGTCAGTGACTAACACAGGTAAGATTCAAACCTGTCAGCAAACAGCATGCTTCTACAAGTATGGTCCTGAAGACATGTCTTCCTATACATGTTGAATATACACAACCCCTCATACGCCCAGCATGTAATAACATCTAATAGTGGGTTCCAGAGGTGTGGCAACTAGTCAACTAACCAGTCAAAGTCCAAGAGGTTTACACAGCTACAACTTTAACTTCAGGAAGAAAATCATGCCAAACCATCCTGAATGGCAGAAACTACTTCCGGACAATCAAGAAAACTTAACTGATGAATATTTTTCTTCCCCTCCTTAAATTTGACCCAAGGTGGTTGTGGAAGCTGCTTTTTGGTTGATTCTTGTGAACTTTTCAGAAGAGACAGTTACTGATGAAAACCAGGACATTCCAGGTATGCCGGAATTACTAGATATCACAGCATATTTCCTGGTTTTAGAAGACCTGCTTAATCCAATAGCCACCAGGTGACAACGAATAGCTATCTTATATTATCATGTAAGGTAAGTGATGTCTCTCTTGCTTTTTGAGCGATGCTGTATAATCAATACGATGAGGAATGAAGAATTCACAGGGGAAAAACCTACTGAGAGCAATTAAATATGAACAGATCACTTCCGGATCGGGAAATCCCTGAGCCACAAACCATGCTAGGCTGGAGAGCGTTCTGGGCAAATATCTCTGCTTGCCCTACTTTTGTACTATACCCTAGGCTTTTGCTCTTGCTTACTGTCAGAGAGAGGAAATTAGGCCAAACAGACTTGGATTGGACTGGAAATGCTCTTTCTTACAGTGGTGTGGGGTTTTTTTTTGTTTTTTTGGTTTTTTTTTTTTTTTTTGGTGAGGTTGCTAACATTCAAATGACCAGGAAAGAAATCCACTTAAAATAAATTCAAGCAGACCCAGTCCCCAAGAGACACCTGAACCTGAGGTTGAGGTAACTCCTCACAGGGTGCATATCAGAGTCTTCAATACAAAGATCATTTCAAAGTCAACTTTAACTGCTTATGGCAGGATGGTTGTATTACATGTGCCTTTCTATCAGCACTGCACCCAGATCAGCCTGAGCTTCTGGAAGGCAGAAGTAGGAATCCCATGCAAAGATGAATACAAAGGAAAGACAGGCATTCTTCAATTCTCTGGACATGCCCCATTTTCCCTTCTCTGTAGGTATTCATCTGAGGTACTAGTCTTGAAGTAGAAACACTGGGACACCTACACATGCATTGTGCAGCCAGAGGCTTGCTGTGATGCAAGCTTGTCCCATCAGCATTATGTCGTAGTTGGGATTCAGCCTGTTGACGCAGTTTATTTATTTAGTGAAGTTAAAGAAAATAGGATTAGAAAGAACCTCAGGTGACTATTTTGTCCTTCCCTGCCTTCCAAAGTAAAACTACATCTCATGTTAGAGGTATGAGAAATTTTCAAAATTGCTCAGAAACAAAAGATATCAAAAAAATCCTCACAAATACAGCATCGACAATTGAGCCACTCGTTATTACTTCTGCACAATAAGATGGCAGCTACTCCTTCAAAGAAGAATTAGGATGTTGATTTAGTCAATCTGATTGATTGAATAGCTTTGGCAACTTCAAAGTATGAATCCTAAATATCATGACAGTATCGTCAATTTTACAGATACTCTCCAAAGTACATTTGGACCTGCTAATGCACAAGTTTTTAAACTGCAGATTGTGGATCTTAAGAGCTGCTAATATGCCTCAGAAAACTCACTGGACACTTGGCACTGGTTCATCTTGTGGATTCTAGCTAAGAAAAGCAAAGCATATGGGGGAAAAGATGAAACAAACATAAAAAGTAAACACTGAGATTAACTTTCAAAAATAAAAAGTCAAAACATTCAGTGCATTAGAGAACAGTAACAAATCACAAATACATTTCTAATACTGCTTCTCTACAGAGCCAACTACTGAAGTTGCCAAAAATGCATCGTACAAATGCGGGGAGTTTGTGCAATCAGAAGTAGGGCAGGAGGCAATCTGTAAGTTCACACTCAGTTAAGATGCGGTTCATAATGGGCCTATGTTTCAGAGTTGCTGCCCTAGCATATAGCCTGGATGCTTTTAAAGGTAATCCCTCACCTTCTTCCAAACTGTAATAATAGCATTTTTATCCCATACCCTCAGAGATTAAGCCACTTGATTGACTTTGAATTCTGGACACACAGGAAATTTGTATTAATTTAGCATAATGATGAGGCGCAATAAAGGCTCTGTGGAACCACAACAGCATGGTCTCTAAGGTTTTGTTCGTTACAGAAACACAATTTGCATATCTAAAGGCTTGAAACCATGGGTCCATATTGATACAACTAGTATCTCAAATTTGAGTGTAGCAGATTCAGCATATATTTCAAAGAATAAATGGTAGAAGCCCAAGATAAAACTCTCAGTAGATTTCTTCATTAAGAAAGAAGTTTTTTTCTGAATCCAAGGTATTTGGCAGCAGTAACTTTTAAAGGAAGTATTAAAGAAAGCTTGACTGAAGCCTGCAAAAATGCCACTAGTTAGATATTTGCTTCCCAGTGTTACTACAGTGATTTGGTCTGCCATTTCTAAGTGTTGGATATAAAGAAGGTATCTTGGCTAGATAAAGGAAACTAACGCTGCTGACCTATGTGCTACAGCAATAAGATTCTTTTAAGGGGTTATTAATCGCTACTGAGACTCCTAACATTAGACCTACAATTAGCGGCGGGTCACAACTGATCTACAAATCAAACTCAGGCCAGTAAATTCTGAGGGAATATTCTGAAACTGAAGAAGCATGAGCAAACTATTCAGTCAGTGACAGAGTTAGAAAAATAAGTAGGAGTGGAAAAAAACCTTCAGGCTTTAAAGATGTCTGTATCCGGTGAAAGAGCATCTGGGTTTTTTTCCTTCTTCCAAATCACAAACCTTTTATTGACAACTTATGCTATGAATCTAATGGTAGAATGCTAGACACACATAAAAATAAGGGGTTATTATTTCCAGAGGTGTAGTTCATTAACTTTCATCCTGAAAAGGTAGATGGGAGCTTCCAGTAGTAGCAAAGTGTATTCAGAAAATGTAGAAAAAAGATGTTTAAAGAAAACTGAGGGACGTCCGCAAAGAATTTCAACACTGGGATCTCAATCCTAACAAAAGAATTTTAGGCTAGGTATTTCATGATACCTAGCCACACCACCTGCAGTAAGAGTCTGGGGAGTGCAAAGCACATAGAATATGTGTACTTTTCATCCAGTCCTTCCTAAAAGCCTTTAAAGAAAAAATTTGGCAAAGACTCCAGCTCATGGGAGCAGAGGAAGATGTACACGTATGTGCATGTGTACAAATAAAGTGAGTTGACTTTCCGATATTATAGTGACTTGCTTATGTGACAATATGTTGGTTTGTTCTGAAATCACCTTTCTTGACAGGGCACAGCTTGCATTAGTACATTAGCTCATTGTATTATATTCCCCTCTGAACACAGACTTTGTACTTGAGTGTCACATTTTAAATTGGTAAATGCTACAGAATTAGTTAGATTTTTTATTTTTCTTATAAATATGTGACTGATTCTATTGACTTTGATGACATTTTATTCCTCAGAGCTTAATGAGCCCTTCTTTTACCAAAGTGAGTGGTGATTTCAGGGTTCAAACTGAGGCATTAGGAGGGCTGATTTTTAAACCATTACAGCTCACCCCTTCAGAAAAATCAGGCTACTTCATGGTATCTTAGTGTAGGTACATGGAATTTCTTGTCACTCCAGAAAATGCAGACTAAGTGATTTCAGAAGTTTTTGGGGGGAGTTGATTTGGGCATGTTTTCCACCTCTTAACTACTATAGATGTTTTGTTTTGTTTTTTGTTTTTTGTTTTTTTCCCCCAACCTCTTTCTTACAACTCTGTACTAGATTCTTGGCTGGTAATTGAATAATATATCCCTACAGAATAGCTTGTGATACAGCAACATCAAATTCTGTTTGTGTCCTGATTCTGTACTTGGGTCTGTGGGTATTGCAGAGCATGCAAAGTTGTGAATTAACACTTTATTAGTTACTGTGCACTAATTCCTTGTGTGAATGACCTACAAAGGACCACACAGAATTACAACATGAATAAACTAGTGCATTGCAAATGTACCTATTGCCATGGAACCCTACTTCTGATTTATCTGTTTCGGATAGCCGAGAAGTATGGGCATATTAACATAACTCTCTTCTATAACACATCCTGCTTCTCAGTAGGACTAATTAGCTTAGGCACGGCACTGCACTGCACTCATCCAGCTATACTGCCTCCAGGGTCTGATTCACATCTAGCTTGAGCAGCTTTGCAAAGCACTGGCATGCGCTGAGTCGCTATATCATAAATTTATATTACGGCTTATTCTATACTAACTTTCCCATAGAGACAAAACCTAAAAATCAGTTTTACCACTGTGAACAGATTCATCAAAGTGTCCTATTGAAGTAATGCCATAGTAATAATGACAATATCCTGTCCCCTGCAGAAAGGCTCATATCCTGAAAACGCTAATATTAATGCACACCTTCACTACTAGAATTAGTTCCTCTGAAGCCAGCTCCAACGCTAAGCATATGAATACAAGGGAAAAAATGGAAAGTATCAGAAAACCATGTTGATATTAATATGGTTTAGAGAAATATGATTAAAATGGAAATGTATAAGAGAATTTTAAACTTTTCCCTTTAGAAAGGACTGTCTTAATTATTTTGATTATTAAAAGGCCCTATGAAGTAAAAGGCTATGGGCAGAGAAATACGCATTTCTCTTCATTTGTAGAAGATAATACAATAACTTTTAAAGTTCAGCACTCCCTCCATCTACATGATACTTGAATTAGCTCATGCAACAGTTTTAATTCAGAGATAATTGAGAGCCATATACTTTCTACAAACACACAATAACATGTAGGAGTACTTAAGCTAATCTTTGATGAAAAATTCTTCTGTCAGGTTCTTCAATAAAACAAGCACAAGAATAACCTTTGCTTTCATGGAAAGTATCAATTGCACATGTAGCTGATCAGCATTGTCTAAATTAAATGAATATGAAACTGGTGGGTGAACAGAGGCAAACTCAAGATAATCAGCAAAATTTATGTTTTCAAGTAATGTACAAAATACATAAATCACTTCAAAGAGGCCCACAAAATTATCACTTTAAAAAAAAAAATTTAATACAGCAAAAAAAGCAATGAAACATGACTTGTAGACCATAAGTTACAGTTCATTGTTTGCTTTCACAAGGTAGAGTGGCAGGAAATTATCTCCCTCTCGTCATGCATTTCATTTTTGATTAGGTGATTTTGCATTATTTGTAACTTCAAAAAGCAGCCACAAAAAAATGAAGTGTCAAAGATACTTTTTCTTCTCTGAAGATGCAGTTTTCTAGAAGAAAACACCACATACAACAAAACAATATTTTCAGTTTTTACTGAAAACACTCACTGTGCCAGCAATCTACGTGAAGTCAATGCGTTATGCCACTGCATAATGATGGATCATGTAAGGCCTTGTAGGACAGGACCAATATTCTTTAAAATATATGTTATTATGTAACAATTAATCCCTTTTTATTACTGTCAACCAATAACATGTATTTATTCAAAACAAATTACTGTTCTTTCATCATTACGTTGACACCATTTTGTTCAGAATAATCCACAGTACAAAAAGGGCAACATTATTTACACAGAACTGTAAGTCCTTGTTTTTATTTCTAAAATACATAGTAGAGGTTAACTACACTTATCTTACTTTTGGCATTCTGCGTGTGTCTCTGCTATTAGGACTTGATCTGGAAAGTTTATGCAGAGATATAAAACACCTTAGGTAGCTGTTTTGGCACATGAAGTCTTAGTTTTATGTGTTTTGTGTATTTATTTTTTAGAGAAAGAGGGCTTTAGTTACCACGTTTCAAAATAAAGCCTTGCAAGGTAGGATGCGAGGCAGGCAGGCTACACAGCTGCTGTGTGGCCTGTGATGAGAAGGTGCCTGTACCACCTGACAGCGCCAGCAAAGGGCTGATGTCCTCATTACGCTCGTCCTTCTTTCCCTTTCCCCTTCCCCCATGGCTGCAGACGACCAGGACTAGGACAACAGTTTGAAAATACAGAGAATTTGCAACATTGGCCTTGTGAGAGATGAATTTCCCGGCCATCTCTGCTGAAGTGTTAAATTCAGATGTCTAATGATGACATCCTAAACATCATCATTACTTATTTCACTGGAGCTCAACACACACAGGGGAAGAGATAGTCCATCATATTACGAAGAGCTACATGATTTATTGCTCCTCTTACACAAGAAACAGCGGTAGCTTGCGCCAGTATTCGAGGAAGACTTGAGTCCCTAAACACTAGCTGTGAACCTGGGCCCACAGAAAGGAGGGTGAGCCCATCAGAGTTCATCCTTGTACTGAAATACCATGGTAGGAGAAGGTTCAAGGGGACCAAGGAGCTGAGAGAGAACACCAGATTACTTTTTCTAGTTTTATTCGTGGATGATGACAATAGTCAGAAGTAAATGTTTCATGTCCTGTCATGTACTGCAACACTGAAGAGCAAGCAAAGCTTGTACTTCACGTAGAACCAAAGGGACAAACCCACTAATCCTGCCTGCAACTGCACGTTTCTTATCCTTTTAAAGAACTATGGTAAACCTGTGGATAAGAAGTGCTCTGCTGCTGCTGCTAAGTGTAACTAAGACGGCATCTGGCCATATTATTAACATCTAGTAAAAGCAGAACTATGGCAATTTAACTTAGTATCCATCAGAAAAATGTCAATACTCAATAGGCAAAAAAGAGCCAATACCATCACAAGAAGCGCCTATGCTTTTTTTTTTTTTTTTTGGATGGTATCAAAAAGTCTCTTCTAGATTACTAGCATTTGAACATGAGAAACTATTAAAGTAGCACGCAAAGTCAATAAAATGATCTCACTAGAGCTGCCAATATGCATAAGGGGCTTTAGCTTTCAAAATAGCCTAGTATTTAGTTGTATAAGCTCCAAATGGTGTTTAATGGGTGAAAATGCTTAAAGGTTTCCGAAAGGTGTTCCTACTTCTTGGCCATTAGCATGCCAAGCCAGGATAATTTAAATCTGCTTCAGTTCTGGGTATTCAAGATCACAGCCCTCCTTATTTTTAAAGGGGAGGGATTTCCACCTATGTGGAAGAGGAGCATCCCAATAACAACTATAAAGCACAGCCACTAATGGGCCCTCTTCAGGAAGTGCCATCACCAAACAACTGTAACTGCACCTGAGTTAGAAGTTAGTCAGGCTTCTTTTTTATTCAATTATTTCTTCACTAATACTGGAATTTTAGGGCAACAGAAACTTTTTTGTGAATTCAGGTCATATTAGCTAACAGTTTCAGCTGAATAACATGAAAAAACTTCAGAGATGTTGAAACAATTCATTCTGGCATCTCAAAAACAAAACATTATGATTTTGTCACAAGGGGACTCCTTTCCCAAAACAGAGGAGGTAGTGCTGCCACACCTGATATCCAAAAACTCAGTGATTAGGCCATGTTCTTGGGTTGTGAAAGATGTAGCTTCAAACACCTCCTTTAACTGATTTGGTACAGGGACTTGAACCCAAACATCATGCTTCTCAGGAGAGTAACCTAACTGCTGGGATAGAAAATATTCTTAGGTAGGTTTCTCTCAGGCTCGTTTGTTGAGAGTGTCCCACTTTGCATAAAGTAGTTAAATATTCATGGAAACAGAGATTGAAAGCCAGGTGCTGGCCCCCTTTTCCTCTGACTGCTCAAATTACCAGGATCTCAAGTCATTCACATGCTCTCTGTTTCTGTGGCCTACTTACTATTTAATGTACATTCCACTGATGGGAGAAAGGGGAAAAGGAGAAAATGCTTTCTCCTCTGAACTTCTGTATCGGCCTTGGGCATAGCCCAGGCCAGTGAAAATGTGGGTTGGTGAAAGTTTTGAGCCTTACTTTTGCACGGACAGTAGCATGGAAGGTAAGAAATTACCACTTTCCAACATGTACAGTAGTTAAAAATAAAGTAGTTTAATGACAAGAAATAGTATTATTTAAAGGAGAAAGAAGTGAGACATCTGCATCTATTTGTATCCAGCGTTTATCCCTACTGGCACAATTAATAAAAGCTATGCATAAATCACACGAAGTTCATTAAATCCACTGGCTCAGGCTGCTGACTAATTGGTAAATACACACTTGATAAAAATGTAAAATGTATGCCAACTCCACATTTTAAAACTGGTTTCTAGTTAAGATGTCTCTGCTTCCCAGTTGCTTTTCCAACAGAGCTTGGTTTTCACGGTTATTGGTCTTAGGGAAACAATAATGCCTGGAACAGTGCCAAAAGATCTCAGGCACTACAGTAGGAAAACAAAAAGAAGCTCTATTGATCTTACAGAGACTGAGTTAGCTATCCTGTGTCTGGGGCAATTTTCTAATATACCTGTGAATCTAAGGTCTGCTGATACCAGCTGTGCTCATTTCAGTAGACTCTTTCAGGCATTTCAACTCCTTTATAAATACAGCCTTTAGCACTTGCTTCTGCAATGTTGCCTTCAACTAGTCTGATGTGAATGTATTATTGCTCAGCAAAACTTTGATCGAGTCAAATTTGGCCATTCTGATAAATTAAAGGTCCAGGAACTATGCAGGCCTGTGCAGACAGACCACCTGACACTGTCAGAATTAGACACAAATAAAAACTAATGATGGAAAACATGATGAGTGTGAGAGTGGCTGAGGTTGGAGCCATCTACTCCAACACTCCACTCATTTGGACAAGGTGAAGCCTCTGTACTTCCCAGCCCAGCACATCTTCCTTTCCAGAGGAGGCCAGCACCCAGCCAGACACAGATTTTTATAGATAGGGAGCTCTGCAAAAGACTTTAATACTTTCAATGCCTTTTAACAAATCCATGGAAAGCTTCATCTGAAGGGTCTCTTTTCGCCACCATCGCTGATGGCTCTGATTGTGGAGGGCCTTCCTGACATCAAACAATCCCAGATGCAGAGAGGCCTTGGGAGCTAGCCCAGTGCTTTGTCTGGGCCTGACCTCAAGTTTTCTGTATTTACATTTTTTCCAAAACATGATTTAGAACAGATGTCACTGGACACCAGAGCTCTTCTCCAGGGCTGGAGTAGAAAATCAGAGCAAAAGAAGGAGATACAGAGCAGCTGAATTTACATTACATGAGGATATTGATCTGCATACCAAGGAGAGAGCAGAATCGACCCATCTTCAATTGTAGTCTAATTAGACTCACATTCAACCATCAGTGCTGGTTTCCCTCTGTTAAGGCTCAAGCAAAATGCTTAGTTTGATTGTGAACAGCCTTATAACTAAGTGGAGTATTTTGGGTTAGGGATGGTTTAGGACCATCTCTGCTTGTATTCTCTAGTTCTGCCATTGACTTTGACACTGCCTGAACAACACATTCAAAGCACTTGCCTCAAACCACACTTATGGTGTGCATGTTTGAAACAAAGGATGAAATAATGTTGACAAACAGTATTATGAAATTGATACAGCTTTAATAGTGGCTTAATGAAAGAAATGGGAATATGAAACTCCCTTCTCTAGACAATGTGTGGTGAAATAAGCTGTCCGCAATGGAGGGAAAAAGCTCAAAAAGAAACATTTGGAAACAATACAATGACATATGGTCCCATATGTTGAATCTATAATGCTTCCTAATTCCTTCAGGGTAAAATTCACCCTTCTCCTGAACAAATTCCAAGTAACTGGGATTGGCCTGTGAGGACTGAAGGAAGGAATAAAATCTGCTCTCCATATACAGACAGGAGATACGGCTATGGAGCAGCTTCTCTGCAGTTGCCATTTTACTCCTGGATTGGAGCAGCACTGTTTGTTTTGATCCTTTTCTAGCTATTTATAATTGCAGATCCAAAGGCTCATACTCATCTCTTCTCCGTGGTCAAGACTGCTCAGGGAATGCTTCCCCTGTAGGGTGCTCCGTGGTAAAGAGGGCATGTGTTCAGCTTTCTGAATCATGGTAGGACTGCAGAACAGCTAGAGTTGCTTTATAAATTTTGTATACAGAAAGCTGCATGTTGGTGCTGGTAAGGCATGCCCAGGGCTCCAGGGCAATTACTTTCTGCAGCAGTTTTAGGTGATGCCTTTACAGCCCTTATTTTTTTTGAGATACGTGATTCCACTCATAAATTCTATGCGCTTCAGCAGTCCCTGGATGAGGGAGTGGGAGAGGAAAAAGCCTGAAAAATCTAGCTTACAGAGCAGATTTTGTAAGTGTGCTGAACACAAGTGGTCAAACATCTATCCAGCAATGAAAGTGCCTCATATCTAAATGCTCTGAATTAAATTGTGGTATAATAATAATTATTGGAATTTTGGCACATTTTGGGTGGCTGCATTACTCACAGGATCAAATTATGGCACAGGCAACTGCCTAGGTTAACAAATTACTGGAGATACTAAAGTGGCCACAGTCCTGTTGAGTCCTCACAGCTCTGGAAAGCCAGGCTACCTAGAGCTAAGGTACACACTTGCAGTTTTCATCACTGACCCTTATGGATGTAACATTGCACTGCAATACCTCTGTTAGTACATGAAAGGGAAACTTTTCTCACAATTCTTATTCTTATACTCCTTATTGATGGGATGTTCCAAACTTCAGATGCTCCAAAGATGACATATACTACTATTTGCATGGTCATTAAAGTGCAGATCAATGGCCATTTTATAGATCATTTAAGCTGTTTTTTAATTTGCTTATTTGTCACCATCTCTAGTCTGTTTCAGGATCCAGTAATTAGCTGTATTCATTGATCTAATTTCTTTGCATATGAATAGTTTTGAAATTCTATGTTGCTAAAAAGTTACATATTTGAATTCTTGTTCATATTTTTTTAAATTTGTGTTAAATACCATGCCTTAACCAGCCTGCCTGTTAGGAAGAGGCACTTTTTTATTTTGTAAATGGGTATCTTTGCAGCCCACTAGGACTATCTTTACATGTTCAGCCAAATTCAGCAGACTATGACCTCTGCTGCTGATTCTCCTCCTCCTGTTTAGACTAGATCATGCAACTGACCTGGCTGATATATAACTTGGATTAAAAAAAAGAAAATATGATTTTGTATTTTACCCAGATGTGTTGGTAGTAACAGTAATGACCTGTGAACATTGGAGGGAGTAACACTGCAGTAACTGACACCTCCACTGAAAAATGACCTGTGAGATGATGTCTAGATTCTTCAGCTCAGCTGAAGGCCATCAACAGGGAGGGAGATTCAAAAGATATGTTGATGACTGGTATCAAAGAAAGATAAAAAAGTGTAGCAGATATAAAATGAGATTAATCAACTCACTAAAAAAGTTCATTTAGCAGAAATCCTGCTGTGAAATGGGAAGAAAGGCAGAAAAGCCTTTGTCCCCAATTTGGTAGGTTGAGGGAACTAAGGCAATATGCTTAAATCAAACCAAAATTTTTAGTTTTATTTTCCCTTAGTTGTGACTAAATAAAGCACAGGCGTATTGTTTCCTACATTCCTGAAAGATACCTTTGTTCTTTACTTTTTACATCAAAGTTTGCACTGAGAAGTTTCTGGGGAACTGGTATTCTTAAGCATTTCATTGTCCACAAATCAATAAACCTAAACATACGCAGTGGCATCTTACAGTGCACAGGCACAAAATGAGGAGTCTGAAGAAATTGCAAGATGCTTCTCTGAGCTGCTAGTCTGGAAATTGGCAGCATGCAACATCTGGGAAAGACATGTCCCAGTACCAGACACCAGCTACAACATCCTCTTCATGTAGCAGGACAGCACCTGAAGCTCAGGGGCCCTTCAAGACTCTAACATTCAAAAACCTCTTTTATGCTTAGAGATTTCTGAAAAGACTCTCACAGTATGGCTTGCACACATTGAATTCTATAAATGGTCAGAAATATTCATATCACACACATGGCTAACAGCTAGTTATCACAGATTTCTAGAAGTTTGTTTTCTCAAAGGGAAAAAAATTCAGATGTGCCTGTACGAAGCATCCTGGCTTCAGGAAAGGTGCAAAAATGGCCAGTAAAATGAGAGCTGCAAAAGATCTGGCCGAGTACAGACAAGATGGTTGTGTCAAGCACTGCTTTGAATGAGTTTCTGTTCTTGAGTATTATCTGAGTTGATTCTGAGATTCTGCTTTGCTACCTTAGCTGCCCAGCTGACTCAGCTCAATAGTGCTGTCCTAACGACGCTGATCTACAGCAAATACTAGAGCCTATCATGCAGACCTCTAAACATGAGGTGCTGCACAACCCAGGCTTTCAGAAAGAATTTCTGCAACACAGAAATGCCTCTTCAGACAGAGACGGAGCTATTGGGAGACTGACCTTATCTTGCAACCAGACAGGAAACCATAACTCTAAGGAAAGACAGGCACCATCCTAGGGAAGTAGTGTGTGCTCTCAATCCAGTTCTACTCATTTGGGTTCAGCTCTAAGTAGAAGTCCACCAGAATGCTTTTTTATTTTTTTCCTGGAAGACAGTTATAAAGCTGTCATAAACTCAGAGATGGATATGATGAGGATGAGGTCTTCAGATCTCCGATTCTCCCACTAAAAGCAGCAGAGATCTTTTAAGTCCATAGGTAGAGATTAAGAAGTACTTGACTTTGCTTCTCCAGCAAAGGGATGAGGGTTATCCAGACAAAAACTACAACAGTCAAGGAAGGATGCAAAGAAAGTTTTTAAGCCTAGAACCACAATAAACTCCCAGAATAAACTTCTGCCCAGTAAGTTTCTAGAAGGCACTAAGCTAACCTTAAATGGTGATCCAAGCTAAGTTTTATTATCTGATAGATACAGAGCCAACAGTACATCCTAAACATATCCACAAAGTTACTATACACACTATGCTATAGAAATGAAGTCTTTCCTCTTTGGGAAATCATCCTGTCTTGAAGGGAAAAGGTGATTATCCCTCTTCCAATCACCACCACTTGCTCTTCCCCAGGTCTGAAAAGGGCAATGAAGGCTTTTCCATGACTACTAGAAACCATTTCAAAAGCTAAACGAAGATGGGGCTGAGGAGGGAATGGTATGGGGAGGGATGATAACTCCTGTATATTTACCTCCAAAACTACTTGTTGTGTTAGTTATTTGCCTCTCCAAAACACTTGCCAACAGACACTTCCTCTGCTTATTCCGTGTCTATAGCGCCTCTATCAGAACATGAATCAGCACCAGCAGTGTGTCTGCCTGTGCTGGTGATAAGAGTGATGGCTGCCAGTCTCCCCCCACTGTAGTGTTTACACTACTTTTTTGTTTTAAAAAAATATGTGAACTTAACACTAGCTGCATTAGACCATCACCAATACTTGCAAAAGTCATCTCTCTTCTTGTTTAATATTTGGAAATACTTAAAGAGTTCGAGGAAAATATTTTCATGGAATGTTTGATGTAAAAAATGCTCCAAGGCAGATAGTTTTTTTCAGTTAACATTTCAAAATTGCTTCAAGACTGGATGAAGGATCTGATGAAATACTTTTATGTTTTAATTTTCCAGCTGGAAAATGAAACTCTATTTAATATTTAAAAGGTCTTTTACAAAATACACAGAACTATTAAAAACACTACCTGGGTTATTCTACAGGAAAGGGAACAGTAACAAACATGCCTAGAATACAAGGCCCTGCAGCCACTCAGCAGTCCACAAAACAGCTTTGGTGAGCATAACCACATCCTTCCTTCCCAGGGAGACCATTCCTCACAGAAAGCGCAGAGCCAACACACTCTTGCCAGATATTTGAAACAACGATTGGGGGAAAAAAAGCATCAACTCACCTAGGACAAAGCTCAGCTTCTTCTAGATGGACTGGGGCTGGTACTTGTGTGAAATCATCCCTAGACTGACTGTAAAGAAGGGGTGCAATTACTTCATCCACCTAATATTTCCTGGAAGAGGACAAGAAGCAGGTGGGTCTATATCCCCACTCATTATCTGGCTGATTGGCTAAATTGTCTTTACATACCTGCAGCTGGGAATGTTTTATAGCAGTCTCCTTCACATTCTTTCTCTAGTCACTGCATTTGTCCTCTTACATCCAATTTCCTCTCGCATTGAGAGGGCAGCTCCTGGATAACTTTGCTCCATGTATGTGTGGAACAATGGTACCTGCTTGATGTTTTTCTGCACCATTTGCTCTAGAATGGAGTAGCACTTTAAAAGTAGATGGAAGGTTGCAGAAGAATTGGGATTTGTTGATCCACTGAAAAAGCTTTGTCGTGACCACTCTGATCTGGCAGAAGGGAACACAGCAGCAACTGTGGAGGTTTATTCAATCTTCAGTGTTTTACTGCCTTCTTCAGTAGAATCACTACCACCTTAAGCTTGAAGATGGCCCACTGAACAGAGCCTGTTTTCTCAACCTGTGGAGGGCAAGATTTGCTGTATAGTGATGACTACTTGCCGTAGTTACTATAGAAACACATAGGAACTACAGACCTACAGAAAAGAATTAGAGTTTGAGTAGTGCACAAGACTGAGCAAGATACATTTTAGACTTTCCTCTCCACTCCTGCAGGCTCAACTGTGTTTCAGACAGCTTTGGTGTATATATACCCTTCAAGGCACAACTGAAGAAAAATCATTCTTTCTGTTATTCTCAGGTCTTTTTCAGGGTGCTACAGCAAACAATGCAGCTTATTCTCTCACTTACAAGACTCTGCAGTACAAGCAGAACTTGTTTTAAGCTCTCCCTGTTTATTTTTTCTCATATTTCAAAGGTAACTCTTCACTGCAAGCTCACTCCTCCTCTGCTAACAGTGTATCCCCTACCCTTTAATACTTATAACAAAGACTTAATGGAGAACTGAAGGTCTACAGTGTTAGAGATCATGATGCACTAAATGTATCTCATATGTCTTGTTAGGGCTAATTTGTCTGCATGGAGTGTTATGCTGACACTGCACTAAAGCTTCTAGTTCCAGCACATCCAGAGCCAGTTTTTCAAGTACTTGCTACCCTGCTGGGAGCACTCATCCCAAGGTACTTTCACCTGTAAATTCTACAACAGTGAAATACAGAAATCTAGTCTAGACTGAAGATATAACTATGAGTGATCTTGTCCACTCTTGTCTAAAGTATTCTATGAAGCAGATGACATTTTCTTCACCCACTGTTGCAATCTGTGTATGAGAATTTATCAAAATCCAACTGGGTTCCCATGAATCGATCTATTTTAGGGCCTAGCAGTGTTGCAGGTACGTATGCTTAGGGAAGTTGGAAACCATCTGTATTTCAGTTTCTTGGATAACAAAAGAGAATTTCCATCTTAAAAGCTGGTAGTAGATCTGGTGGTAGTTTTCTGTTTTAGAGTCATCTGAGATGCTTTGACAGAAAGGGATACTGCAGTGATACGACAAAGTACTATGAAACCAGAATTTGGCCTAGAATATGAACTCGGACTCATAGTTAGAATCTGTGGTTGAAAACTGTTAATTCTTAATTTTTTTAAGAATGAGATCTTAACTTTGCAATGACTTCTTCTTCATCTGCATGCAAGATTTTAAAAATAGGACTGGTGTTTCCTTTAATTAGTATTTGATACAGTATTAATATTCCTATTTATCTTCTACATGCCATATGGATTAAATTCTCATTACTTTTGATCTTAATACTTTTAAAATATGTAAATCAGCAGACAGACACCCTCTTTAAAGCAGTGTTTGCACACCACATCTATTATTGCCTTGGGCAATAAGAAAATATCTGCATTGCTAAAATTTCAGAATTGTGAGGAAATCTTGAAAAATCAGATATTAAACTGATCAATCTAGATGAATTATATAATGACTACGTTCTTTAGATTCAGCTGTACCTAAAAATGACATTAAAAGTGGCCAAAGACCATTACAGAACATGTATTTAAAAGGGATCAACTAAGTCAATTTCTGGAAGGAGAAGAATGTTTTCACAGGTTGAGCTAATTCCAGATGCAATGCTTTAGAAGAATACTATACTTTTTTGAAAAACTTACCTTTAATCTCAGGCATTAAAAGTATAATCATTTGGTTTCAAGTTTACAGAAGATACTGTTATCTTAATTCATCTCTTATTTTTCCAACACTATAACATGCTGCTTACAAATAGATTTGCATGGGCTTGTATTTCAATTTATCTGAATACTATGGTTAGGCAGAGAGGAGAAATTTATGGGACTCATCAATACAAACAGCAGGTAAAGAGGATACATGGGACTGACCTCTCTGTTCACACTGTAAGTAATCTCCAGTGACATGGGAAGCATTTGGATTTAGTGTTGAATGAACATAGTTCATGAATGTGTTAGTCTGAAAACAAAAGCCTATCCAATCATTTCACATTTAGTCTTCCTATAATATATAATAACATATTTGTAGCTAGGCCAGTTAAATCTCTCTGCTTACAATATACTGCTGAAGTGCACGCTTCAGTGTTTTCAGAAGAAATTAAGAAAATATAGCTGTGAAAAACAGGGCTGACACCTGCCATATTCTGACTGAGAGGTGGAGGGAGGACACTGTGCAGCTGCAACCACACCGCATGCCCCAGAGCGTGTGTGCAGTACCTGCATGAGGTATCCATTCCCTACCTTTCAGCCCTGGAAAATCTTTATCTGTTGAGAAATATCGCAGGAAAACTAATGTTGTGGTTAAAAAAAAAAAAACACATAAATTGCTCTTTGGTATCAGAAAAGGCATTTTCAGGGAAATTGGGCACTGCTGGGTCCATTTAGTCCCTTTTATTTTTATTTTTTCTGATCTCATCTAAAATCCACTGAGTCTGTGGGACCTTCTCCATTGTTTTGACTAAGCTCCGAGTACAGGCCAGCAGCCTTACAGCCTGATGTATTTCTAGCACTTGGCTTTTATTTTGGCTATCTTACGAAGCTAGAGGACTAACTATCAGTGTTTATTCAAGCGTCATCTAAGAGAAAAGAGCGCTCCTCTTTAAATTTATTCACATGAGGCCGTGTTTGGCAGGGTTCATACCAAATGAAAACCTGAGTCTGAGCTTTTTAGTCCTATGGTACAATGATGGTGTATAGACCATTAATTCCCTGGGGGCAGACAAAGCAGAAGGTCCACAGCTTGCTTCCTGAGAAGGCAATGAAAGTTTCCTAAGTAAAAGAAACAGAAATTTGTCCCCTGCTCTGAACAACAGTTTAGTTTAAGGCCTAGTCTACATCAGCAAATGCCATCAATGCATTTATTTCTTATCATCATCTGGGTTGATAAAAGTCCTCAGCTAGAAATATTGCTATTTTTTTGACCAGAACAATTAATTCCACCTGGTAAACTGCTTTAAGAACTGCTTTACTGTGAAGAGATGCCTTTCCAGCAAGGAGGTTTGCTGGGATACATCTGCAGTTCAGTTACATTTTCAAAGTCTTCTAACTGCAGATACAGCCTAACTGGCCAGTTCTGTGCATGGTAGCTTCTACAATAAGGAGACTGCTAACTCTGCTGAATTAATGCAGGCTTTTTTTCAGATGCCCTCCTGCATGACTACAGTAAAAATACAACATTTATTTCACAGAGATCTGCAGGCTGTAGTCATACACATACACCAAACAGAAGACACGTCAGTGTCCTTAAACTTCGAGGAATCTGATAAGCACCACAAATATTATTCTGAAATTCCTATGCAACTAAATTAAAATGTTTTCCCACAGTTATTTACAAAGGCATCATTAGTAGGGTTCTACTTATCTAAACAGCCATTGTACATCCACAACTGTGTTTAGAATAACTAGGTGGGAGAATGTCTTAGAAGTAATTTAAATTTCCCCTTTAAGTGTCTTAATGACACTGTAGGGGACAATACAGCACTTAGTTATTGCAGCTTAAATGCTTTATGTACTTATATCACAATTATTGCTCATTACTGTTTCACAACACAGTTACTATGTATTATCCTTGCCTGAAACGTGAAACATATCAAATAGGAAAGCCTATACTGTTCAACACAATTTATTTTTGAAGTTGTACTATAAACTTCTAATTCTAAGCAGTCACTTAGAAGCCACATTTCCATCTTTTTTTCTCATTGAATGGTCTTATTTCAGCAATGATTGTTATGAACTTTAAACAAGATGTGTGCATAACCACTGCTACACCCTGAAGTATTGGGCCCTTCATCATCAACCTCTGCCTCTGACTGCTCCATTTGTTACACGCAGAAGGAGGAGATGTTGCATACAAGCCTGTGAAACTCTATGTTAATAAATCAAGGATCTCTTGGCTACTGAACTCACAGCTCTGTTCTCTAGTTAGTTCACAAGTATTTCATATCAAAGGGATGCAAATGTGAAGGTTTAGAAATAAAGGAGTAAATTTCAAATTTGAGGCTGAATAAAAAAGCCTGACAAGCAATACCATTAATAATCTGTATCACTTTTACCTAGTCTCCTTTCCTGAAACTTAAGCACAGTCTCCGTAGTGGGAGCAAGTTCTCTTTCACCTCTGCTCCAAGTAGGAGACTTACTTTGTTCAATGATATAGCACCTACAGAAGCTGCATCACAGTATTTCACGAAAGTGACCCCATTAAAATAAATTCATGCAGCTATTAGAAGCAAAACTTCCCCTCACCTTCCATTTTTTTCATCACTTGGATGTGGAAACCTCCTGCCTCCTTCCCTGCAATCCCTTGACACTGCACATTCATGTGAAAATAATCTCGGACTACCCCACTGGAAACAGCTTCATAAGCACCTTTGCAAGTGCCAGCTGAACTCCGTAGGTTTTGCGTGATGGTGGAGTCATGCTGAACAGCTGGGTGGGCTATGACTTATTCCAGACTCCCATGGCTCGTCAGTTCTCCTGGTAGACAAGTGCTGAAGCTAACCACTTCCTCATCTCCTCCGTGACATTGTATACCCACGCTGAAGCAGATAGAGAGTATAATGATAGAATATAGACTACTTTCATGGGCCATACAAGAGACAGGACAGTTCTCAAAAGCTCTCACCCTCCTGACCCGGCAACACAGGCCACACATTCACATGAGAATAAGGCACAATCAGGATATCAAATTAACAAAGTCTATTGTTTTCAAACAGCTGAACTGTTTTAGATTAGTGATGACTTCTTTTCCTGTGTCCTAGTAAAAAGGGGGCCTTGTTTCAGTTCTAGATCACTCCTGGCAAGTCAGCCGGGAACATGCAGAACACAATGTACACCAGATTCCAGCACACTGCTGCCTTCCTGCTCTGAGCTTTGTCATCAGCTTACATGAAAACAGGCATAGGCCCATCCCACCAAAACTTGTTTTGCTCAGTTTGTTTTTGTTTCAAAAGGTCCTTCAGGGGAAAGAATCTGGCCAAAAATCCAGCCACAATTCAAATTGTTTATATAAAACACACTTGGGGCTCCAATCTGTGGGAGCAATATTTTTAAATGTTTGTGTTTTTTGTTTCTGATTTGTTGTTCTTACTCAATGTTCTGATGTTGGTATGAATAAAGCCAGACAAAAACCCAAGCATTAGTTTAACAAATGTAATCCAGATACAATGGGCTAGATTTACAGACTAGCCATGCTTATTCATGGTGTAGCATGAGTATGCATGACGAAGTTAAGCATAATAGGCCAAATTTACTGTTGCCCTGAGGCTTCTTCAGAGAACACCCCTAGCACAGAAGGCCTGTTTGCTGCATGCAGAGCCAGCTCTGTGCCTTTGTTCCTACTTGTCCCAGGATAGGAATCATTCTAAGGCAGGGCAGCACAAACCTGAACAAAAGCCACTAGGATAAAAGGCTGCAGTCCTCCAGAAAAAAACCTCCTCTCTTGTCCCATATCCTCTCCTTTTTACCAGTTTCAGTTATAAATGTTGAACTGAAGCAGCCTCTGCAGATATGGGGACATCTTCCCCTGCTACACTTTTTCAGAGGTTACGAGAGGCATTTGCCCTGCACCAACCCAGCGCCTGCAATCTTCCAGTTAGCTTGTAAAGGAAATGGTGGACACAACCTCTTTTACAGTTAGACTCAGCTCTCCGATAGATCATATATACCAGCGATAATTTTCAGAAGAACTCAGCTACATCTTGAGCCAGGTTTCCAAGGCAAAATTTGAAACACTCACCAGGAAACGATGGTAATTTAGGGAGTTACTGAATACTTTGGAAACTGTAGTTCTATTTTTCTGCCCAAAAATGACTTTTGGAAACAATAAGCTGACCCAAAGTTCTACTGAAAATGCATCCTGTAATGTTTGCTTATTACTTTGCTGGTAGTAATGTTCCTCCAGTCAACCCAAATTTACATGCCTTTACCTCGCAGTAAAAATTCGGTACTTCCACGTTAGAGAACCTCTCCAAACTTTCTTTGGCTCAGTTTTATCCTTCTTATCACTCCTTTAAGCATGTTTGCTGTTCTGAGTTTGGCCTTTTCTGAGTACAGTAAATGGAACTGCAAATCCAAAGGCAGCCAATGATGGTCTTATTGCTGAGAATTCTTATTTGGAGAATTTATTTGACAATATTGAGTGAATGTGCATGTCATCTGCCACTTATTTAATTTTGTAACAGTGAACAAGCAAGAACACAAAAATATGGTTTCTTCCAAAGTCTTCTTGTGTTATTTCTTCATTAGCTACAGGCTCTAACCAGAGACCAATCTGGGGCACACTTCCTCCTTCAGCAACAAGGGATAAAAGATCTTGATAACCCACTGATAAATGCTGACCTTAAACATTGATCTCAAAGTGTCTGCCAACTCAAAGAATAAATCTGGCCCTGGTTCTCAGAAGCAACTATCAATTCAGCTGAAAGCTGTTAGTTTTAAAGAATCATGTCCAGAAATGAAGGCACATCTTGTTCTGCTTCAGATGACCCTGCATAGTCACAGGACTTCAAGAAGAGATAACTAGCCACCACAAGAACCTCTGGAAGAGTATGAACTTGATTTAGAACTCTTGCCAAAATTCCAGTACATTTGGAAGGGCAGATAAGATGCAGAAAGTCATAGGTTAATGAATTCGGGCCTGACGCTAAACACCCCTAAATCAAAGTATGTTAAGCTCTTGCTTAGCTCCAACACTGAATAAGGAGATGGATGCAAAAAGAGGAAAAAAAATTAACGTTAGGAAATAAAACTGAAAAATTCTTTAGTCCTTTTCTGCAAAGACAAAAACTGCCTGAAAGCTAAGCTTGACTCACTTAAAACCAAACTGTTTAATTTATGCTCTCAATGACCCTCATATAATCCACAAAGAAAATTATAGCAGAATTTAACCCAGCATGCATTAGCAGTTTAAGAGTGATTTATTTAGATTCTGTTGAGATCATCAACAATTTTACAAATGTAACTTCCAAAAGGTAGAGGGCATTATAGTTATATGGTTATACTGGATGGGACAGTGATGTATGGAATGTAAGACTGTAAGTGCTAGAAGTTCAGTGGGGGTAATCTCAGTTTCTCCTGGCTCAGTTAGCTTCTGCAATGTTGTTCTAAAGCTTGAGTGAATTGCTTAACTGACTGTGCTATTTGGAGTCTTGTGTTTTACCTTGTCTCTTCTCCTGATGCGACATTATGTATGGACAGACTCTGCTCTCTTTTTTTTGTTTGTTTTGGATAGTCTCCAAAATTCATAAATAAGAAATAAAAAAGGGTCACTGAGGAAAAGGTTGTATTACACAAGGGAAAATTTCCCTTTTTTCATCTGGTCTGTTCTTTGTCTTCAAAGATTTTGGACCAACTAATGCTCCATCCTTTCAGAGACACACGCTTCCAAGCATAATGAAAAACTATGTTGCAAATAATGATGGAAAATATTGCAAACTAATGATGCATTGATATGGGCACTACTGCAAAGGAAATATTTGTTTCATCTGTCATGGGCAGTGTCTTCTGCCCTACTGATATAGTCACTCTCCAAGAAAAGGTTAGGTTGGTTCTTCTTTTCCTTTTTTCCTACATGCCTCTTTTTTTTCTTTCTTTCTTTTTTTTTTTTTGGAAACAAGCAGTTAGAAGTAAGCTGAAGTCCACTTCCCATCCTTGCAAGTCACACCACAAATCATTACAATTCTACTAACTAGTTACAGAATTTAAGCTGCAAAGTGACTGATACTGCTTTTCTGACTGTGCATGTTTATTTTGTGGGTGGGAAGAGAAGAGAGAGTTTTGTGAATTAACAGCGATTTCCTTCAATGTGTGGTACTACCATGTAGACAATCTTTGAATTAAAAAGTTTAAGGCTGCAAGTTGCTTATGATGATGAAATGTGATAATGAAAATCCTGCTTCATTTGCAATGCCCTGGGATGTCTCTGCCTGTGGCTCTCTGTGATGATTATGTTCTTCCCAGGAAACGTTTTAAAACAGACTACAGTTTGCAAATAAAAATATCTAATCTACTCATGTAAAATTTCATTTTTCTAAAGCAGTTAAGCTCCTTTGGATATGAAGCTGAGGAATTCACCCTTCTTGGGCTCTAAATCAATGATCAAAAGGCACAAAGCATGAGCCTTGATACGGCAGACAGAAAACTGATAGATACTACAGACTCGACCTAACAGCTGTTCTGAATACCATTGCAAGGGGCAGACCCTTATGAGGAGATTAAGAGCAGTACTACTTCCAATTTATCAGTTTCTTATGAATGAAAAATTAATTGGAAGCACATGGACAACAACAGATGAAAGAAACTGATATCACTTCGTCTCTAAGTCTGACTAGCAAAATATGAGGGGTGAGCCCAAACTGGAATCTTATACCGGTGCCGTTTGGGGACATTAGGGGAGACAGGATGCAGATTTGAACTTCATATATATTCACCTGTCTCTGAAAACACATCAACAACTCAGTGATTTTTGTTACAGAAATATCCCTTTTACCGATTTTTAACTATTGATTGTTCTGGATTTTTAAAACTGCACCCATATATGCCACTACTCAAATTAGCTCACAGTTTATTTGTAGAGCTGCAACAATTTATTTTTTTTTCAAATAAACCTTTTAAAACCCACAAGCTTACTGTTATTCATTTGATAGTCATGCTCTTTATCGTAACTAAGAATATGCAGTAAAGAACAGCATTAAAAGAATGTAGAAAAAACAATTGCACCACTTTGCTGGAGGGCATTTTTGATGTTTGCAAATCCCAGTACTACAGAAAGAGGCTGGTACAATGTAGTATTTTTTTTTCTGTATTCTGAATGTGACTTTTGTGTGTGTGCATGAGGCAAACATAAGCAGCGGTGAGAGGGAGTCCCAAGAATAGCACTACACTCACAAAGTCACAAAGAACGAAAGACGTACTTCCTAGCCTATAGAGAAAACAACTAGCGGCAGCTGAAGGCAGAGAGCTGGTATAGCTCTCCAAACTAAATACCAGGCAATCACACATATTCTTTATATTTTATTCCTAACAAAATGTAAGAGAGACAGATGAGGAAGGACATGTTAAAGATGACCAAGTCTTCCATGGGTATTCTTGATGCTATTCAGCTTGTTAGCTATCTCTGCTTTCTCCCCGTTAGACTTAGCCCAGCTGCCAGGGCAGACCAAAACAGCAAGGAAGAGGTGAGACTTTGTAATCATATAGTTGTGTTTCCTGCCTTCTCACACTCTTCATTGCTTATGCTTCTACATAAAACACTGATTTGTACAAGGCAGGACAAACCTTAAAGACAAAGAAAAGGCACTAAGGTAGTTTTAGGAATAGAAATACTAGAACTTGTAAGAAACAGTAGAATTTGTAAAACTGTTCTTTCACATACGCTGTGTCATGACTAAGATACACTTGTTGCCTGCCTGAGCACACATAGGAAAGCAGCTTCTCTCTCTCCCGTTGGCAGCAATAGCGATACTTCCCATTTTTAGTTTTAGTATTCTCATACTTCCTTGGGGGAAGGGTGTTATAAGCAGGAAAGGTGGGAGTGTAGCATTATTCTTCTGGTGTACTGCCAATGTCAGCCAATGCATGAGCACAACTGGCTCCCAATAATTCTCTCCATATGCAAGGAAGATCCTCAAAAAAGATTATTGTTGCCTGGGGACAGGAATGAGCTCTGCAAGCTTGTAATTACTGCTACAAGCTAGTATGTGCTATTGCTGTATTCAACTTAACCATTATAATCAAGTGACGTTGTCCATGAGAGAACTAAAATACAAAATACTTCTAGTGAGTAGAGAGAAGTAATGATGGACAGCCAAGGAGTACAATCACTGCCATGAGCAGTGCTAATGAATAACTGGTATAAGGTAATTTCTTTCCCGCCAAATACTTCACAGCCAGTTCATGATTTACTGAATGGAATCCCCATTTATCAAACTGTACCTCTGAGTAACTTATAGTATCTAGATCTTGACATATGTGGTTGCAAATATTTTGTCCTAAGTATCTATCTTTTATTTGTCAGAGACATTTTTTTCATTTCCATTGATCAACCATGCAAATTGTATACCATGGTTTGGGTTTCTATTAAGCTGTATATGATTTTTGGCAGTTAATCACAATCCATTAGAATAATTACCCAAACTAGAAAACAGAAAAAAATCCAGCCATGTGCAAAGTATATAAGTTTGAAATCTATATTTTTTTCAGAAATGAATTTGTTATGGTACTTTCTGAGCTATCCCACACCTCACATACCATTCTGTCACCACCACATTAATTATGTTACTGCTTTTACTGCCATGTTTTCTCTTCATAGTAGCTGTGAAGAACTGTAAAAATGAAAATAATTCAGGAAAACATGCAGTGTCTTATAGAAAGAAAGATCTGAAATCCACTATTGCTACTTAGCTGTGGGGAATTCAGCAGAGTGAATTCACATTTTTAAATATCAGCAAAGAACCAGAAATTATTTGGTAACATACAGCTGGCAGATGAAATCATAGCTCTGTCAAAGCCAATAATTTGGCTAGCCTTTTTCCTACAAAATAACCTGAAATAAAGACCCTATCTAAAGTTTTCTGATAGTGGGGAGAATTTAAAAAATTCTGAATTGTCTCTTTCTTTGCAAAATACAAAATATGATTTGTGAAAATATTATTATAGTTACTCTCTTAGGGGAGAACTTTGTGTGCACCCTCAAAACTCTGTACCTACTGTACTTATTCTAACAAAGTTTACTTAGATAAAATGGTGCGGTTTTCTTAGAAGCGTAATGAATTAGGAACCACACTATTTGCCTGAGTAGATCAGTCACCTGAGATACGCTGGTGGTTCAGAGAGCTAGTAACTGTGGCAAAATAATAAAAATAAGGCTGCTACAGAATACTGAGAGAAATTTCAAGCAATAACAACAGAACGGCAAAGTACTGCATGATGAAAAGCTTAACTACCAACAAGGAAAGGGCAAAAAGGAGTGCTCTGACAAACCTGTATGTCATGGATAGAAAACGGAGAAAGAAAAAGCAGGTGAACTGCAGCTTGGATCAGAAAGACAGTGGTAGACATTATGTGTTAAGAGGAGAAACTGAACCCCTATTAAAACTTGAGGGTTTTGGCACAGCATTATTGTGTATGTATTATTCAACTTTATTAGATTTCTCTTATTTCTTACTATTATTTTTCAGTATTTCAATGAGAGAGCTCTGCAGTCTCTTTTTATTGCAATGCAGCCATTATGAGCTGAATTTCAACCTGTTTTATACAGAACAAGTACTGAGCTGTCTCTGGAGAACTTTATTGCAGTTTATCTGTGCAGTTTACTTGCATCTTATTTTATCTCTCACCTTTGATACTAATCAGTCATGGCTGCAGGTCAAATCTTTTTGCATTGGAAACAATCACAATAACCAATCCAGAAGTAAACCAGCCTGTAATGAAATTCACTGCCTAGGGCTAAACATAGAGCTAACATGTGTTTAACAAATCGAAGCTTGTATTTATCACTTGTCACTGTTTGTGTCTTTGTCTGTTGGAGGGGAAAAAACACTTAAGAAGCTGAGCAGTAAAGAAAAACTTAAGAACAGCCCAATTTCTTTTCAGATTTGTTGGTCTGTTACTTCGACAAAACGTAGTCTGCAAATCATGCCATCACAGAATAACAAAAGGTTTAACAGCAAGTGTCTATGGGTGAACCAGTTCAGAATATAAAAGTCATCCATACAAACCTCAACTGAAAACTTTACATAAGGCTGAGAGAAGTTCAGTTGACTTCACTTATATTTGCAGTCAGATTTTTGGAATCCAGACTGGAACTGAAGCGAAGAACTGAAATACTGAAACTGAGGTACTGTGTTTCTCACCCTAATGGCTAGTGAAGCTAACGGGCTCCCGCCCAGCACAAATCTAAAAAGTGGAAACTCGGGCTTTCCACGAGATGGAAGGTGATGGTCCCTCCTGGGGCCTCCTGCAGGGTCCCACCACGTGCAATGCAATGCACAGTAATAGGCTTACTTGCACCAATAAAATCCATCTGCATAAATATGCAGCCTCACAACCCTGGAAAGGTGATTATCCTTTCTTATAATGATAGAAACAATAATGATTGCTTTCAGACAGCTTTATTTTCAGCTTATTTTCTCAAGAGATATCCTAAAAAATATCTTCTCCTTCCTATGACTTCTACTTATAATTTCTACTTATGTAAGGTAAAATGAATGATTTGGAAACATGATTTCTGTTTACTAAGCCCAAAGCCCAGCATTTATCCTAGGTGTGAAGAGGTCAGTAATCCAGTGATACTCTTTTAAACAAAAAAGAAAAAGAAGCTACTTTTTCTCCTGCTCATGCCCAGTCAGATTTTGGCTTAAAAGCCACAGAACACTACTGTAGCAGGATCCTTTCAATGGAAATCTATTATACAACATACCACATCAGCCACTCCTCTGCCTGAGGCTTCAACTGCAACACAGCTAATAGTAATTCCACTGCTATAGTGCGGTATGCAGTAGGAGAATACTGTGGAGATCTCCTAGGCCTCGCACGTAGCTACAGCATGCTCAGTACAATCAGTAGGTAACCTACCTTGGCCTTTTCAGTATTTTCTGTAACATTCAGACTTTCCCATGGTCATGCTATTTTATTTGCATTTTATTTGCAAAAGAATGACCAACTCAAACCTGACTCACTCAAAAAAACTCCAACCAATCCCAACCCAAATCCTCTGCCCCAAAAAACCCTAAATCCCAGATATGTAGGGAATTTTCCATGTCAATTTTTTATAACTGAGAGACCCAATTCTGCTCACTGTTATGATTCTACTGAGTACAGTCAAGTTTTTCATGATTTACATTCCTTCAATGTAAAATTAGTCTCAGTGGGGGGCTTAAAAATGATGAAACGAAACTCCTGATTAAACAACCCAAAATAATTCTAAATAGATTACAAATTCTTTCACTTTAAATCCTGAATGATAGGATTCTGAAATTAATGGCATCCATGTGTCAGTGTCACCCCATCTGCCAATGGCAACTAGTTGAAAGTCCACACAGCATTTCACACTATATTATGTAGCAGCAGTTTTGTTTCTCATTTAGAAAGGAAGGTTTGCTATAATGGAATCAAACAGGAAGCTGAGTTACACAGAGAGAAACAGCTGAACGCCTTGGATTGATCTCTCTCGCACTTGCAGAAAGTGAAGGGGCATCCAGGTCTTGATACCACATCTTCTGTGAGATACTGCCTGTTCTTTACCATAATATCTATTACAGTCATGCTGGGATATTGACTTTCTGTGAATCAAAGGATAAAAAGTGCCCCCATTTCCAAATTACTAATGATTATTGCTTTGCATAGCGGTTATCTTTTTTAAAACAATGTACAAATAGGAATTAAGTGAGATCAGAATTAAAATTATGCTACGATGTTAAACTACCATGCAGAGTAAGATGGTTCCCTACATTTAAGCACCTTTCACTTTGCAAGTGCAAGACATCTAAGACATCAAGACTGTCCTCTAGGGCTGAGATTGAGGCATCTTAAGAGTATTTTCAGTAACAAAGTCTGATTCAAAGAAAATTCTACTCTGAAGCAAAGACCAATCACCTAAGTATATTCTCTGTGGCATGGGTGTTTTAATATGATTATGGTCCTGATAGAATTAAAGTTGAATCACTTCTTTAAAACTGGAGTTGAGTCCTAACAATTAATGAAGTCATCATTATTTTAGATTTCCTGTTTAGGGTGATGAACCTGTAAGTATCATCTTTGTGATGACGACCACAGAGTAAGTTTTTGTACGTAATGTCTCACACGCCCACCATGTCCCTTACTAAAACTTGTCCATAGTAATGTCTGAGGTGGGCAGCAGCCTTCCTCCCCATCAAGCAGTAACTTAACACATTTCATTATCTACTTGCCCTCCATCAGTGTGAAAAACTGATTACATTCACGTTTCTCCAAACCCAACACAGCTACATTCACCAAATCACATTTTTATGATTGGTAAACCATTCAAAATGGGTCACTGACTAGTAGGAGTCCAGCTTGGAACACACCAGGCCCTAATTTCCACCAGTCTGGAGAATATAAAAGATTAAGGAATCTAAAATCAAAGGCTATATTGGAAATGGCCTATTGACTTCTACAACTATAGTGCAAGTTTCATTATCTCAGCCTCAGATTGTGTCTACAGACACTGGAGATTGCATAATTCCAGAATTCTCAGAACCCTGGCAAATTTCTCTACCTCTCACAAAGTTTCAGCAGTGCAGACAATAGTGTGAGGTGCAAGGCATAAATTGAACATCATCAGAAGACATATACTGTTCTCCCACAAGAGAACGTCCATGGTCAGAGACTGTGCATTTTCTCACTTGTTCAAAATGTTTGTGTTAGCATTAAGAATTATGTCATCCTCTGGTCAATGCAGAGACACTATGCAGCTTTCCTCTTACAAACATATTTCCTTTGCATCTCAGAAAATCTGTTATATTTACTTTTGAGGCAAAGTTACATTAGTCAATTCCCTGTGAAGCACTCACTTCTCATTAATAATTTCAAACATTCTCACTATCTCGTCTAAGGGAATATCACTACTTGGCTGTTGGAGATTATATTATTTTGATTCTTTCAGTCCTACTTTACTGTGACTAGAATAATTAACTTTTGGCTTAATTGTTACTATTGACTGGACTCTCCTCTTTGCCCCAGCAGTAAAGGATAGTACGAGGCAGTGTGTCACAGCGGAGAGACTGGAGGGAATCCTTGGCTTTGCTACTAGTCCTGCCCCACTACTCTGGCAGAGCCCAGGGGAATGCCTGGGCAGTGCAGAGCCAGCCCCTGTGACTCTACGCAACCATAGCGCCTGCACACACTTACCTTGCGCTGCATGCAGTTTGGCCATACTGCTTAGTCTTTCTATGACCCAGTGTAAAGGCTTTTGAACTGAAAAAGAGGCCTTTGTTTCTGCATTAGTTACAGAGCACAGTCTTTGCAGGATCTTTGAGAAAATTTCCTGGTCTATTTTCCCTTTGCCAATCTACTACTGAGAATGGGCAGCCTATGCTATTAGACGGCTGGATAACAAGATGTGAGTAAATAGTCTGCTTGATTAATACAAAAATATGTAAACTCATATCAACCATTTTTTCCCTTTTGTGTTCTGTCCCCCCTTGACTGCACTAGAGCCTCACCTGCTGAGGCCTCAAGACAAATAAGCAGCCTGTCCTTCCCTATGTGCTTCAGCCTGGATACAGACTCCCTCCTTCAGCAAACATCAATGCTGCTTCATAACTGGGTCATAGACCAGTGCAGACACTGGTCACGTTCCGTTCCCCATTAGCCTCTGTGTTCCAGGTCCACAGCACAACCACCAGGCTGACAGACTAGTTCTGCCTGTAATGTAACTTAAAGAGAATTCAAAATCAATCTATAACATTGCAGAATAGTGTTTCGCTATGAAAAATAACAGTCTTTGCATTGCTTGGACCACCTAGTGGACAGCTTTTTTTGTATGAATAACAGCTTATGTACTATAGCCCTACATTATAAAGCACATGTATTTTACACATGTGTTCTTACTGCAAAAAGGTATTTGCTATTTCACTTGGTTTTCAGAATAGGTCTAACAATATTGTCTTCTGAAAGGTATACTTCGCACAATAAGACTGAATAAAGATTGAGCAGCATGTGAAAGCATCTGAATTTCCGAATGCAAGCCTTGCTTTTAAAAGCACCCAAGGAAGTTATTATTCTTAAGCAAGGTTACTTCCTTAATAGTTAGTCATTGAAGTGTGATCTATATGATCATCTATCTGAATATCTTCATGCTTAACTAGGAAATTCCTTACTTCTCTGTATTTGCATGCTTATTCATTTACACATATATATTTCTTAAATAGTTCAGATCAATGTTGCATTTAGCTCTTCTTTAAATTCTATTCTTCTATCTCTTCACATTTTTTGAAGTCTCTCTAAATTACTGGGTTATGGCTCTGAATCATGTGCTTGCTAAGGGTGTAATTCTGCCAGTTTTACTCTCTAATTGTTTCACCTCAGACACACTGTGTTTGTTCAAGGAGACTAGTTGCAGGGTAACATACAATATCCAGTGAGAGTAAGGATGACAGATTCGGGCCCTGACTGCTTTCCTCAAGAGGATTTGCTGCAATGAAGATATTTCTGTTTGACAGGTTTATTGTTTAACATGTAATAATTTAAGATAGTAATGCACACATCCCCTGCAGTACCAGACTATGGATTCAAAACCCATATGGATGGAAATGTGCGAAGAGAGAATAATGGATTTCTCAACCTGCTGTGTTTACATGCTATTCTGTTTTTAGCATGGAAAACACGTTATGCCGGCGTAGAAGACTAAAAACATAGAAATTGCATTATTTCCTGTAACAGAAGGATCTTCCTATAAATACCTGTCTTCCTCCCTTTACATTGTAAATTGTTTAACTGAAATCTGTACAGTTTAAACACATAAATTGCAGGATTAGGGCTCAAGTATTCAGATAAATTTTTGTAGACTTACAAGATGAAAGATGTCCCATTAAATATATAAACAGAAATGTTAATGTATGGCACAAAATTATAAACAACTAATTTTCAGTAACAACCTGGAAATTAACATATTATCATTTATATCTTGGCTCTAGTTACAGATATCACATTACTGACCTACTTCATCTTAAACTGCGGAAGGTATTCTATGACCCAGTATTAAAGTCTGTATTCACAGATTTGCAAGGACATAATGACTATAATAACAGAGAAAAGTATTCTGATAGGTAATGATTTCCTGGAATATTGAAAGATAAACCAGTTAAAACTCATCAAATGTCATAATGTTTTACTTCAAATTTTTAAATTGTTACTGACTGTGGCAAAAATAACATGTCAGCACATAAAATAATAAAAAAACCATACTGCGTAGATTGTAGAATTATTGCAGACTTTCCTGTGTTGCTGACTGAATTTTTGTGCATATGAACAAACAAGTTGTCTTTCATTCTGCCAAACGTGAGAGATTTCATTACTGTCTTCCACTTTTGAGGCTGGAAGGCAAAGGAAAGCTGAAGCTCTTGAAAGTCAATTTGATTTCATTAAAAAGGTATTTTGAGATTATTAACCACATTTTTAATAGAAACTGTATTTCAAAAATCTTTATACTTCTATCCCTGTAATTCAGGTACTTAAGGGCTTTTTTTATATTTCCAGGTTGAAAATGTGTAGAAGAAAGTTAGTTCCTTTATGTTTCCTGCTTTCCAAAGGATTGGTAAAAGACCTCATCAATATATAAAGCAAGTTACATGCTGACAACATGTAGCTTATAAATAGTAAACAAAAAATCTCTGTTACTTTACTATATTTCTTACCTCCTTTTTTATGGGATCTCAAGGGACTTGACAACCAATGGTCTGCAACTGACTGGGATTGGCTAATTGATTGTGAATCATTCATTTCAAACAAATGTTTTAGAATAAACGGAGAAGCAGAAATCTCATCCAAATCCTTCTAGAATAAAGAATACTGGTTTAGACACATAAGAAATATATTGATTCCACTCTGCCACGGTAACTTACAGTTGTGATCTCACAGAGAGCATCTTCTTATTTTCTATGACTCTGTGAAATGTCTAATGCTAGATTTAAGTTACACAGGATTCTTGTGGCTTTCAGCAACACCGACTTAGCACCCATGTCACAAACATTTGTTTACTTTTTCCATTTAACTTATTTATCCCCTTTCCTCATGCAGTTAAATCATAGCATGCACTGTATGCTGATTTCCTCTCATAGTTAATTTGTATCTTTAGAAAAAAGCTATAGGAAGGTATTAATCTGCTTAACATTTCTAAGTACATCATCCAAGGGATTTTGTTTTTTTAATCTTACATATGCTCAGCAGAGTTACTGGCAAAAACTGTACATTTTCTCCATTTCATCCTTTCAACATCAAATGGTAAGCAGCAAAAATTGGATCAGACTTCAAAGACTATGCTGTGCTCCAAGTCACAGAGCGACTCCTCCATTTCACATATTGAATTCGAGCAGGATATCAAAGTGCTACCAAAGAACCTCAGGTCCTTACTAAAAAAGAGTCTCTAACATCTGTAGAAAGTGAAGTGCACAGACAAATCACCTCAGGGAGCAGCTAGCATTTATTCTCAGCAGCAAATTTCCAGCCTTTTGATTCTCTTATTCACTGTACCTCCCTGTCTTTCTACAGAACTAAAGTTCTTAGCAAGCAGGCTTTTGTCTCAAAGACTTCAAAACATCACTAACGGTTTCATGTTCAGATGGCTACGCCAAGCAGCCATGAACACATTGCAGAACTGTGGACTCAGGAATTTGAAGTTATAATGTGATGTTATTTTAGAATATAAACTTAGTATTACCTGTTTTGTTTGTTTGTCAAGAAAATCAGCCACCACAGGAGAAGATTGGTTACTGGTTTGTTGCCTAAAAGCAAAGAAAAATTAAAAAATTAGTTTAAATACTATAATTTCTTCATTCTTAGAAAAGGTTTACTGGAATACATATTTTTTTGTTGATTTTCCCTTTTCTCCCTCCCTCAAGTTCTAAATATGCACATACGATCAATTCAGAGAAAACACAGACCAGTCCCATTTCCTCTTATAAGGAAATGCATGTTATTAAACACAGTAACAGGCTACAAGCAATTAATTTGTCATTAAAAATTTGTGGATATGTGCATATGTGTAAAATGAGTTTATGAGAATTCTATGAAATTGAAGTCATGTATTAAAATTAATTTGACAAGATTTTACATGAAACTTTTTTTCCCAGGGCTGTGAAAAGCTGTTTTCACAGAATTCAAACTTAGACACTCAAAATTTGGCAAATGCAGAAGTGAAACACATGGCTTTGTGTTCTCCTAAAGCCATTTGGGTTAAGCACAGAGCAAGGAGTAAGAGTTCTTAGATTCTTTGTCTATATCTGTTATTATTTTACTATCACATTATGTCACCATACAAATATTAAAGGCCAACTCCTGCTCTCATTAATGCTAATTAAAGTATCATAAAAACCTTCTGTAGGCCCTGATCCTTGTTGGCAGGCCTTTGAAGTCAATGAATCTCTTGAATAGTAAAGTCCACCCAGACGGAACTTACTCCAGAATCTTTAGTTATGCAAAAGCAAAAAAAGACGCTACCGATTTCATTTGATGGATAAAAACCTGAGGTTCATAGAGATTATTTGATATGCTCATGGTCCTAAAAAAGGATTAAAAGCAAGATTTTCTGACAGTGAAAACACGCCTCAGCCATTGCATCATTACTCTCCAACCTGCTCACAACTTTTCTGAAAATACAATTACTGGCAGTTGTATTTCTACTTATAGGTGAAAAATCTGAAATCTAAGATACACCTTTAAAATGTACCTTTTAAAAATACTTCAAATTAAAATAATACTACTGAAGGACCTGGAATTTTTAGACTATTATATATTGAATTTGATAGCTGTATACCACCATGCATATGTATTAGATAATACATTTATTCTGTGACATCCACAGAGGCTACTGAAGTATTTCAAGCCTTATTTGCAATACGGTTTAGGCTCTTAGGTTAATTGTTTGGCTGAATGTGCTAACCCAGCTCAAGAGCATTGACTTGAATTGTTTCAAACTAATCGCGACAATGATGGCATCACAGTTGTCAATAAGCTATCTCAGGGTGTGGGAACAAAATGAAGCATTCATGAACATGGTAAACATTCAACTTTTCTGTAATGTTGCAATTTCGTGAATGAAGTCTGGATTTGCTTGTCAGTTTTGGGAAACGTAAATTCCCCTTTATTCTTTAACACTAAGAAAGAGAAGGAAAACATTCTGAGTAAACTGTGGTTTGAATTTAAACTGGTGTTTTCCTTGGAGGAAATGGAGGGATCCATTTTAAAAAGCATTCTCATTTTATGCTGGCACACTTCTTGTACAGGAACATATAAAGTATGTCTAGGACTGTATTTGACCTTGCATTTGTGCAGTTCTGTAAAGTTCTTTATTACTATTTCTCTTATATACATATTATTTAGATAATCATTTGTTTAGTGGTATTAGATAACTTGCCACTTTTCCCAAAAATTACCTAAGCATTTGTTGACATGATTCATTCCCCCACCCCCCAATATTGCACAAAATAAACCCAATATGAGCTAAAAATCATGAATAATCCTCAATATCACTGTGGTGGATGTCAAAACCAAAATCTGCTGTTAGACCAGTATGTTGCAAATGGCCTACAATGCCAAGATGGACTGGATCATCATCTAAATTTAAATATTCAGATATTAGGGTGGTTTGGATCTGGATCTAAATCTGCAGCTTGAACTAATCTCTACCTTTTATAAAAAGAATCTAGAATTTAGTATGATTTTGCCAGCACTTTAACTTTGCCAGATCTAGAAAATTGTCTAACTGTTTAAAGCATGACGGTAAAGTTCAGCAACTTGCCTTCTATAGAGCTCAAGCTAACAAGAATCAGCCTCTGGAATTCTGAAGCCCTTAGACCCTGACCCTCTGTCAGGATTCCAGTGATGCCATGTTTCCAACCTGAACAATCCTAAGTTGGGTTCTGTTTGGCTCAAGACACCCCATCCTTCCACAGAACGTACTGCTGCTGATATAAGTATGTACTTACGATTACTAGATTTTACTCACAAGCTTTTTGTTGACTTTTTCTCCCTCCTGTCCTGTTGAGAAGGGGAAGTGACAGAGTGGCTTGGTGGGCATTTGGCGGCCAGTCAAGGTCAACCCACCACAATGTCAAACTGGCAGGGAACTTCTGAAAACATGGCATCAACTGTAGATGCTGAGCACCTTGAAATCAGCCTCTGAGCTATTCTGAAAATCTGGCTAGTATGTAATATGAAAAACACAATAGCAACAGGAGGGCAGCTCAGCAGTAGTTACTTCATATAAGCCAATCAGTAATGATAGCTAACATTTTCAAATGTGGCATCTGAGGCTAATTTTGAGGTGCAGGGTATTTTCAGGTATCTTTGAAGGAACTGCTTGTCCTATGGTTTACAAAAATTTTTATCTTCCACCTTTGCAGGAAAGCAGTGTTTGGATCAGAGCGATGAGATCCAGTCAGTGCACTTACCTGGAAAGGATGCAAGAGATCCAGGTTCATGTGCCTGGTTTCAGTCAGGCAATACAACAATTTGCTGCTGAACGTTCAGCTACTGAGCTATAATACGCCTCTGTCTTCACATATGGACTGTCTATAAATCACTCAATTAGCAAGAAACATTGACAAAAAGAGAAACATTGATTCTTAGGGTCTGTCTACACATCTGTATAGCGTATAGCCACACTATCCTTAGCACTGAAAGCAGTCAAACCATAGCAGCATAAAACTAGTAGCACAGACTAATTTTTGCTGGAGAAAAATATCTAGTTTTGGAGTTACTCTGGCCATTATGAGTGTAAGTCATGGAACTTGGACTTTCTCATTTTAGTACTTTCAAAAATGTTAGAAACACTCCTAGATATGACACTAGAAAGAATACGTCTCATTTTGCATAAATAATGTATTCTTGAACAGAACAAATTTAATCCTTCCAGCTGGGTAGATGAAAAATTCCAAAGGGATGGGGAGGATGAAAAAAAAAAAAGACAATGAAAAAATCTGCCCAAATTTCCATTTAGACCTACAGAAATCACGAGTAACTATTTGAATTTATGAACTGTAATGTAATTAGGAGTTCACATGACAGCAGAATCAGGCCCAATGGGTTCCACTGCGTGCCACAGGAATTGCAGATCTCCTATTTCCATCACAAGCAATAACTTTAATGTTTGCTGTAATTACAAATAGGAAAGTGAAGCAATTAAAGGAAAGCAGAATGTCTTTATACCAGCTTTTACCGTGGAAAGAAATGAAAATTCATATTCAAAAGATGACTTATACAAGAAAACATAGTGTAGTTTTGACAGAAAATGAAATTATCCAAGGAGGAAATTATGGAGCAATGTGAGAAAGGTGTAAGCAGTAAATCACCAGGACCTGATGGCACTCATCTAAAAGTTCTGAAAAAAATTAAGTTCAAAATGTGGAGATGCAACCCTTTCAAGCAGCTATCCATGAAGAACAGAAGCACACTAACATAGTGATTTTTTTTTATTTTCTGTTTAATCAAAAGAAGCCAAGGAAGGTTTTGTTACTGACTGAGTGAACCTCACTTTACTGAGAGGCAAGCTGCAGATGAAGTAAAAAAAAGCATAGCAGAAGATAGAAGAGTTTTTATACGGAATAGTTTAATTCACTTTAAGTCAGTTTCTGAACTGATCTATGCTCATGTGACCGAAATCATGTTTATTCTCTACTCTCAGTGATACATGGATATTATGTTTATGTGCTAACCCACCAGTGTCCATGCATCCACACTGCATGCTATTTCAATGGGCCTCCAGTTGTTGCAGAACATTCAGAAATGAACTTTATTCATTTTCCAGGCACACCAACAATGCTGTTGCAAGTAAAGCTGACCCAAGGAGAGTTCCTCTAGAACAATTTTTATACTTACTCCCTACACTGCAGCAATGCAGTGCTGGCATTAAGATGCTGTAAAAGTGACTGACTTGCAATGCCAAACCCACTGGCACAGAGATGTTACATTTCAAGAAATCACTCTGTATTTACAAATCATAAAAAAGCCTTGGCTAATCATCTAAGCCATCCCCATTTTCAGAAAAAAATCAGCTATACCTGGTTTGTTTGGGTTTTTTTTTTTTTTTGTCATAAGTTTGTCTAAGCTGACTTTTAAAACCTACAGTGATGGAGATGTCAAAACTTCCCAAGGCAGCCTATACAGGGCTTAACTCAGCTTACCATCAGTGAGCTTCACTCTTAACGTCTAACCTAACTCACCTGTGCTGCAATGCAAGCCCATTATTTCTTGCCTGATACTCAATGGATAACAGTTTGGTCCGTTCCTTTTCACATTAGCTTTTCATGATTGGAGAAATGATATCACGTGTACCCTCATCTTTCCATTTCCCTTAGAGATCTCCCCTTGTCATGGTTTACAGAGATGTGATCATTTTTATTGCTGAAGGACTTGCTCATTTTCTTGAATTGCAGTGTCTAATATACTACACTAACTGAGGTCTTGACAGTGATGAGAAAATGTTATGATGCACATGTGAGGTAGAATGTATCCTCATTGCTACTACCCAATGTAAACTTTGGAGCAGGGTGCCATTACTGACTGACATTCATTTTGTGGTTCATTACAGTCCACGCACCTCTGTTTTTTAATTCTAATCCTGTACTCTTGTTGTGTCTTGTAACCATCACTCACTTAGTACTGATACAAATTTAGTAATCAGATTTTGCTTCATCAGTCAAGCTATTAATGAGTAGAAATAGACCCATTTCTGGAACTTGACTCTCAGATGCATAGAACATTTCTTCCTGTAGAACAGAGAAACATTGATAATTTGTCTTTGTCTATAACTTTCCAAGCACCTAAGTTGATATGCCTGTGTAGTTTTGTTCAGACTTTATTATCCAATCTTAATTACCTAAGTCTCATGTGAATGTCAAGAGTTTTACTAAAATGAATGGTTTCTGAAAACCTATGCTGACCAAAGCATGAATGTGATACCAAATAGCTAAAAAGAGAAAGATATAAGGAGAAAAAGCATAATGAATTTGACTCAAGAGTGTAAACTGCTGTTGATGTCTAGTATATTCTAACCTGCGTCCTTAACACACAGAGCTCCATAAGGAAACAAAAGAGCAAGGGATACTCACTGACATGGCATTATAGTTACAGACATAACTAGGGTTCAAGAGAACCCTAAGACTAACTTGAAATTGTAGCTATGGCATTGCAAAATACAACATCTTTGATTTCAAGCAATGATCAACTGGAAAATGGAGGCTGACATAAGGCGAGGCTGGTGTCTGCGCTGGCCTCCTGAGAGGGGACACCCTGTCACACTCCTCCCTTCTCTGCTGCCTATTCGGCTCTCTCCAGAAGGGTAAACCTGCTATTCAGCAGGGTTGGAAAAAGGGGTTTAAAGGATTTTCACTTTCCTCATTTGAATTTAGTCTTGATGATGTTTGGTTCTTCAAAATAACTCTGCTTTTTTGATGTTTTCAATGAACTACTTTGGGAAAGGGTTGATTGTGATTTGGTTCACGCAGGCCTGCAGGTTCCTCTTAGTGGCTGATGATGTCAAGAAAAGGCTTGGCAAGTGTCACATACACAGACTACGTTTTGGGGGGAAATTCAGACTTAGTGTCAGTCTCTAATGACCCTTTTACAGCAGAAGGAGTCACAGGGCAACTCCACAGCTCTGTGGAACTGAATGGAAAAACATTTTTTCAATAAGACAAAGCCAATTCCCTGCTAACGTTTACATTATTTTCCTATACCCATTTCTATTCCTGTCAGAGATATTTGCCAATTCTCAACATGTCTTTAGTTACTTGTGACATCAGCTTCATACAGGCAAGATTTTTGCATTTGAATACAGTTAATACTGTTATATATAAATGCAGGAAACATTTAACATGCAACATTAAATGAACTAATGTGTGCATTTAATTAGCATCCTACATCATTTATTAGCTTGGATTCGTTTATGTCCTGCATTCACTGACTGAAGAGTGTGAACTAGGTGCGCAGATTCAATTTCCTTGAAGGAATTAAATTTTTTTAAAGTACCCTTTTCTTCTCAACACTTTGAAACTCATTACTTCCTAAAACTGAGTGCTTTATATATATTTTAATACAGTAACTTCTTTTTTTAACAGATCCTCGAAAAAGCAGCAGGTTGTCCTACATTTAAATGTACGTATTCCTGTGCATACAACAGAACATAACTGTATGTGATTTTGCTTTCTGATCCTGAGTACCTTTAAGCTCATTTTTCATTTTCCAAAACTACCAGTTAGAAAATAAAAGAAACAAAAATAAAATAAATGAAACGAAAAGAATATTTTATTATTCTATACTTTAGTTCCACGGTATGTGAAGCCACAGTGAGGCTGTCTTCTCTAGGGACAAATTACCAGCTACTGTGTTAAACATCTGCACTATTACTAAGCAGCCTTCCTGTTTCCTACAAGTTTCCTGTATGACTGAACAGCTGTATGCTTAAAACACTACAGCCCAGTAACAGCTACACGTAGAAGAGAGGCTTGATTTATGGGAAGTAAGTTATTGGATTTAGTCCTAAGATTCTGAACATCACCTGTGAAATGCTGATCATTTTCGAGTCTCACTGAAATCACTGGAATCTCAGGCCATTGCTGGAAAAGTTACAGGATTAGGCAAATAATCTGCAATATTTATTTGGGTTAAACTTGAGAACTGCCAGCAGTAATGGCAGTTTAGCAACTGCAGGCAAAAGAAGGTACACATTTATTTATCTGTCTGATTGTGCATAGCAATCAGGACTGGGTGCAAGACCTGGACAGTCAATGTATTTTACATGGGCACCTTCGGGGCGGGCATCTACAGGCATTTAGACATTGATTTCAATATAAGTTCAGTGGCTGAATAACTTTAAAGGTCTGTATATTTGTGCTTCATAGAGCCCAAATTCACCTCAACAGCTACTGAACCATAAAATCGTTCAATCTAAATCATCCAATGTTAGCATGGAAGTTAACATAACTCAATGTTATGAGCATACACAAAGAAATACCATTCTGGAGAAGTTAACAGTTATTTAAAAGAAATACCTTCTTAAAGGATTAACAGCATCTAGTTACAGTCAAGCAAGTCATTGATTTCCTCAGAGGACTCTGAAGAGGTGCAACAGAACCTGCATTTTTATGCTATATAGGAAGCACAAAAAAACCAACCCAGAAATAAGAACTGGAAGAAGCACCGAGATGTCCTCAGGCCCACGCCACAGCAGGAAAGATCTCATAAAGCTTAGTTCCTGAAACTTGTTAATCAAAGGGATTAATACAGCAAAAGCAGTCACCTCTCCTAGAACACTAGTGGAAAGACAGACAACAGCTAAAGATGTAACAGATCCCCCTTGCCTCTCATACCCAAGAAAGTGCCAGAGGGACATTTGTCTGGAGTGACTCCACTGGTAAGGAAGGTTAAAATACCCTTCTTCTACAAAGAGAAGGGCACCACTATTACAGCTTACAGTATTCCTAGGCTTTCTGTCAGTGACTTGCCTTTCCGCTTTTTAAAAATCTTTTCCCTATCTCATTGCTGGTCTCAAGGAGCTTTACAGACACAGAAGGGTGACTTTCTACTCTCGAGAATTTAATAACATGCACTGCAGTCAACTCTGAAATGCTGAGCACTTACAATTCTGTCCACAATCTACGGTGTTCTGGGTACTTCTGAGAAGTGCACAGAAACAGGGCAGCAATCCAGGATGAACAGCACCGCAAATAAATCTAACTCCACTAACTGGAAGAACACTTAGATGACTAAGCTGGTGGGGGGACTGGCTAACCTACAGGTGCTCATCCTCAGAAGATGCCATATTCCCTAAGAGCTGGCTGAATCGTGATGACATCCTGCTCCTTTCAGATCTTATCGTGTGGAAAATGACTTCTGTTAGATAATAGACAGCAAAGGATTCAACTCACCAGTGCTCTTCACTGCCAAAATCAGTAGAGCAGCTGTTCATAACCTGAGGATCTGCTACGCAGCCAGTGCAGTTTTTCAATCTTGTGTAGTTCTTACGAACAATATATCCCCTGAAAGCTAAAAAACATAGTTATGAATCAGAGAAAAATTCTGCAGAGCCTTAAACACAGACTGGCACCTGGCTCCGCAGTGTAGAGCTGAATGCCCTCAACTTCGACTGAACCAGAGGACAGAAAGAACACTTATCACCTCACAGGTGTGGCTCCAAAGTTTGCAATGTTTCCAACAGCTGGAAATTATACAGGGCCTTACACTCTTACTGTTACAGTGAACACTTGGCATAGCTCAGGCAAGGAAAACAGGCCTCAAAATGAGAACATGCCTAATTTAAATAGGAATCCAGCTTAGAAAATATTAAAATATGTAGTAGAAAATCACTCCCAAAACACTTTCTTTAATCACAACTTCCATGCTTTGAGCTAGTAAGAATTTTACAGAATCAGAAGTTTTACCTGCTTTTATTGTGGGGAGCCAGGGACAGATATATTAAATTAAAACTAGAAAAATTAATAATGTCTTCTTCTATTTTTCAATTAACTGCAACCATAATAGAACATTTAAAATATCTCTCATGCAAATAATCAGGAAAAAAAAATCTACAGAGGTCGGAATTTATACTGTTCATAAAAAAAAGATCTGAACAAAACAATCACTAGAACTACTAAATGAAGTGGCAAGCATGCAGTGAAATGAAATGGTAAAGCAAATGGCAACGAATAACAGTCCTTTATTTCCATGGACTGTCTCTGGATTTGGGTACCTAAATAACTTAGTTACTTCTGTAGTTTTATCTGACATGAATTTGCTTGAATTCTTGACACCTGCGAGCAGTTAGTAATAAAGCTCCTGCAAAAACCACAGATAGTGATACACGCTACACTTAGGACAAAAGACTAAAAAGTATTGCAATGTACACTCCAACCCACGAATTTTCAAATTTTATTTTTTATATGGTTTATTTCAAGCATGGTTTTAAGTAGAAATACCTTGATAAAAGGGGAGAAAGGGCTCAATAAGGAAGAAAGTAAGTACAGTATCAATGCCATAGTTGAAGTGTACAACAAGCAGCAGCTGAATAAGAAGGCTGAGGGTTGTGAGGGAAAGGAGCTCTTTGTTAGTCTAGCAGGATTATAACTCAAACAGTGAGAAAATATATAAAAGACAATGGGAGCTAAGATTGGGAAATATTATAATTTTGAGGAAAAAAATTTCCCTGTCACAGAATCACAGAATCACAGGGGTTGGAAGGGACCTCTGGAGATCATCTAGTCCAACCCCCCCGCCGGAGCAGGTTCACCTAGAGCCGGTTGCACAGGTTGGCATCCAGGCAGGTTTGGAATGTCTCCAGAGTCGGAGACTCCACCACCTCTCTGGGCAGCCTGTTCCAGTGCTCTGCCACCCTCAAAGTAAAGAAGTTCCTCCTCATGTTCAGATGGAACTTCCTATGGTCAAGTTTGTGCCCATTACCTCTTGTCCTAGCACTGGGCACCACTGCAAAAAGACTGGTGCCATCCTCCCGGCACCCTCCCTTTAAGTATTTGTAAGCATTGATGAGATTCCCCCCTCAGTCTTCTCTTCTCCAGACTAAAAAGACCCAAGTCCCTCTGCCTTTCCTCATCAGAAAGATGTTCCAGTCCCCTAAGCATCTTTGTAGCCCTCTGCTGTACCCTCTCCAGCAGTTCCCTGTCCTTCTTGAACCGGGGAGCCCAGAACTGGACACAGTACTCCAGGTGCAGCCTCACCAGGGCAGAGTAGAGGGGGAGGAGAACCTCCTTTGACCTGCTTGCCACACACCTCTTGATGCACCCCAGGATGCCATTGGCCTTCTTGGCCACAAGGGCACATTGCTGGCTCATGGCCATCCTGTTGTCCACCAGGACTCCCAGTTTCCCTTTCCACAGAGCTGCTTTCCAGCAGGTCAGCCCCTAACCTGTGCTGGTGCATGGGGTTATTCCTCCCCAGGTGCAGTACCCTACACTTGCCTTTGTTGAACTTCATTAGGTTTCTCTCTGCCCAGCTCTCCAGCCTGTCCAGGTCATGCTGTCCAGGAAAAGCTTTTAAGTACACTAAACACATACAAAAGCAGAGTCAGTCTGGGGACTAATTACCCAAAGGAGGAGGAGAAGAGCCCTCTCATTGAGGTTCCTAAAGTCCAGGCTTAAATATTAGAGTGGGATATAGGATAGGCACACAAATGGGGTATAGGGCAACCTAATGTGGGATCAGGGTCAAGATAACAATGTAGATTACAAAGGGAAATCAGGAGGAAGAATAAATATAGAATATAGAATAAATTGAGAACAGAGAAGTTGATCAGAAAGTTAACAAGTTTTCCCTGTATCTCATGCCTCTGATTTTATGGAAACAATAGAAGTAGGCATTACCTACGCAACAGAGAATAAAGACCCTGTAGAATTTGCAATCCCTTAATCATTACCAAATTGTGAAATAATTGATTGATTTCCCTTTTCTTCCATTTAACTACTCTTATAAATTTAGCTCCCCATTCATGGGGTTTTTTGCGTAATGAAAAGACGGTGGAGGAAACAAAATAGAGCTACCTTGACTGCATCTGCTCTTTCCCTTAGGAAAGGGCTGTAACTAATCCCTTCTTTTCTATTTTAATTCCTGTATTGTGTTAATGGTCTTCTTTTCAGCCACCTACATTCACAAAAATATATGGTGTCGCACTTATTTGTGCAATATAAGAAATAAAACAGTTCAAGCTGTGGTATGCAATGCACCATAACAATCTAAGCATTTCAGTGCTACTGAGGTTTCCAGGGTAAGAAGCAGTAAAAATTGCCTTTTAATGAGAGGTTACTAAAATAAATAACCATTCACTTTACAGAAGGCATGACAGAAGTCGGGCCTGCTGAGGTGTTGTGCTGAATACAGAGCTCAGGTATCGTGAGGCTGAGGAACTTTCTGCCCTTAATAATCAGACTGGAAAAGTCTGCCTGTCTGGCAGAGATGAGGCAAGCATTCACTTGCCCCATGTGATCAGGCTTCCAATCCTTAACTATCCCCTACTGACCAGACAAGAAGCCTACTCCGATATTGGCAGCAGAGACAGCTGGCCAGCAGCCACCTCTCTGCAGCTGAAACATGCTGAGTATCAGTCAGTCAATGGACTACCATAAAGATAAAGAAGCACTGAAACAAATGAACTAATAAGATAAACTCCAGCTTTATCCTTAGCAATTTCTCAGCTTTCAGCAGTTCTTTGCATGTGTGTCTGTGTCTACAAAATCAACTCTAACACCTACTGTGATTTTATTTTTTAAAATTCTTTTTCTTCTTCCCAGAGACTCCTATTAATGTCAGTATAACCATTTTGGTCTTTCCCTCTTTCACTACAAATAATGTGCTATATGTGATTTAATAAACATAGTTTTTACCCTGTCTTTTGTTTTCATATGTATTTTCAAAATCAACTCCTCTTCAACTTAACCTTTCTGCAAGGTGGTTTCTAACATTCTTCTAGAATACCTTGAATCTGACAGGTAAATGGCTGTATTTTTCCTGCTTTCCCTTTGACTCATGGGATAACTGAAGTAGCAGGATAAACAAACTTGTTTCTCTCTCAGAAGCTTCAACGAGCGTTAGTAGGACTGCATCTTTTCAACATTTATTAACTGGATCTATAATGTTTCAAAAGAAATGCATATGCAGAGAATTCTACTGGGGGAGTCTGAGAGGCTGGGAAGCTGCTCCATCACAGCAATTTGCATTACTGACTGGTGCTGGTTTTGACACTAAGCACTTGGCTCAAAGAGTGTGAAATTAGCAGACTCATGTTGCTACTGCTCCATGAACAATCACTGCATCATTGAAGAAGAATGATTACCAGCTGTCACCTCATTTTCACCTTATCCAGTCTATATTCCAAACTTTCCGACAACAGTATCTTTAACCCTGATCTTTACATAGCCAAAGGTGACAGGATCTGAAAAGCAACATAGGAACTGAACTTAATTTTAGCATTTCTATTAGTAACTCGGTGTTAAAAGTTTTATGTGCCACAATTTAGGACATGAATTTTTACTTCTTGTACTGATCAGTTCTCACACAAAGCAAGTTTTCTGTCAGCTCCAGCACCTAGCAAACCAAGAATATATTTACTTCAGGGAGTCTGAAATTTGGTGTCTTGCAGTTAAAAACCTTTATTTTGAGGTCTAAGTACCAAGGCATATACATTACACATAATGTTGCACAATTCCAGATAGGAGAAGTCCTGGCATTTTCCCTCTGATTCCCATAGGAAATATATAGTTACAGAGCAAATTATGAAGCACAATGTAGAAAGATCAAAGCTAAACAATCACAGGTCTATACAAGAAGTCTAAAGAAAGGAGATGAAGTAGTATTTTAAACAGCAGAAGGATTCATTCTCAGTTGTAAAAAGTCATGTTAAGCAGACATTTTCTAAACAGACACATTTTTAATCTATAACATCACCTAAAATAGCATATAACAGCAGCTCGGAAATGAAAGCTCATGCTTGCTGAAGAGAAGATATCATGGAAGTTTGTAATCAGAAGTTGATTTGCTACGAACAGCCTATCACTTTCTTAATTTGCCTAGTTAAAAGAGCATTCAGCAGCTTAACTAACAACATCTGAGAGGATTTGGAGCCCATGAATCTGATTCTTCACTCCATGCCAAACTAATTCTAATGAACAGTAAAAGGTATGGAGAGCCACATCCTTTGCTGGGTCCCATGAATACCTCCCCTCTTTCATCTCTCACTCTGGATGGATTTTGGGTGATGCCTGTTTAATAGCAGAAACAAACAACTCTTGTCCTAAGTTCCCCAGCAGAAGCACTATGAGAAAGCAAGTCACAAGTTCTCATGTACAAGCAGTAGCTATCAGTAACAAGCAGTGACTATAAGAAGACTCACCATGGCTGCCATCAGGACTGGTGTCACTGATGCACATCACCACTTGGACATATGGTTTTTAATTACCATGCATTACAGTCTCTGATCTTGAGACTTGGTCAAAGAAAAAAATGTGAAGATGACTGTGAAACTGTTTGTCAATATCAGCAAGGGAAAGGAATAGGTCCAGTGTATTGTTGCACAAGGTACGTTGTTGTCCCTTCCTGATTTTAGCGAGAGCATGAAATCCAGTAAAAATGGTCTCCTTTTCATCTCCTCAAAAACAGGAGAGAAAACCAAAAGGAAATGCAGACATACTGACATCGACAGAGCTTAGCTCAGAGATGGGGATAGACTATAGGATCTCATACTTCAAAACCATAAGGCCTTCCCACTTTTCCTAACATGTTCCCTGCACATGAGCAGCAGGCTTTTAATGGTTACTAGAGAGAGATACTAAAAGTGAAGAATTACTGGATGCCCTAAGCTAGTACAGAATACAAAGAGGTGGAAGAGTAAAGTTAACCAAAGCTGTGCAGCCTGTACAAACCAGTCTGGTTTACCCTGAATGTGAAATCAAGTTAATACAAGGTTCAGCTGCCATTAAGAGAAACACATTCAATGGTTCTTACACTGACAATGTAGTTAAAAAGAAGAAAATTAATGATAGAAAAAAGTAAAACTGGACCTGCTACTTAGTGGTTGTTATTTTCAGGAAAATTAAAAAACATATATATTTTTAGATATATTTTAAAGTGCTTAAAAGTTTTTGGAACACTTTACTCAGGTAATTCTTAGATCTATACAACAGTATTAGCTGAATAGATGTACACACACATGTGCATAGTGATATAAATAGATGGATAAATATAGGGTTTTCAATAAATACTTCCTTGTCTTCTATTGAAGCCAACATTAAATCTTTGCTGTTGAAAATCCCAAAGGTAACACTTTTATTAAAAGCTTACATTTATTATAAATGTAAAATAGTAAATTACAGCTGTTCTCAGGTCCTCTTTCTTTTTATTATAATGGAGTGAATTTTGCCAGAAGCATATGTTAGAGATATGTAAATAGTGAGCAACACTGCATGGGCAGAAGTTACAGAAAGAAAGCAATTTACAAAGGGATGTTCATCTGGTTTCCTTCTGAGTATCCATTACTTTTTATTTAAAAAAAAAAAAAAAAAGGACCCCAAATCTTGAGTTCTTGATAAAGAATTTTCCAATACAATGTGACATATGGTGAGTGTGCGAGCACGTGTTGGAGGAGGAGATGGTGGCTCAATGGATTAGTCATTTGCCTTTCACCTCTGGAAGCATAGTTAAACTCAGTCCTGACCAGAGCTGCACAGCATATTCCAGATGGCTAAAGTGGGCCTAATTAAAATGAATTCAGTGATGTCACCTCGGATCTAAGTGAATCGCATGCACCACTCATTTGGCATTTTGGCAATGTCAGTTCACAAATGAAATAACCAGATTAAAATCCTCCCTTAAGTCTTTCAGGACAACAGTCACACTGCATGGAAATACATGCTATCTATCATAACTAGAAAACTTACTTTTATAATTGTATTATCTATTGTTTTAAATTCTAATTAATTCATTATTCTAATACAAAGAAACATTAAATGAGGCTTGCATGTGAGGTAAATCAGTGCAGCAACATTTCAGTCCTGATTCAGTGGATATACACTGATTTAAACCAGCTGTGAATCTGGCAACATAATTTTAAAAAATTCTTTATTTTAACAAAGTATTTTTCCTTTTATGTAGATGTAAATCAAAACAACACAAATCCCAATTACAAAGAAATACTCAGAAGTGCAAAGTATTAACTCAAACACTTTACACAAAATCATTCTTTACAATTCATCTCTAAGTTAAAAAATATTATTTTCTAACCTTCACGGTTTGGGAAAGTGTTACTGGAAGAAGTAGGAAAGGCCTTGCATACCCTGTGTATCATTTTAGCCATGAGTCTAGTAACATCTGTGTATTCTGAGAACCTGTGATGTAGATATGCTGAAGCAGGGTAGCTTTTTCTTCCCCACCTAATTTATACTCACAAATATTTTGTTTCCTAGCAAGGGTGTTTTCCCCCATCTGAAATAACGACTTTTTTCGTGTAATATAATACACTCAGGAATTGTATCCTCATGTATATTGTGAGGGTTGTTTTCTTCCTAAGTTTGTTTTTTCTTCCAACATTTCTTCAATGGATAGTGAACTGCTGGGCCCACAGAGATCTCCAGACCACCAGCTCATGTATTTGAAAGGCATCTGTTTATTTTTAAAATGCAAATGCAGCCTACCTCAAAGACTGACTTGCAAGAAATGAACAATCTGAACAAGTCAAGAGGTTTCCAATCAGGAGCTGTGTTCCTCCTTTATATCAGGCTATGATCACTTGCTGTCAAAACCACTTAAACAATATCCTGGAATCTGAATGAAGTCCCCCTACAATTAAAATGAGCAGGATAATCCTGCAAGAATTATTCAGGCAAATCATTTTTCACACAGTTTAAAGTAATGATAAGGTCATTTACAAAAGAAATCAGCGCCTTTGAAATGCTGACTTGTAGACAGAGGACTGCCTGGAGGAGGGCCATAGATAACAGTGAAGACTGGCCTCCTAACACTACCCTCGCAGTCTTTGGAACTGATTCTGATGAAGAGAAGGCCCAATAAGGTTAATACCCCTACTTTGATCTCTGTCAAAGCGTACCAGCAAGAATTAATTTACATTTCAGATGAAAAAGGTTGACAGCATGAAAAGGCATCTTGTTTCTGGTATGTGAATGTGCTGTAATAGATCGGGAATTCTGAAAGGAAGTTCTGAGGAAGCTAAAGGGATAAGCCGAGCGGCTGCTTTTATTGGGAAAGAGATGAAAGGAAAACAAATTTCAATATGCGCTGTTCTGTAGAAACATGTAAGCCAAATGCTTCCTAAATTTCAAGGCCTGCTTGAGTGGGGGGAGGAGGGAAAGGAGAGGGAAGTACATATATTATAATTATATGGTTTTGCTAAAGTCTGGATGACAAATGCAAACAATCTATCTCACTGCCTGAAATGGCTCATTTTTTAAAAAAATACAAAGGTGATCATACTCCATTTTACTGAAAAGCTGCCTCGAACTGCACACTCACATTATAAGATGTGCAAGGAAGGGAGAGATTTGGACTTGCTTTTGTCTCCATGTCACTAGGCACTTGGACAGTGTCATGTAAATAACAGAAAGACTGTCAGTGTATTTTAAAACCTGGAAAACGGCCACCATTAACAAGCATGAGCTTTGATTTGAAACACAGAATAATTAGCATGTAGAGAAGAGAAAATGCGCACAAAAAGAATTTTCAAATTTTCCTAGATATAGGTTTCCAAAGGCAGACAGAAATGTGTTGAGAATTATTATTATTATATCCTTTTGAATGCAGTGCCAAAGACAGGAGGAGCAGACAGCCTAATTAATACAAAGGTGCACTGTGTCACTCTTAACTCTACAGTCCTAATGCTTATTCACCCAGATTGATCACTGAAACCGTCAAGTGCCAGGTTACAAAGGAAGACGGTGTGTGTGTTGGTGGGAAGAGTGCTAACAGCATTCCTCCAGCATTAGGGCCAGAGGGCTCAACAGAAGTGTCCAAATTCAAGAGAATGCCTACAGTGCCACTGCCTCCACTCTGCCATGTTCAACACAGCATCGTAGAGATGGCAGGAAGGAACACAGCTCTGAATCTCTCCCATGTGTGCAAACTGCAGAATAGATCAGTTGCTTTCTCTAAAGAGCTAGTAATAAGCACGCATCTCCTACACACCGAAGAAATCTGGCTGGATAAAACTCTAAGGCAGAATGTCCCCTACAGTCTCCAAGTGATACTGCTACACACCAGCTTTCTACTGAACCTGAGATAACTCTCATCTTAAGGAACTGATAATAGTGGGACAGTGATGGGTCAACTGTTTCACTTTCCTTTTTATGGCAAAAGGCTGTTGTAAAAGTCAGGAAATCAAAGTCCAAGTATGACCAAGTGTAAATGTAGCAAATACTCCAGAAAATAGTTGCAGGGGGTACTTTAAGATCTGCTCTCTGTGCTGTCATGAAAACAATAGAAAATGACAACACAAAGGAGAGGAGGAAGGGGAGAAAGTACTTATGCAGTCCCCCAGTGCTTGTTGTAATGGGAGAAAAAACTTCTCCTTCACAGTTCTCCATTTAATAGAATATTCTGCATTTGACCCTAGAGCTATAGTTCATGATTCTACATAACAGTATGCATGCAAAGCTATAAATTATTATTTTATCCTAATGATACTCTGTTCCTTTCTGTAACTAGACTGGTATTCTGTTTTCTGCTGAAAGTCACAGTGATGCCTAATTTCAGAGTAGCAAACTTAGATAAAAGAAAACAAATGAACTTTCTGGAAATGGCTTCAGAACAAAGTAAAATAGTTAGAACACATCTTTTTCAGATTGACTTTAGACTGCATGATACAGAATAGAGAGGTGACAAAGCTTAAGGAATTACAGCACAGGAACCTGGCAGAATAAAGGTGGCACGTTGGTTTATCTGTAAACACATTTGCTACAACCCGTTTTTGATTGACTACAGTCTTTCAACCTGGGGTTGGACAGTGAAGGTGTATTACAGTGCATCATATGGAGGCTGCTTCATATTGGCAGCATCTGAAAACACCATGGAGTTCACGGCACTGGTTCTTAGATTTCCATGCCATATGGTACCCTGCTCTCTACTAGAGACCTACACAGCCCTATGGGCCTGTTCTTCCAATAATCTCTTTAAAGTTTATTCAAATTCATATTGATATGGCTGCATAGGAGTCTGGCAGAGAGCCAAAAGATTGGCCAAAGCTGGCAGACCCAGCAAGCCGTCAAAACAAAAACCTGGCAACTTGCCAAGATTAGGGCTTGACACAAAGAGAGAAGTGTCTGTCCAGTGCTTCCCATCCACACTTTTAGCCAAATCAATCCAGTCCTTCATACCAGCTCTACATATAGTTGAACCATACTGACTGTGCTCAGAAGAATCTTAAAGAATTAACTCAACAACTTTTAATCAGCATGTTTTGCTTCCAGAGAAGTACTTACAAAAAGCCCAAAATGCCTGATACCTGTCACTGATGCCATTTGATACTGAAAAACAAATGATCAGAAGTAATGTTTTTGATAGCTTTAGTTTGGACTGCAGGTATTTCTCTTGGCTATGAACACTGACACATGAAATCATCCACAGCATAGGTGCTGGAAATTGAAATAATGTTTTAATTACCTGCTTGAATATGTATAGCAGCATCAGTTCTTCTGTTCCTTATTTCCTTGTACTTCCTGCGAGCTTCATATCCTCTCCAGGCTAAAAATACAAACCCATGTGCTGGAAATTACATTTATTTAAGGAAGTGCTACAGAGTCTACAGAGTCAGAGATGTGCTGAAAGTTTCATCCCTCCTGCCATAACCACTCCAGCCCCCACCCCCAATACCTCTTCCCCATCCACCCACATGTTGAACTCTGGGTTCACGACTGCAGTATTCACATCCCCAGAACTTCAAACACTGCTTCACTCATCCAAATTTTAATTGTCGCCATGTGCTCACTGATGTCCTCATCCAAAAGGCAAAGGTGCATGATCATGTCAGCACAACAACTCCCCTCCTCACACAGCTCCCCAAATTTGATATAAGGAAGCCTGCTAAACTACTGATAATCAGCCTCTCAGGCCCACCCCACAATGTATGTTATCTGGGATTCTGGTATACGGGGGGGGGGGCGGGAAGGCGGGGCATGCTACTGCAATTCATTTATGTGCTGCATGCTAGCATAGACATACCTAACAATATTTTCATTTTGTGCACAGGTATCATCTAAAAGATTAAAATATTTAAATAAAAATATTACCAAATACTAAGACAACACCTTAGAAGTAAATCAATAATATTTGCATCAATTAGCTGGAGAGAAAAGCACTTCCGGTTATTTTGATTAAATAATAAACTATTACGAATGAATAAATAATGTACATGCAATTTAACAGCTTGAAATGCAAAGACACTCAGTGAAATAGGGAATGTGAATATTTACCTGACTGTATGGTAACAGCACCATTTTCTCTTTTCTCTTTGACTTTCTTGTACCTCCTTGCTCCAAGCCATCCCTTGATATAGGCTTGCATGACCACCACCCTCCCTATAACTTCTCGCAGGAACAAATTTAACTGCTCTATATGGTAATACTTTAGAAAAACCTGAAATGGAAAAAAAAAAATAAAAAAATCAGTAATACATGCAGGCAGTAACCTAACCTCTTGTATTTTGCCTTTTCATTAGTCTTGCGTCAGCCTGTTTTAGGGCACTGTTGCTGAGAAAACTGGTAAAATACTGCTTACTGATATCATAGCAATCTTATGAATCAAATATTTTCTCTCAGTGTCCTTGTGGAATTTCATTATTCCACTGATTATAATCATGCCATTGCAAAATAAACCACATATTTACTCCCTTTACAAAGTAAATTGGCCAGGTTATTTTCAGGTATCAACAATTTTGAAATATAGTTTTTCTTGACAGTGGGAAGATAAGTCCTGTGTTGAATTTGTTCTTAGACATAATACTGTCTAACAGGATTCTGCTTCAGAAGGCAAACCCTATGGGTGCTTACATACACTTTATCTGGGTCTTGAGCAGGAAAGTTCTCCTTGTTTTTCCTCTGTGCACTGTAAAACAACTCAAGATACTGTATAACATTCTTTTTACAGAAGTCATCCACTCCATTTTAAACCATGAACAAGGGCTCTTGTCCAAGCCAGCAGGATCTCACCTGAAACTCCACAAATGGATAATGTGCTAACCAGGCTCGCAGGATGGGCCAGCTTGTGAAGTTTCAGTCATGACATGATTAAGAGCAGGAAGAACTTCAGGGAGGCGCTACCACAGCAGGCACTGACAGATGTACTGTCCTTATGAAGGCAGCCACGTGCAGAGTGCGCTTTGGGGAGGTGCCCAGTGCATCCCTCCTCTTGCAGCACTAACTCAGCTAGCTTGGGAGGGCATGTCCGTAACCTGGGAGGCTAACTAGAGCAAATTCCTTGCTCTTTTGTTCATTCATGCCGTACTTTTCAAACCACTATTAGACAAGTTTTGCTAAAAGGATACTATCCTTGAGAAAATGTTAGCACCCTCTACCTTGGTTTTCCCAAGAATCCAGTTGTCTAGTTTAGATTTCTCCAAAATGGCAAGACAGTTTTCTCTGCTACCAAGGGGAGTCTCGTGTGCCTTGAATGCAAGGTAATAATACCTGCAAAACCAAATGACATAGAAAGAATTGACTTTACAATCAATATGTACTTTCACTGCTCTTCTCTAGTTCAGAGCTGCATCTCTAGAACTCATAGGCCAAATTCTTGCTTATACTCCGTCCTCTTCATAAATCATAATACACCTGTCATGAGCAGATATTTGAGCATATACATGACAAGGAAAATAGGTGGTACCGTAGTGATGACAAGAATCTGCTGCATTCTAGAAATCCCCACTCGGTGTAATTATCCGTAAAGGTCTTTCACAAACCAGTGCAACTTAGGAAATACCCAAGGCTGCTCTGAATTTTTCAGGCGAACAAGTGAATGAATGACAGGGAGAAGAAGGAAAAGTTCTAGAAATCAGAGTAATAGGAAGGCAAAAATAAAACCTTTTGCGTAACGTGTAAAATAAGTACGCCATCTACAGAGCTACATAACATACTTTGGCACAGTAAAATCTCACTGCAAGTCTTCAAGTTCTGTTGAATAAGCAGGTGCTCCCTGAGGCGTTCAATGGACCTTTACAGATTTCTGAGTGGAAGAAAAGTCAAATACTAGTACCAAAGAAAGAGAAAAGCACCAAAAGTAAGTTATTTGTGACCTGATGCCTATTTCTTATGAGAAATGCCAAAAATGGCATTTCGGAATCTTTCAATATTTTAGTTACTTGTATCAGTCATTTTTCACAAAGAAATACAAATGGCCTTGACATTCTTTGGGAAGCATAAATCCACATAAGAAGTCTAAGGCTCTTGAGCTTGTAACAATATCAGTCCCACCAATGGAACTCAGGGGAGCTTCCTATTTTCAGTATGTCTAGTAGAAAGACTGAGGATTCTCAAGCGGTGAAGATAAGAGACCAGCACTAGGAGAGTAGGCGGTAAAATGGTACAGTGATACTAACTGATTATTGAAGCTGAAAGGCTGCCACTGTGTGTGAAAAATAAAGATTAGTTTACAGTAAAAGCAACTCTCATACCAATCTTAATTTACAGATAGCAAGACGCTCAGACTGCATGAATACCCACCTGTGTTTCACACCTCCAGAAGAGGTCATATATATGTATAACTAAAAAACCTGTCATTACTGTCATATGGGCAAGGATTTTATCAGCGCTGATGGTTAAAAAGAATTAGCAGTTATTTTAAAGAAAAAACAAGTGAATTACTCCTCATATGAATGTAATAATTTTCTTTACTCACAAGGATTTCTGTGGTTATGATGAGGTTTATAAGTCATTAGGCACGATATCTTTTTTTCTGTTTGATTGGGATAAACAATTAATTGGAATGATTATGATCAATTTTAGTGGCCTTTGGAGCAGGCCCATACTAAACAACTTTGACTTTTCTTTTGTCCACGTTCCCTTGCGAAGGACAGCCCCTAACAATTATGTGAAATAACATTACTGTGCAAATAGTTAATGAAAAAAGGGATGCAAACATGTTTGAACTACATAGCCATCAAGAATGAATAGATCAATTCCTACCTGCAAAGCCACCATGCATTAATGAAGAATGGTTTTGTAGTATTTAAGTAACTCTACTTGCAAACAATTATGTTAAGTAACAGCAAGAACATGTGCCAGCTAGTTTACAAATTTAAGGTTATTTTAGCACAAGTACACTGTTAGATGGCAGCAACTGCCACCTCAGCTCTCATTTATGAACCACCATGTGTTGTCTTTATTAAGTTATACTTCTTCAGGTGCTACTTTATTTACATTGTGTTTGAGAGGAACTGGCAGGTTGAGCAAACCATTCTCCTAATTACTAGCATGGGGAAGAGCCATCAGACGTTCCTTAAAAGATAAAGAGAAGAATCTGACCAGTGAACCTCAAAGACAGATTCCTCTGTAGCCACATAGTGGCAAGAAAATATGCCACCTCATACTGAAGAAAATATGGAAAAGCAATTAGAAAGAATAGAATAGCACAAGACGACTTTTTTTTTTTTAATCAGGAGATTTTCAAATATTAGCTCCAGTTAATCTCTAGATATTAGCTCCAGTTGTCACAAGAAAGAAAAAAGAACCACTAAAATAGTCAATAAAGATCAAAGGGGAACAAAATGACGTCTGAAGGCAAAAGCACTGGAATCAGTCCTGGACCAGAGACATAGATATTCACCCACCGGAAGCATTGCCCACTCTGAATAATGATAGGAGATTACGTATTACTGAGTTATTTTTAATGCAGTGACTTTCTCAAGAACATGATATTGCAAATTCTTTAGCCAAGCCTTTCAAAATACTAAGTCATGCCATTTAGCAGATATGAGAAACACTGTGTATTTAACAGAAAAAAAGTACGTTTCTCCCACCTTATTACCGAACTTAACAATGCCAGTTTTCACAAGACAAACAGTATTATGAGTTGCACTAATAAAACTCAGATTTAAAATATATTTGTGATAGCATGTAATTTCAACACATACTTGACAGATACATTAGGGAAGTTGCACTAATAGTAAATTGCTATTTGCTTCAAAAGCCAGTTCAGATAGCCATGTTATTTACACGTGTGTAACTTAAGCAGTTCCTTTCCTTAGAAGGAAAGAAGGATTCAAGTGAGTGATATCAGTTTTCTGGTTGTTCATACACCTTTTAAGGCATGTTGTAGCTGCGAATTTTAAAACCACAGAACAGTTTTTAGATAGCACTGATGCAATACAATAGTCAAGGATGATCTCATAATTTTTGAATCTTACTATCTTATCAATGACATTCTAATTACTGCAAAGGTGACTTTTTATTTGTGACAAATACTTGACTAAAAAGTATTTTTGAGCTATGCAATTTACACGCCTGACTATACTGTTTTGTTTATGACAAACTTCAACATCTTTCAAATGTAGTACCTCTCCATTAGCTTTCTTTCATGATCTAGAATGTAGTTGCTTTTGGTACTCAGAAAAAAAACATAAATAAAACAAGGCTCATTTTTCTTATCAAATCCTGTTTTAACAATGGTTTTTATAAATCTAAATTTACTTGTCATCTGAGAGAGCAAGCCATTCAGAATGACAGTAACTTTACAAACCATGGAAATAACTTCTGTTTCTGTATGTAAACATATTGTCTCCCAATATTTCATAAAAACTTCATCTAGAAGGTGTTTTTCCAAATGTTTTGACTGATCCAGCCACTGCACAGCAGACTCCTGTAACTGGTTAAACATGCTGGGATATCAGATTTTCAACATCAGGTCTTCAGTTCCTTTTCAGTTATGTCATCAAAAATAAGGCAGAAGTGACTCTACTCATCAGAAATAAGGTCTAGCAATATGATACCGGCAATTTCTTTTTGATTATTTCTCCTCCAGAACTGCTTTTGGAGTTTGCATTCTGCACAGTAAAAAGGTCTCTAGATTAGTGTTCCAAAGCTCAAATCCATGTATTCTTTTTTAAGCAAACACTTTGTTTTCTATCTGGTGCCTGTTTTCATGACTGAATCATTTAACTACAGATGCACAAGTATTTTGACTTGATATGCTCAGGAGAACTGTATGGCAGCGCAGCATGTGCCACATAGGGCCATCCAATTATTTTACCTAATCTAAAATCTTTGTACAGCAATGGACCATATGGAATATTTTGGAGGAAGATAAAATGTTTCTTGTTAATGTAGCTGGTAAAAGTGTGCAAATATTGTACATGGTGAAATGGTAGAGAAAATATCTGGGAACACACCCAAAACTTTGGGGTATATGCAACTACGACTATTCGCTTTGATTTATTGGCCTAATTTCATCTCTATCATACTTATATAAATCTTCCGTACAGAGATCCCAGAATGACCTCTATTTACAACATTTCACCAAGAAAAGAAACCAGACACTTAAATGTAGAAAAGTAGAGATAGAAATCACATTTGTTTCCAGATGAGATGAAAATCTCATAACTCTATTTTTTTATTTCCATATTTGCATTTGTTATTCCAGCAGAAAATGTAGTAGTTTGGAATACTCCAGTGCTCTTTTATGTTAAGCCAATACTTTTATTTCTATTTTTAAAAATAAAGTTTATAGTCTTTCATGTGTTGTTTCATAAATATGCATATATTTGTGCAAAAATACATTACTTTCTTGTGTTACACATGCTGCTTGAAAATTTCCTAGATGTAGCACATATTCATCTACATGTTTCCTAAAAGTAGTTGACTAATCGCGTTCTCAGTAGCAGTAAGACTAAGTAAGAGAAAAGTAATTTCCCCGCAGAAGAACTAATTTCTCAGAGCTGGTGAAAGTCTTCAATTATGTATTTCTTAACCAGTGGTTCTTACACTGCACTACAAACTATCCTTCATGAACACGAATAGTATTCCAGGCAAAACATACATTAAAATGGGATTAACTGTACTTCCTAGTCATTAGGCATAAACCAACATTTTTTAAAAGTCAAATTTATCACCAGATCAACAATTGCAAAGCTAGGAGTTAAGGTTAAATGCAGAGTTAAGGTTAAATGTTAAAGATATCCAAGTATGTTAAGATACGGAGAACTTCAGAATGATGCTATGCATTAACTATCTGATTACGGCCAATGCATTTTAGTGTTGGTGGTTTCAGATTAGATAAACTGATTGTAAACAAATGGTTCAATTTCTCTCCCCTCCTTAAAGGGTGAACTGTGGAACTGTTCAATAAATAGCATTTAAACAGCACCATTAACTATTATACCAGTGTCTCTTACTAAAGTTCCCTTCACATTCCAGACTTAAGGGCAGTATCAATTCTACACAATTAACTCAAAAAAGTAATGATTAACCCTTTTTCTCTTTAAAACAAATCTTTGCACTAACATATACTGGCCTGAGGTGGAGAATGGGCAATGATATGTGAAAAGCATGAGGTGCAAGAGGGCAAAATCCCTTTCTAGCCAGACCCCCAGCAATAGTAGGGAGATTCTCAACATTCCAGAAGATGTTTGTTCCTTCTCAGCCCTGGAGTTGGGAAGTTAAAAAAATCCCATGTTTTTAGCACTGAAAGAGCTGTTAAATGACTTCCAAAAATTCCTAACTTATATTGCTTGTATCTCACCTCTTTCAGAAACTTTCACATCATAATTCATACAACTAATTACATTTGACTTTATACTGAGAGTACGAATGAAAAAATGTAAATGAATAATGAAAAAACATCTAAGATGCTCTTGAAATTCAGTAACAGATACCTAACACTTACACTACAAATCATCAGATAAACATAGCGTCACAGAAATACTCTCAGAAAGGCATAATTTGGTCCATTTTGCATATGCAATTTATAAGGGGTTATCAGACTTTTCACTCCTAGAGGTTTCGTATCTTCTCCATCCTGCAATTGTTTACCAGTGTTCTGTGAATGACAAGTGTCTAGAAAGTATATGTGGAAGGTACCATAGTTTACCATATTTAAAGTGTACAGGAACATTATACAAATCTGGTGAAATCTTAAAGCCACTGAAACAAATAACAAATATTTCCGTGGATAATGGTAAAATCAAAGTATGAGGGATGTTACAATTTTGTTTCCAGAAATCACTTAGGGACTTTGGTACAGTGCAGACTCAGTGTGAAAAGTAAGTCTGCATTAAAAAATGCATCATTTTAAAAGCAAGCATTTCTTTTCTCTGTAGCAAACCTGTTGACTTTTAATTTAATTCAGTGCTTCCCTGATTTTGAATAATAAACAAGTCTATCACCACTGAATTTTTGGGGTTAGAAAAAAGCATGTACTAAGTTAGCATGTTTTACAGGATTTTGCAGTATTTGACCAGTTTTTATTTCTAGCTCCAGTCAACACAGAATGTGACTCATTACGGTCAATGAGGCTTTATACAGTCATGAGAAATCTAACAGTGACAGTTTAGAGACCGTGTGTATCAGGTATACCAACAGTGACCTTCTGCAAATTTGCACTGTGAGATTAAAAAAGCAGACCCAACCTGACTGGGATCACTGTTGTTACAGTAATAGCACTGGTATTGCCATGAGCGTATGATCTGAGTAACATCATCTGACTACTGTGGAGTAGGCAGTACTTATAGGAAAAGTCTGTCCTGCATCTTAATGCAGTACAAAGAACTTTAATGCAGAACATAAATGGGCAGAGAAGAAGAACAAATATAATTCTTAAATGCAACTTGTACAGAACTTCTTGACACATTCCTATGTGCTTATGAGGCACTTCAAGCATGACAGCATTTAGCACCATTAGACTCTCAAGTCCCTTATCTTTCAACCTGTTTTATAGTATATGCCACATTATATAAAAGGTGTATACACCTGGGGGATACGTGGTGAGGACACACCCACATACCACATCACACCATGTGAAGCTCCAAGGGCCTGGGCACTCAGATATAAGTAGGGGTGTCTCATCCACTGGGACTTTCTGTGCAGGTCCCTGCTAGAAAGCACATCTCCCTTAGCTGCTGTGCAGTGGATGGTCACTGTGTGGTTCACAAGCCAGGCACACCTGGTTGCCTGGTCAGTTTAATAACCCATGTATGAAACCTGGGATTCCAGCCTCAGAAAGGGGCCATGCTGCTTCAGAGCAAACATGTAAGACAGACACGTGATGGCACAGGGTGCAAGACAAGGCCAACGGAGACAAAGCGCCTGAGACTTGACAAGTCTACAGTGTTTACAGGGGCTGCAGATTACATTTTCCTGCTTTAAGTAAAAGAATATGTATATTTACACACATAAAATAGATGGCTGTACACTTGGCTGAAGAAACATTGTGTAAATGAGTTACATGTAAGTCCTCTCCTCACCATCTGTTTTTTAACCCAATAAACTACCACCAGGTTTGTAACACTGAAATAATCTGTTCTACATGAAAACAGAAGACAGTAAAGAGTAACATTAGACAGAGCTTTATCTTTTGTTTACCTCCCACCTGATAAACCCTGAATGGTTCTGTTCCCTGCCTTTGATTGTTTTGTCCTCATATTTCCTGCTAAGAGTTTACAAAACAGCATTATTGAACAGGCAGATAAGAAGCACACCTATTTGTTTAATAACATCAAGGGAGAAAAAGTGCTGGCTCATCCATTTTGTTGTTAAGTTGCTCAAAAGGATCAAAATACCAATTAACTTGCTGGCTTAGAAAATCTTTGATATCCTCACATTTACTGACATTTTGAAACTCTTGTTCATACTTGCCTAATGTCTTTTTGATTATGAACAAAGAAGTGCCAATCTGTTTAGCATTTGACCTGTTTTCTCAAACATTTTTATGTATTCAACTACTTAGTTCCTAAAAACACTTGACTAGTCATGGCTGTAAGCTGAAGAAAAACGTTTCTTGTTCCACTGATAGCTTTTTTAGGCATTGTTTAAAAATAAAGCATGAACTGAACAAAGGAGCAAGAACATTCCCTCTCCCGCCCCCCATTTATATTCTGAACTCAGGAAGTCTTCTATGCTGTTGGGCAAATTGTTAAATCTCCGCCCCCTCCCCCCACTTGTCGTGTTGACTTTCTTTCCTGAAAGAATTACATCAAGTTGGACTAAAAACTTGGGGAGTATCTGACAAGATGTTAAACACAACTTGCCCTTATCTTGAGGAATGGAAAGCTACAGTCAGCGCTGCTTTTATTACCATTACTTTTCCAGGTTGTACTCAAATTCAGTGCACTTTTGAATGAAAAGAATCTACTGATAAGAGGAGGCCTGATTTCCTCTCAATTTACACTAATTTCAGTGGAGTTAATCTTAGTTCACTTACATGTAAATTGGATAAAAGTTAAGGTTAATAATTCTGCCTTCAGCCTCTTCAGGATGTTGCAAAGATGTGTTAGTGATCACAAAAGTTAGTGATCTTTGTTCAACCTGCTTTAGAATGGTGTGACCTTACTAAAATTAGTCATGCAACACAAAAAAAAAAAGTAGGGGGAAATCAAGTCTGAAAGTTTGACAGACAAATGAACACATTTGTTATCCTTCCTGGGATATATATCTGTACTGTTTTCCTATTACATATTCATTTGGCATACTAATATATTACAAATCAGAAAAAATCGTGATTTTTCAGAATGAATTGATTAAGCTATGGTTTATCGTTCAACATCTCTCAATGCAAGGACCACAGATTTCCAAGCCCAAATGACTGATTTACACACATGTAAATCTACCTAATCTCTGGGTTTTAGAAAGGCCTGTGAAACTATTTATGTCTTTTCTTTCTCAAAAACATAATCGGCTCCTTCCCTCTAGCATCATGTGAATGACTTGCTTTCAGTAGATTCATTAACTCTGTATTGCCTGGATGAGCAATCTCCAGTTCAGAAAATATCACTAAATGCTTGACTTAGCCATTCACTACTTGCTCCTACTGTTGACTAGTTGATTGCTTAATGGTACTGCTTCTGCTCCATTATTGAATTATCAATCCTATAGACTGGAAAACAGTAAATACTACACAAAAACATATTTTAAATCTAGAGAAAACCATAATGACCATATAAACATGTTATCATCATAAAGCTAATAGCATTTCCCAAATCAAATTTATAACTTTTTGAGATTGAGAATAGTATTAAAGCTAATAATAGTAGCCATGACAAGGGTTCAGGTGAACAGAGATCTGGTTATCATTCATGATACCTCCAAGATAAATTACCACAAGGCTATGAAGCTATTATGAGGAATATTTCTCAATCACAAATCTTTCTTGCACATGAAAACATGAATGTTTTTTCCAGTTACACCAGTGCACTGGATTTCTTCGTTACTAGGCTTACACCAATGTACAGGCACACGCTTTTGACCTTCTCCAGAGCACAAGTAGCTCTTTCAGTTGACTTTACATAATTTCTGAGATGACAAAAATGAGGAAAAGGGGAGGGAAAGAGGTGAAAAGGGTATAAGAGGAAGAGGTGTAAGGGCAAAACTGGTAAGCAACAGCAAAAAATTTTTATGTGAAGAGCCTCTACACGGGGAACTACACCAGTACACCACCACAGATTGGAATTTATGCCTTAAATTTTTCCACTGTGACTTTTCTATAGACTAAAGGATGTAACAAATCAAATTTGATAACTTATTCATAAAAATATTTTAAATCATTTTTCACAATGTGTTATGTCTGAAATCAATCAATGAAAATTTCCCTGGAACATTCCTATTTTTTTGTCTGATCTAGTTAAAGTTTTCAAGCTTGAAATTAACACTCTCCTCAGATATTTTTTTTAAAAAAACCAAGGCTTTTATATCAGTTCATTCTTAAGCATGTGCACATTCTTCATATGATGGCTGAAGGTCACTGACCTTCCAAATCCTTGTATTATGATGCATAATTTCCACTTGTTGCCTCTGCTGAAGGAACCATGGGGATAGGCTTGCTACTGAATACTGAGTGCTCACTGCTGGTCTCATGTTGACTTTTCTCCATTAGAGCTCATATATCTCTTGCAATCTTTACCTCTGCTAGGCACTGCTCTCATTAGAGAATCAGACCACACGTGTACACGCCAATGTTTGTACAACTTTCGCTACTAAAACATAGAATATATTTTATTGAATGAAGTTTTAAAACAACCACCATGTTATAGAAGTCTTACCTTTTCACAAACTCTTCAAAGAGGATGCGATGAGAATACCCTTTTTGACGTATTTTGACAGTTTCCAGAATTCCAGTGTATTGTAGCTGCAGTAGAACTCTCTCATGAGAAAACGTCAATGCTTCTCGATCATCATTAGGTTTAATGCAGCGAATAAAGTGAGGCTGTCCAACTACCATTTTGGATAAAAGATCCATGAGGGAATACTAGTGAGGAAAATAAAAAAAGATGCACAGACTGGACAAAAAACTGCAATGGAACTACTTAAGCAAGAGATATGTATCTGTAAACAGTACGTAATGCTTGATCACATTTTAATCTGTAATGTTAATCTGCACTGATGTTTTATTAATTTTTAAGCTTTGGGTTAAAACCTAGAACCTATTAAAAGTTTTCAATTGTAAAAAAAATATTGTTATTCTAGTTCTTATTTCTTACTTCTTACACCTTTCTCTTTGTCTCTCCTTATACAACATTTCTGTAGTTGAAGAAGGCCCATATTAAAAAAAAAATAATTGAAAAATGTCTTAACTGTAATTCTACTGTAGGCACATTTGACCAATCGAATATCCCCAAGAGAAGAACAAGCTTTATTGTGAAACAGTCACTGAAATTCACAGAAACTCACGGGGAAAGGGTTGCAAGAAGTCATCAGTTCAGTCCTCTGCCCAAAGAGAACACTGGATGTATCTGTACCATTTCAGGCACATCTCTGTTTAATCCATTTTTCAGAATCACTGAGGCTATAGACTGCACAATCTCCCTGGACAATCTACTGAAGTGCTACATTATCATGACTATTCATAATGTTCTTGACATCTAACCTAAATCTTCCTGCTGAAACATAGACCCATTTTACTTCTTTTCCTATCCACCCTGGACATGGAAAACAATTTATTTCATTGCATTTTACTCTAAAATGAAAAAAGTGTGATCAGATCATATATATCTGCTTTTCCAATGACTCTTCTGAATATTGGTACTTCTGCTCCATCCTCACCTCATTAACCTACCATACGATCAGTATTTGTTGCAAATACACTCAATCTCAAAATCACGTATCATTCCAAGCTGTGGCCACTTTGCTCTAGGCTGCACCCATATTACGGTGTACTTTCACACTCACTCCCCCACTTAACTATTTTTATTTTTTTTTACAGTTCCTACACAGCTGACATTTGCTTAGTTCTATGCAAGAGCACTCTAAATCCATACTTGTATTACTAGACACAATGATGCCTCCAGGTTCCCAAGTTTCGATGTGTGTCCTTGTACCCTCCACGCTGGGGCAACATCTCAGTATATATCAGATTCCTCTATGCCTTTCCTTACACTATTTTGCACAACAAAGAAAATACAGCAGGAAGCTTTGACCCATACTGGTGAGCACAGCACTGTGAACCTCCCCATTCTGCATGGTACAAGTGCAGCCCAAGGACCAGCTGCTCAAAACTTTTCCACTCTGCAATGACCACAAGAAAAAAACATTAGCCAACAGCCTTCAATTGGTATGTGGGTTTCCTGAATCCTAACCTTCCAGTTCCAACATTCTCAATGCCTTTTCCTTACCTGTTTGATTTAAACATACATGCAGAATATACATTACCACAGACAGTATTATTAGTGATAAAATGGCAATCCGTATGATTTATATCAGTACTTCCAAAAGATGGATTGTTTTTACTTACTATCACAAATGACAAACCTTAATCTTTAAAAGTAGGTATGCCTGAGCTTGTGAAAAAATATGAAGACTTTAGTAATGACAGCTATTTCATTTGCACAATATCAGTTTTGTGTTCATAAAGAGGCCTGTTCAAGATCTCCAACATTTTAGATGGACATAGTTGAGATTCTAGATCCTGTCATCAATGAACTCAGCAAAATTATAAAAGTATATGTATGAGGAAACAAAAAGAGCAAAAGAAAATTTATGAGGCTACAAAGGCCTCACAACAGAATAAAAAAATTCTCTTATTATTCTCTTTGATCTCACAATCCCACAAATATTTTAGATCTATCTATTGTTCCTATCATCAAAACGTTTGTTTACAATTTAACTTTTGTACCCTAAAATAGGAAGCCATAGTTTGTCGCTTCATGTTAGTTGTTTCCTCAGGGTGTCGCATAACCTCCATTGTGTCAACCTAGAAGACAAAACTCAGATGTTAGAGCTGTTCCAGAACACTGCAGATCCACCCCACCTGGCTCATGAAAGCTGGGTTCAGTTTTCGTTATGGTCATTCCTTCAGGTGTGAGTACTTCAGGGTACTTTATAAGAGGTACGAAGGCCAGCGTCTAACAGATGCAGGACACGCACTGATTTCAGAGAGCTGATTTCACACTTTTGTTATCATAGTGTAACACTAGGCCAATAAAGCAGCTGTCAAGATGCAATACTTTATGAACTGATTTCTAAAAAGCATTCCTCTTATCACCACTACAATGAACCCCATCAAGTCTTGTTTTCTATATAAGAAGAGTTACCATTTTTGTAATGACGAGGAAGTAAATTAGCAAAAAGCTGCCTCATTTTGCTCACGTACAGAAAAAATGTTGTTAGATAACAAGTGGCAAACAAAGTAGGTAATCTCAGAATGTATAAGTTTTTTCCTTTCTGCTGTTGTGGTTACTACTAACTACTTTACATTGCCATTTTGATGCCAAGAATTTCCGCAAGCTCAGTCTGTTGAACTGCCGTAGCTTCAAATAATACTTTTTCAGCATTTCAGAAGAGTTATTTTTAGAGGGTATACATGGACAGCAAACATATTGCTACTTGTATATTTTAGTTATATTGTCAGTACAGCTGTTCTTATCAAAATGAAACCAGAATTTATGAATGAGTATAACCATGGTTACCAATCACAAGCAGATTGTGTTGCTGTATTACAGCTCAACAAAATTAAAGAAAATCAACCAGCATCCTGTTTGCATGGAGCATTAACAACATTTTAGCATTCACTTGCTTTGTGGCAGTTTACCATCTGGTCTGACCAGGTGGCATTTGTATAAACCAGATAATGCTGTTGTCAGCACCTGTGCTACACTTCCTGGACTTTGCTCCATACGATCATTTCCAACACTCAGGGACTTAAGACCACTCTTCTGAACACTAAAAGTAATTGCTGAAAGATTACAGTTCTCAATAAAGTAACCATGTCTCTTACCTTCAGGAGATATTTAGGAGACTGCATGCAAAATATAAAGGAAATGAAGCACTAAGTAACAATAGATCAAGAAAATGGATTTTGTGTTGGGGAAGAAATCAAAAGAAAACTTGTTAAGACAAGATGCAGAATACAGATGGTGCAAGGAGAGACAGATTTCCATAAGGGTGACCATAAAAATTTCAGTATGTTTTTGTAATCTGTGATGTTCTAGCCCAGAGGGGTGTACATGCATTAGTACGCATCTCAAACTAACACAAGTTAAAAAAAAAAAAAAAAAGATGCAGTTTGGTTTCAGTTTTAAGGATGTTAACAGAAAACTCAGTAATATATCCCAGGAAAAATGCCTTATCAGCACAGATAACATCAAACAACTTAAGAAGTCACCTGACAAAGTAAACATCGATGATCTAATGAGAACAGCAGGCATATCCATGAGGAAGGATACGGGAATGTTTCAAAACTATCTTGGCGAGACGACTGCTTTTTGAGAATTGATATCTAAATCTCTAGTAAAGGTCAGGTAGAAGAACAAAGCCATACTAGTGAATATTGACAGTAAGTTCAGAATATCTGGTAACATTTAATGTTAAAAGACAGACAATTTAATCATAAAGAACACCAAAAAGCAAAAGCAAATAGTTTGAGGACTGCACTGAAGCCCAAATGCCCATGAATTTGAGCTTCTAAATTGGATTCTTGTCTGTCTAGAAAAGCAGAGACTCTTAGTGATATTGTTGTTGGAGGTTCAGCACTCATAATCTCTCAGTCATATCAGGAATATCTGGTGGCCAATAAAGAGTGAGATTATGCTCTGTCTTTTGGGCAGTAGGATACTGTAAGCATCTCCTTTTCACAGCTGCTTGTTTTAACCACACCTGTAGAATCTTACGATCTTTCAGACTGCTAGTCTGTCGAGTATGGTTTACTAGAACCTGCTGGGTTCAAAAGGGTTTTGTTTTGTTTTGGGGTTTTTGGGGGGGAAGGGAACGAACACACAGAAAGACAGATGGTCAGAAACACTCACAGAGGAGATGTAATACACTTTTTCTCAGAAAATCAGGGTAAAACCAGCATCGTGAGATTCCTTTTTCGATGGATGGAGCTGCAAATTCAGATCTGTGCAAGCTGTTAGGACTAGGATCAATTTCCGAATCTTTTTGACAAGAAATATTTGAAGTTTCCATTAGAAAAATTCTGATAGACTGTGAAGCTAGGGAGATTTTCCTGTAAGAATTTTTAGAAGTTTTGTCTCTGGTTAATTTATAACATTGTGTATCTATGAAGCCATGCAGTTTTATGGTAGGGCAATAATCACATGTACAACAGGCAATAGGCTTTATCACAACTGGTTTGTCAGAAAATGATAGAACATAATAAGAATGTCATGATATAATCTTGTGTTTTAAATCAGTAGCTACTCTTTCTAAAGTAAAATGAAGAATATTTCAATTGTTGAGTCACATTTTTACATGACAGTAGTAGTGACATACAATATATATTTATACGACTACAACTGAAATGGAAAACAGCTTGACCTAGAAAAGACAAACTGTTCCATCCCTAAAAAAAATTGCTTATAACAGTTTTGAAACAATATTAAAAGAATGATTTATGACATCATGTCACCTTATGAAGTCACTGGAAATTATTACTTTCACATATTGACCACACCTGCTGCTGGCATGGTATAAAATATTGTAAACCCAAAAAATAAGTTAAGCAAAAAAAGCTCATAAATTAAATAATAAATGAAAATTTCCAAACTTCCAAACAAAATTATTATGTTTGGATTTTTTTTAACAAACTGTAAAATAGTAATTTAAAGTCTTTTCCCTAAAGTTGTTTTAATTAGATGTTTTATGAAATTATAAGAAAGATCTTTTTTTCAGCTAAAAACTATTTCAATTAACATTTTCTGAATAGTGCTGCACTTATGCATGTCTTTTAGCTCCTTCTTTAAAAATTTGAAGGGTGAGTAAAAACCGCTTAAACACTACTTAGTATAACTGGTTGTGTTTATTAAAGCTTTAGAAGAGAACTGCTCTATTTTCATTCCAGCTGTATCAATAAAATGCATGCTTAGAAAGCTTATGCTGAATATAGCTGGATGCGGAAGACAATGTGTGTATAATACAAGAAAATTGGAAAGGCCATTATCTGTCCTTCAGCATGGAAGGTGTTTATACCAGAGAGGAAATAAATCTCAGAAATCCACATCTGTATTTGCAGGTACAGTGAAGGATATAGATGTCTGGGTGACATGAATTACTGTAGCAACATTTGAGCATGAGCTCCTAATAACAGGAGAGAATGAAAAGAAATAGAAATCCCAGAACATAAAATTCTGTAGACTTTTGAACAGTTGTTGTTACCACATTTATTTTTAAAATTATTATTGTTTGCTTTGGAGGCAAAACCAAATCCCAAAGCCTTAACTAAGCTAACTCTAACAGTACTACTCTAGGAAGTGAGGACAGTGTGTACATGCTATAAGCTTGAGGCACAAAAGTTTTCCTCACAAATTAAGTGTACTCAATTGGCAACACATCCTATTAAGTGCCATAAAATTATCTCATTCTTTTGCCATATACTTTTATGGCAAAATCCAGCAGCGTATAAATTTGATAGTTCTTCTTTTTAAAGTATAGTGGTTTTGCTGAGTCATTCTTTTCCGGTCATCTATCAGTCACAAATGTCCTCTGTTTTTTCACTTGCAAGTTGAATAAAAAGGAAATGGATAATTTTTTTTTTTAATTTTGTCTTTCATACTGTTAAACACACTATTTAAATTTTACCTAATTAAATCTCTTTCTAAGCCAAGATTGCCAGAGGAAAACCCCGACCCCATTGAAATCAAAAGGAATATGCCTATGAGTATCAATGTAACTGAGATTTCACTCCATAAGTTTAAAGATTAATCAGTAGTAAATTGATTCTTCACTGGATTCTACAATAGGGTGGAACAGTGCACTGGAAACAGTGCTCCCAGCTGAGGTGCATGTTTTCTGATACTAAGGCAGACTCATATTTAGTAAGAACCTCACTATACACCTACATCAGCTAAGCATCATGTCCATAGTCTTGCTGTAATATTTTATGAACAATTGCATGTCTTCAAAGAGAACACTACTAACCTTGATACGCCCAGCACTAAGCTGGGGAGGCAAAGACCTAGATGCTGCTGTCACTCTTGCTCTTGCCTGTGCCAAGTTACCTGTTCAAAAAGAAAGAAATACATACTCCGAAAACTGGTGAAGAAGCTTAGCAGGGAAAAACTTATATGGTGGAAAATCAGCTTGTACAATTGTACTAAAAATAGCAGACACCACCACACTTCTTCCACACCCCACTCATTACCAATTGTGCCTGCAGAGCATTCAGCACGGGCATGACAGAGTGCAGTGTTGATTTAAAAGGGAGGAAAAAGTCAGTGATAAGGTGGTATGTCACTGACCTTAGCTACTGAGCTGATGAAAACAACCACAGCACAAAGGCATACAGCTCAATCACTAGTAATCAATTTCTCTGTGACTCATTGAGAGATTTAAAAGAGAAAAAGACAGCAGAAACAATCTTGTTTCTATGAAATCATGTGGATCCTGAAGTGTTTAGACAGCACCTTAAGCTCACAAACTAATGAAAGAGATGAGAAAATGATAAGACGGTATCTTTTTTTGACCTTTTGACATATAGGCCTGCTTAATCCCCAATCTTATTGTCCCTTGGGGTTTTTAAAAACTGACTCAATTCCTCAGGCAAAACCATATTGTGGTGTCAACTGAAAGACAAATGCCTTTTTTTAAATGTACAGTATGACATGTCCTAAACTTTTTCCTCTGTACTTGTAGAAAGCCAAAGTCATCACAAAATAGCTTTTCAAAATAAAGGCTCAGAGAAGAGAGAGGAAGTGATACGGGACTGTGCATATGCAAGACACTCTGTATATTTCAAAGTTTTAGCAAGTCTAGCACAAGATGTCCAAATGTTTTCTCTGGCTATATCTTCAGAGGCTAAACTGTGATTAATAGCATTGAAAGAACCCTTTGAAGCAGGATTGGTGACATCAAAGCCCTAATCCATGGGTGGCAGGATTTTTATAATGAGTGGGAAGCATTTTAACACATTTCAAAGGATTTACAGCATGAATAAACAATAGGCCTCTGCAGATGTACCACACACCTTTCAGAACCAGAACACATAAATAAGTGTCCATTTTAATTTAAATGTAAATAAAGTGTTAACACTTCTTTCAGATGCTAAGTGCCTTGTTTGCATCAACTCCAGTGTTTAGCTGTTTGCTTTACAGAAAGTCACTCTAAACAGTCTGCAGAGTTTTGCTAAACTATATATTACATAACTGGTAAGGAGGCAGGATGGGAAAAACGAAAACCAAGAACACTTAATCGCTGGTAATTATTCCATACGGGAGCAGAGCAAACCCAGTGTCCACAGAACACTGAAGGGAACCCTTGCTCTTACTTTCCTCCAAACAAGAAAAATACCAATCCCCTGAAAACAGTCTGGGGGCCAGCACTCAAGCACAGCAATGACATTATTTGCAGTGACTCAAACATTCTGTATTCATTTTAAAAAGTATTTCTCTTTTAAGCTGCTGGCATTGGGATTGACATAATCCTGCAAAACTGGCATGTTGTTTCCAGATCTAACAGCGTATGTTACCTGACAGTCTAAATCACAGCGCAGAACACAACATATGTCCACGTTTTTGGAAACTGCTTTAGGCTATAACGTGTAGGTTAATGAGAACTGCAACTGTTTTGAAAATCTTGTATCTATATACACACGTGGTACATACAGTATGTACATGTATCTCTCTAAGGTTAAAATGAGGACTTCAATGACCAAGTAGTTGGTGAATTTATTTTTCTCTTAGCTGTAATTTTGATATTTTTGTATGTTAGAAATTACTCTTTTGTGCCTTTTTTACCTGAAGTAGACAACCTGGAAAGGTTGTTTTTAGCTAGGTTTCAGATTAGCAAGTCTAAAGCTTGAAAGCCTCCCACCGATGACACAACATGGGGTAAAAGAGGGGAGCTGGGAGAAGAAAGAAATTTGAATCAGATTGTTTAAAATGACTAAAATTTTGTTGCATTTTATAACAAGTTACAAAACTCTTATAACCAAATAAAATCTAGAATGATAAGACAGTTGCTCAAGGTTCACCACACGCACTGCTAGCATTAGGTTTCTAGCATTCATAATTAACATCCCTGAGCTCTCCCTCGGTTCCTCATGCAAAACTAAAACTAAACTTAACATTTCTGATCTGGCTAAACCAAGCAAATAAATAAAACTTTTTATTAATCAAAAATCTTTAATGACTTCACAAACCAAAAAACCCCCAAAAGTGGTCAGTTCCCACTTACAAAAAGAAGCGTTTTACATATTGTGATTTTGTTCTTTAGTTACTTCCTTCTAGGAATGGGTTCTTATCAGTGCTTATTTCATGTGTCAAGTGAATTCCTGTGTAATTACTAACTACTGAATTGTAGCATCGGATGATATCCGTAGAAAAAATGTTATTAGAATTTTATTTTCCAGATCAAACACAAAATGATGCTTCAATAAAAATGCGTGAATTAGTCATCTCAAGTAGTTTATGTTCAGGAAAATAACTACCTATCTTTAACATGTCTAAGCCATTAAAACTAATAAACAGAACAAATGTGGTTTGAAAATCAGTCTGCATAATAAGAAATGTTTCACCCAGAGTTAGCATGGTGTTTATAGTCAGTAAACATTTGGTACCTGTCCCTGCATTCAATTTTCATTTACAAGGTCATTTATTACTTTACACACCAAAAATAATTAAATGTTATTCCACTTTGTGAAGAACATCAATATTTGAAGAACAAATGTTTTTAGATAATAACATAGCCAGTTAAAACTGCCATGGGTTCCTTGAAAGGTTAAACCGGTTAAAGGTTAAAAGACTGCACTGTGCCTTTCAGAAGTCTAGCTTCACACTTATTATACGGTCAACACTTTAAATACAAGTGACACCCATGGAGACTTCAATAAAATACTACCTGTATTAAAATCCAACTCCATAAAATGGACCAATTAAGCGATTTAAAACCCCCTCAAGATTTCCTTTGGGTTTTTTTGGAAAAGGCATTCATGAGGGACGGAAGTTAATGGTTAAAATTAGGATTAATCTTTTAAACATGTACATGTTTAATTTTATTCACATGCATTTCCTTTTCAGTTCAACAGGACTGCTCAACTGAAATATCAAGGCTCCTACCTATGTGTCTGCTGGGTCAGAGACTAAGGTCTCTGGGATTCATTTGTGTCAGTGGGGGAGTCAGTCAGCCCCAATCTTTCTCTTTTTTCCCTTCTGTTTAATAAAGTTAGGAATGTCATTAATGCTTTGAGAAGTTTCAGTCATTAAAGTTTGTGAAATGCTCTGAGAGCTTCCAACAGAAAGAGAAGTATCAGCACAAAAATCTATGCACTCACTGGCTAAGCTCAGTGTGCCAATGCTCAGCAAAACTACTTTTGTCTTGAAGCTGTATAGGAGATCTCACACCCCTGCAAACAGATTCTTCACTGATGCCCCGTTTCAGCTAGGTGAGAAAGACCATACTGTCAAAGTACCTCATCTCTTCTATCATGCAAAGCCAAGCAGGAGGAGTTTTGAAAGTATTTCAAGTATTTACACAGCACAGAAAGAAGAAATGGGTTGGGTTTTTTTCATCTTGGACTTTGCCAGTGCTCTCTACATCTCAGAAAGGACTAGTCAGCATTCCTGGCTTCTCACTTGCATCCCTGGCACTTACTCACTGTGTGATCTGGCTGAATTAATGATTTGTCCAGCCGTTGAGTTTCCACACTAATTAGGAAAAGTACACTCTCTGGCTGGATGTTCTGATGTTACTTACAGTTTGTCAGTGCTTCATTATTCTTAGGTGATGGGTTCTATAAGTAGTATCAAGCAAATATTAGTAATATTAGCACTGTATTTATAACCTCATTTTGGTTATGTCTGCAATAGATCACTCCTCCCAAAGTAAGAGCATGCCAGGTAAGAATTACATTAAGCTTTGATACAACGTTTAGTTCAGGAAGTGACTTACAGAGAAAAAGCGTAATGACAATGTCACCTTACTGTACAAGCTGTACCAGGGATATTACTATTATATAGAGGGCACGGTACAAGCTCTTTCCTTATCCTCATATATTTTACTAATTTCTTTCATGCTTCTGGTTCAGATAAAGGGGGGTTACTTGAAACACCATGTAGATACAGTATAATATGGTCAGAAATACTACAATGCATTCATATTTCATTGACACTACTTCTAATCACAGCTAAGCACTTGCACTCCAGAAGAGGTACAGAGTCCGACAATGTCTTTGACATACACAGATTCTTCTCTGTCTTTCCTTTCAGTACATTTTATCTAGCCTAAGGAAGTCGACTGCTTATCTCCATAATGCATTTTCATCTTCTGCTACTGTAAGACTAAGCTTTTCTTAGCTCTACTATAAATGAATACATGTCCTTTTTTTATTGGGTACTAATTTGAATTTGGTCACTGACTATCAAAACTCTATTCTTTTGAGTCACTGAAGTCATTTAAGCTAATCTTGTGCAATAAAAAGCTAAGAATCCAATTTTCTCATATACTACACATTTTACACAAGAATATATTTATAAAAATACTGTCTGTAGAACACAACTATCAATATAGGCACACTTCCACTGCTGCTTATTCTGAAAAGATAATCACTTTACTTCCTATTCAGAATAAGTAAATAAAAAATGAGAAATTGTATTTTCAAAATCATATTCATATTACAAAACAGAATCTGATAACCATGAAAAGTTAGTAATAGTGAGGTCCACCTGGGAATAACCTAATTATGAGTAATTACCTCAGGAGCAAAAAAGATGCACTTTTTGGCCCAGATTATTTGAAATGAAAAATCCATGCCACAGTGAACTGACAAATTCTGATCCTGATTCTCAATTAGACTAAAGGTTTCTTTAGTCTTATTAGCATGAAGTAGACACAGATCATATTTACAGATACTTAAAAGCTTTACCTTGCTAGACTGGGATTGGAGAACCTGAGTGTAAATTCAGTGCTGCTATGCTTTCTACTGCATACATCACGGAATCACGCAATTTCCAGAGTTGGAAGGGACCTCTAGAGATCATCTAGTCCAACTCCCATGCTGACGCAGGAATGCCTACAGCACATATCTCAGGACTGCATCCAGGCGGGTCTTGAAAATCTCCAGAGAAGGGGACTCCACAACCTCCCTGGGCAGCCTGTTCCAGTGCTCTGTCACCCTCACTGTAATGACGTTTTTTTCTTAGGTTTGAATGGAACTTCCTATGTTCCAACTTGTGCCCATTGCCCCTCGTCCTGTCACTGGGAACCACTGAAAAGAGTCTGCCTCCATCCTCCTTCAACCCACCCTTTAGATACTTATAAGCAAGAATAAGGTCTCCCCTCAGCCTTCTCTTCTCCAGGCTAAAGAGTCCCAGCTCTCTCAGCCTTTCCTCGTAAGGGAGGTGCTCCAATTCCCCAGTCATCTTTGTTGCCCTAAGCTGGACTCTCCCCAGTAGTTCCCTGTCCCGCTTGAGCTGGGGAGCCCAGAACTGGACACAGTATTCCAGTTGTGGCCTCACCAGTGCTGAGTGGAGGGGGAGAATGACCTCCCTCGACCTACTGGCCACACTCTTCCCTATGCAGCCCAGGATTCCATTGGCCTTCCTGGCAACAAGGGCACATTGCTGGATCATGGATAATTTACTATCTACCAGGACCCCCAGATCCTTCTCCTCAGAACTGCTTTCCAGCAGGTCCACCCCCAGCCTATATTGGTGCCTATCATCGCAGATACTTCAGTGATCACTTCCTGCATTAGTAAGGCACACACTGGCAAACACACAGCATGATGATTACCGCAACAAAAAAACCTTTGCTTGTAAGCATCGTCGATGCTATGTTTAAATACTGTTCTAACAGAGTAGGTTAGCAGACTTCTTGTAGAATGCAAGGGAAGTAAGACACTGACAGCAGCTGAGATGAAATGAAGGTCAAACTGCCTACTATATTTCAAGATATGCAAATGTATGATCTCAGAAAGAAAGGTCTTAACTTTTACCCTTACCTAGTAAAGAAGAACAGATTATGGTTTATAATTAGTTAGTAGTAATGCCCAAGATATTTTTAAAATGCAACCTTGGGTATTAATGGCTGCTTTAAGCAACATGCTCCATTTTCCAGCTGAATTGAATCAGACATGTGTAGCCATCTACTTGATTTGGAGTGTGTTCACTGAAATGCAGACATTTCCTGAAATATCACAGACAATTATAAGTTATAGTGTAAACAATCCTGGAGTTTTCTACGGCTTGATGCCCAGCATTTTCTTCAGTCAGGTCTGCAGCCTGACTAGCTGGACACCTGACTAAGTGGCTGAAGACTGACTGACAGGCTGGCCACAGCCTAATCTGGTCAGTGTCCCAGCTGCTGCATTACAGAGAACAAAGGTGCTCAGCTTTTTATGATTTATACATTGTCAGAAGACCTTTCTTTCAGATACGGACCTTAGCAACTTCCACCCACATAGAATCATAGAATGGTTGGAGTTGGAAGGGACTATAAAGATCATCTAGTTCCAACCCCCCTGCCATGGGCAAGGACACCTTCCCCTGGACGAGGTTGCTCAAAGTCCCATCCAACCTGGCCTTGAACACTTCCAGGGATGGGGCCTCCACAACTTCTCTGGGCAACCTGTTCCAGTGTCTTACCACCCTCACAGGAAAGAATTTCTTCCTGATACCTAATCTAAATCTACCCTCTTCAGCTTGAAGCCATTACCCCTCTTCCTATCACTACATGCCTTTGTAAAAAGCTGCTCCCCATCTTTCTTGTAGGCCCCCTTTAGGTACTGGAAGGCTGCTATAAGGTCTCCCTGGAGCCTTCTCTTCTCCAGGCTGAACAACCCCAACTCTCTCAGCCTGTCCTCATAGCAGAGGTGCTCTAGCCTTCTGTTCATCTTTGTGGCCCTCCTCTGGACTCGGTCCAACAGGTCCATGTCCTTCTTATGTTGGGGGCCCCAGAGCTGGACACAGTATTCCAGGTGGAGTCTCACGAGAGCAGAGTAGAGGGGCAGAATCACCTCCCGCAACATCTTTGGTAGTGTACAGTTTAATGCTGTTGTATGTAATCTACTCAGGACAACAAACCTTGAAATCTCTGGGCAACAAGAGACAGTACAGAATGCCGCAGTCTGTATCATCGGCAAAGTACCTCGCCATCAACACGACGCCTTCTGTTGCCCCAGCAGATTGCCTTGGTTATTGTACCACATCTGTAACTGAGATTAGAAGAAAACTACAGAGGCGTATTTTCTGTGAAGACTTCATTGTTGAGGAATTCTCCATTAATTTTCAGCATTAGCCAAAAACCCCTTATTCTAATTACCTCTGTTCAGGACAGACAAGAAGTTTATTTCTTCTTCCAGAGGTAGGTGGAAGAATACTTCTAAAAACATACATAGATTGAAAATACAGTTACCACACAGGCTGATTCAGCTCTGGGCTCCCTTATTATTTTATGTAACTGACATATTTTCTCTTGCATGTTATGTAAGATTTCTTTTTCCATCAAAATCATATATGCTTTATCTAGAAAAGTAAAAGTTTGATTATGAGGAACATGGTAGTTATCTCACTATTTTATCTACGCTCCCTCACCAACATGAACCAACAGCAAGCATTCTTGTAGCTCATACCTCAGCATCTCATCTCTAATGATCTCAGGACTGTCCTCAAACACTAAGCTTCACAGTACTCCGTTTAACCTGAGGCCAAAATAATTGTCTACAAGAACAGTGAATAAACAGGAAGCCCAGGAGAACTCAAGAATTCTGATTTCCAACCCACTGTTGTATTTCCAGAGTATGTTCCCTCTCCATACAATAAAACTTTTTATGGTACATATTCCATCACCTTGGACCTGCTGCTGAAGCAGCTCCATACATACACAGTCTGATCAAAATCCTACTAAAGCCAGTGAAGATTGCCAATGAATTCAGTGGTAAAAATTCAGGTATAGGAATGTCACTGAAAGCACATGGAATAAATTGAAGGAACATTTTCTCTCACTTCTCTATGACTATCAGTCTTCTCAGTGGTTACAACCCTAAGCTAGACAGGATAAAAATGGTGTCAAAACCAGGTTTTGACACTTCAAGAGAAAAGCTGTTTTTTAAAAGTCTTAATTTAGGATGAAACATGGTTACAGAACTCTATGAAAGTCCCAGGCCTTCCCATTTTTGAAATCTAGGCATTAATGATTTTGATCACGAACTTAATCAAGTCTCAAAGACTTCTCAACTGAATGTTTGCTCCTCTGGATCTCAGTACTTCCATATAATATCACAGATAGCACAAAATCAGTTATTTTTGTGGTAATCCAAAACATTATTCTCATTTTTATTTGTATCTCCACACTTAATGAAACAAATACCCATTCATACAAACATCCGCAAATGCATGTTTTATCTTTGACACACACTGTGACCTACTGTCCAGGCAGTTCAGTTATAAGCTCTCCTATGTCAAGCCAAGTCAGGTTGGAATCAGTAAGACAAAGTCAAATAATAAGTGAAAAGATAATGCTGATTTAGTAAAGTACTGACCTTTACAGTTTGTTGTAGGGTGAAGGAAAAAGAAAATGTATAAAACAAAGTACAAAATCATAGTAAGACAGCACACTCAGAGTACGAAATACTCTAAAACAAATACACGAAATCCAGCACAGACTCAGAGGTTTGTTTTCCACCGACTACATTAATCTCTTACATACATTAACCCCTAATTCTATTATTTTGAAAGAGTGGGAAATATAAGCATGCTTTTTGTAAAGGGCACACCAAAAAACATTATGGCTATTCAAACCAGCAAGGTTATCTGGATATTCAACAAATTTATCTGCTCTACAAACTCACTAGCAAATAAAAATAATTGCTCTTCTAGGATTTGATCTTGAGAGCTACTGAATGCTTCCAGTGACGTAGAAAGCATCTTTGACACAGCTCATAGTGTCTGTAGAAACTGTCTAGTAAACTACTCATTAGAACAACTACTGTATAATGTTCTCTGAATATTTCTCTATTGTATATGCTATATTTGTATATATTTTGTATATATATTTGTGTATATTTGTGTATATTTTGTATATATACTGTATATCTCTATTTGTATATGCTGCAAAGTGAGATCCCATAGTCTACTAGTTATTATAAAAAACAGTAACATCTTCTCTGCAATACATCTTTTGCTTCCTCAATATCAACACATTTTGAATTTAATTAGTACATAATGAAGTGTTAAGATTAATTATTGTTCACTACTGTGAGATAATGTTCACTGTAGAATTGAGAAGTTAGGCTAGAAATATGAAAATTGAAAAGATATCTCCTCTCTTCTGAGAGAAAGGTAAAGAAAAATTATTCTCAAGATTTGTTCTACAGAGAACAGCCTATTATGAATCAAATCAGTAAGCTCATCAGGATCTGTTCCTAAACCTGCTCACTTGTACTTTTTTTAGGGTTCAATTTGCAAGCACTTGAAGACCCCAAAAAATAACCTATGCCCTTTGCCCATTTTCAGTACAATGTAGTCTGTGAAGTCTCATATTAAAAACAGCGCATTTCTGGTTGGGCAACACCCTTTACCAAACATACACATGATAAATCTAACTTGACCCTTCTCAGCTGTTGTGTTTACTGCCATGTGCAATTCCAGAGATTCACTGACACTCTTTATTTATAGGGAGTTATTCTCAACAGTAAATAATTGTTATGTCTTATACAAAGCTTTAGCAGGACTGAGACCTTAACTTTAATCTGATAGATGGTTCTGTTTCTAGATGAGTTCCATTTTTAGGGCTATTTTTGGGCATGTTTTGAATCCTACTGCTAGCAAGTCTTGTGAGTATCTGTGTACTGCATTCGTCCTATGACACAAAACCTTAGGATATGAAGAAACACTGAACTGTAAGATGCTCAACTGAAAAACTAAATAAAAAGCAAACCAACACTCTACCTCTCAAACTCAGTTAAGCTACATTTAATTTAGTTTACTGATGTCCCACATCTGCAACCCAGTAAAGTTCACAATTGTTACATTGCACAGCTGTGGTTTAAAGCCTCTCTTTGCACACAACACACTGGCAGCAAAGCAAAACCATTAACTTTTATATGCTTTTAACATATGGAACAGTTAGAAGTAGGAAAGCCTTGTGTCCTGAGTGAAAATATATAGCTTCCATTAACTTGACTTGAATTCTTACAAAATATAAATTCTGATTCATCTTTAAGTAGAGAGATTATAGTTACAATGGCTTTGTTTCCGATTTATTTGACTTAGAGTGCCTGCAGTTATCTCTTAGAGGTGAAAATACGAACACAAAAGTACCATTGTAAAAAGATTTTATTGTAGGACAAATTAGTAAAATTAAGATGTATTTGAGCCTTTTGCTCTATTGTGATGTGTGGAATTAAGAGAAAAAATCCGCTAAGCCCAAATGGAAACATGCTATATTTCAGTGCATAAGTATGACACACACCAAGCCAAAAGACCTGCCACCACTTATTGCTAGAGAAATGGCTTGTGCTCAGTAGGACTGCACAGTGACAAACATGACAGGTCAAATCATGGTTTCACTGACAACAATGGCAAAGCACCTACGATTTCAAATGGCCAAGGTTTCACTCTATGCCCAGTAGCATCTGTTCATGGGACTGAAATGCAAGAAAATCCATTTGTTTCCCTCAGTTTCTGACTCGTCATAAGGAAGATCTTCCTTGTCTCTAAATTGGAGAGACACAGATTTGACCAATGGACCACTCAGTGGATAAGGAACTGGCTGGATGGTCACACTCAAAGAGTTGCAGTCAATGGCTCGATGTCCAAGCCGCGTGCAGTGATGAGTAGTGTTCCTTAGGGGTCGTTACTGGGACCAGTACTATTTAACATCTTTGTTGGCAACATGGATGTTGGGATTGAGTGCACCCTCAGCAAGTTTGCCAGCGACACCAAGATGTGTGGAGCGGTTGACACGCTGGAGGCAAGGGATGCCATCCAGAGGGACCTGGACAGGCTTGAGAGGCGGGCCCGTGCCAACCTCATGAAGTTCAATAAGGCCAAGTACAAAGTCCTGCACGTGGGTTGGGGCAATCCCATGCACAAATACAAGCTGGGCAGAGAATGGATTGAGAACAGCCCTGAGGAGGACTTGGGGGTGTTGGTGGATGAGAAGCTCAACATGAGCCGGCAATGTGCGCTTGCAGCCCAGAAGGCCAACCATATCCTGGGCTGCATCCAAAGAAGCGTGGCCAGCAGGTCAAGGGAGGTGATTCTGCCTCTCTACTCTGCTCTCGTGAGACTCCACCTGGAATACTGTGTCCAGCTCTGGGGCCCCCAACGTAAGAAGGACATGGACCTGTTGGACCGAGTCCAGAGGAGGGCCACAAAGATGAACAGAAGGCTAGAGCACCTCTGCTATGAGGACAGGCTGAGAGAGTTGGGGTTGTTCAGCCTGGAGAAGAGAAGGCTCCAGGGAGACCTTATAGCAGCCTTCCAGTACCTAAAGGGGGCCTACAAGAAAGATGGGGAGCAGCTTTTTACAAAGGCATGTAGTGATAGGAAGAGGGGTAATGGCTTCAAGCTGAAGAGGGTAGATTTAGATTAGGTATCAGGAAGAAATTCTTTCCTGTGAGGGTGGTAAGACACTGGAACAGGTTGCCCAGAGAAGTTGTGGAGGCCCCATCCCTGGAAGTGTTCAAGGCCAGGTTGGATGGGGCTTTGAGCAACCTCGTCCAGGGGAAGCTGTCCTTGCCCATGGCAGGGGGGTTGGAACTAGATGATCGTTAGGGTCCGTTCCAACCCAAACCATTCTATGATTCTATGAATCAGCTGCTATCAAAGTTACAGACAAATTAATATTGAGATTGTACTCTTGTCACCAAGGAGTGGTGAAAAGCAGTTCTTTAAAGTGATTTTGCAAAAGGCCCTAGTTCTTGTGTCCTTCTGTGTGCATAAAGAAAGCCGGAAACATTTTTTTCACATTCTCTCTCAGCACGTGGTCCATGAGTTGTTTGTATTTTTTTTTTTTATATAAGACATACATTGTTTATAATTACTTTTTGTCTGAAGGCTGTAAGCAGAGCTGGAGACTCAAAGTCACAAAGAACACAGACTAAAAATCAATACTGAAGAGAGGAAATGACCTTTAGGCCGGCTAATTATAATTAATTTGTTTTTGAAAAAAATCTATTTTCCTCCTATTTTGGACAAAAAAATTCCCTTGTTAAAACATCACTATCCTAACTCTTCAGTGTAGATTGTGAAAACTTTCACCCCAGTTCTTTTTGACAGATTATGCTCAAATATCTAGGTACCATGAACAAGGAGTGTTTATTAGCAATGGATGATATATTGATAATACATCACTCTGAATGTATGAGCAATACCCAATGCTATCATAATTATTAGACATTATGTTGCTGTAGCAGTAATGGTACCCAGCTCTGTATTTATTCTATGCACCCAAGCCCAGCCCCTACAGATCCTCAAAGCTAGGACAGGGACATTTCCCAGCGTCTCTGCTCTGGTGGTGGGAAGGCTGGAGAATTTCCCCTTCCCTCCCTTCCTCCAGGTGGCAGCACTGCCCCCCTCTCTCCAGCGAGGACCTAAGGCAGAGCAGAGCAACCCTGACAGAAGCTCTAAAGGTCTGTGAGTCATAGAAGGGGAAAAAGTCTGCAGCGATTGTGTTTCAAGAGTAGAGAATTATGTTGTGCTGCAGCTTTTCTGAGAAGATGAAGCCCCTCTGGCACACTTCCCTATCCAAGCAGCATGATCTGGTCAGCCAGGGAACATACGGTAAGAGAGAGGAAAAGTGGAAGAGGGAACTGCAGTCTCAAAAAGCCCCAGTGGTGCTTTGCCCAAGCAGTCCGATGGTACCACCACTTAAAGGTGATGCTGCAAAAATTCTTGAATATCAGGACAGGGAGTCAAATGATCTGATTCCTCATTGATACCACTAGCGAATGTACCAAGGCTCTTCTTAATTTTCTAATTAAAGCACTCTTCTCTTACAATGGAAGTCTATTTTCTAGATCGCGTGATCCCTTTTCTCTCTGATGCTTTAGCTGCAACAGTGATAAACCAAAACTAGAGACAAACAGGAATGCATTATATCTGAATGGGAACATGCATATTCAACTGGAGTAGTGGCGACTTTTTTTTTTTTTTAATGCTCTACTCTTCCCTTGTATTTGGAGTAAATTCTATTTTAATTTCAGAATGTACAGAATTCTCAGCACAAGAAGCTGTGTCTGTAGAAAAAAGTGACAAATATGTAAGCAATTGAGAGAATTGGCAGGTTAAACCAGAATATGTTCTTTCAGTTTTGAGGTTAAAGGTCCCTAGAAAGTGCAAACAGATTCCAAAACGTGCTGAACGTGCCTAAGTTTCCACTGAAAGGTGACAAAACATGCTGTACACACTACAAAATTAGTGCCAGAATGTTTAAGTTCTGGTGTCTCATATCAGTAATTGTGCACTGTCTTAACCATAAATTATTGTTACAAATGTATATTTAATGCCCTGCTGTTAATTTCTGGCCCTTTAAACTACACAGTCTGCTACTGTGAAATATAAGCATTTGTTAAGAGTGGATAAGTATATTTGATAAATTACAGGGATTAACATGATCTTAAATTAGTAAAAGAATTTAGCCTTTTTAATATTTATTTTTTTGCTGCTGCTCAGTTTTTGACAGCGGAAGACATGACAGTTATATAAATATACTTCAAACAGAGGATCTTCTCAGGGTGGGAAAGGCATCTTTTTGTTCTTACTGGTATTTAAGAATTACGTTTTCAGTAATTGTCAGACCCATGTTACCAGTCTCAAATTCCCTCTTGCTTCTGGGATAGCACCACCTAGTGACTATTACACTTACTAGAGACTGCTGCTTGGCAAAAACCACGTACGCGGCAAATTCCAGAGCTAGTTGCAAGCAGATGTGAGAATGTGCTGTCACTCATCTTCAAACAAAACACCAGAGATACTAGCAGAAGGCTCATTTCAAGTCAGGGTTACCTGGAGAGATGCAATATGGCTTCCATGTAAATTATTAACTTTTGCATCAGTCAGTAATCTACAAAAAGCTGCAGAAAATTGTATCGAAATTATGAATCTTAATCTCTATTTTTTCTGGTGTGCTTTGGGAATGAAGCACACGTTGAGTGGAGGGAAGAGGGCTAAGAGACAAGGACAGAGTATGATGGGACATTTACACATTCGCTATTATTTTGTTTACAAAAGCCTCTTCATAGAAAGTTGAGAGAATAGCTTTATCTTTCTTCACTGAGCAGAGATGAAGCAGCATTGCCAGAGATACCTTCTGTTCTCAGCCAAACCTCTCATTTATTTTGCAAGCTGCCAAAACTAAACGTGGCAACAATCTGATTTTAGAACACAGAGGCCCCAACACAGGATGTGAGTGCCAATTGTATTAGACAGCTGGAAAAAATAGAGCAAAATCACAAAGACTTTTAAAAAATAAAAATTACATAACGGTTTTAAGCTAATCTTATAAAACCATGCACAGGAGCATATGCATAAGAATTTTTTTAAAAGGATGTCCTGTACCAGCTTGACAGAAACAACAGACAGCACTCAACTTGCTGTGCGCTCTTCGTGGAAACGTAAATGCTCTACAAGGGGAGGCAGAAAGCAGGCAATTCATGTAAATAGGAAAGAAGGAAGGAATGTAAGAGCAAAACAAAAAGGTGGAAATACACCAACATGGTAACTATACATGACTGCAATGAGAAGTATCTTCCTACTGAACTTTTTATGCATCTGGGGCAAAATATCCAAGTTCAGTGCTGCTGCCACTGAAAATACCTCCAAAAAGCCAGAGGAAGATGAGTATGCATGAAAGCATCAGCATTCTGATTTAAAAATAGCAATAAAATCAAAAGTATAACATTTACAATAATTGGGACTGATAACTGGGGCAAAGTACCTAATCTGTTTCATTCTGACAATAGCTCCAAGGTATAAAATGGCTAGTAAAGAGGGGTGTGGAGGCACATTTGACCAGATGTGACCTTTCTTTTTTGCTTTGCTTGATCCATCCAGCATGAGTAAAAGAATCTCTTTTACCAGTTTAACACGGACTCAAATGTCAGAAGCAGACACAAAGATTCTTTGTTCCCCACTCCGGCACAAACCAGTCCTACACCATCTTAAACTATAGCCCCCTCTATCTAAGCTTGTCGTAGCTGAAAGGAGAAACATATTCCTCATTGGATCCTCAGCTCTCAGAACCTCTAAAAGCATAATTTGAAGAGGGGTAATCCAACGCCTTCTAATTACAGGAAAAGAACAGAGACATTGTAGCAGGAATCTATCCTATGTAGAATATAAACAGATATTTTGCTACCAGTTTTACATGTGCAAAGAAGGCTCCGATGTACGTTTTTCTCCAGATGTTCTTTTTCTACATAGAAATCTCAAGAGAGGTTAAAGGCATCACCAGGGGCTATGACTGGGCTACTGAGGTTCCAGAAATTCCAGAGCACTGCTGCACAGGCACAGAATTGCATCTACAGCCCACGTACAATAAGCCTACACAGCACAACCTAATGCATGTATGCTTATTTCTACCTAAAAATACAACAGTTTCATTTGTATGTCATATCCGAGCACAAGAATTTTGCAATCTAATAAAATCCATATTCCTTACTATTACATCTTTTTCTTACCCGTAATGAAAAAGGTATTTTTAAATGTAGAAAGTATTGACAGATGTGTACATTTGTTGCATGTATACTGCAGAACTATCATTTGTATAGGTTACTGGTATTCTGGCATCTATCCATGGAGTAATCAAACTTCATCTTGCTGTTTTATTTAGCTATAGATCTGTGCACTTTCATGTCAGTCAGTGTCAACAAGCCTTAAATCAAATGAATTAATTAATTCTAGCAGATAAGTATGTGTTTTTTATAATTTGTAAGAAGCTTTATGTACTGCATCAATGCATCTAAATAGGTGGATATTACCTCCAAAACAACTTGATCTACATTACAGAATCACAGAATCACAGGGGTTGGAAGGGACCTCTGGAGATCATCTAGTCCAACCCCCCTGCCAGAGCAGGGTCACCTAGAACCGGTTGCACGGGACGGCATCCAGGCGGGTTTGGAATGTCTCCAGAGTCGGAGACTCCACCACCTCTCTGGGCAGCCTGTTCCAGTGCTCTGCCACCCTCAAAGTAAAGAAGTTCCTCCTCATGTTCAGATGGAACTTCCTATGGTCAAGTTTGTGCCCATTACCTCTTGTCCTATTGCTGGGCACCACTGCAAAAAGACTGGTGCCATCCTCCTGGCACCCTCCCTTTAGGTATTTGTAAGCATTGATGAGATTCCCCCCTCAGTCTTCTCTTCTCCAGACTAAAAAGACCCAAGTCCCTCTGCCTTTCCTCATCAGAAAGATGTTCCAGCTCCCTAATTGTCTTTGTAGCCCTCTGCTGTACCCTCTCCAGCAGTTCCCTGTCCTTCTTGAACCGGGGAGCCCAGAACTGGACACAGCACTCCAGGTGCGGCCTCACCAGGGCAGAGGCACCCCAGGATGTCATTGGCCTCCTTGGCCACAAGGGCACAGTGCTGGCTCATGGTCATCCTGTTGTCCACCAGGACTCCCAGGTCCCTTTCCACAGAGCTGCTTTCCAGCAGGTCAACCCCTAACCTGTGCTGGTGCATGGGGTTATTCCTCCCCAGGTGCACTACCCTACACTTGCCCTTGTTGAACTTCATGAGGTTTCTCCCTGCCCAACTCTCCAGCCTGTCCAGGTCACGCTGAATAGCAGCACAGCCTTCCGGTGTGTCAGCCACCCCTCCCAGTTTTGTGTCCTCAGCAAACTTGCTGATGGTGCCCTCTATCCCTTCATGCAGGTCATTGATGAATATGTTGAACAGGACTGGACCCAGTCCTGACCCCTGGGGAACACCATTTGTCACAGACCTCCAACTAGACTCTGTGCCACTAAGCACAACCCTCTGAGCTCTATCTGCCAGCCAGTTTTCAATCCACCCCACTGTCCATTCATCCAACCCACGCTTCCTAAGCTTGCCTACAAGGATGCTGTGGGAGACAGTGTTGAAAGCCTTGCTGAAGTCAAGGTAGACAACATCCACTGCCCTCCCCTCATCTATCTGTCCAGTCACGCCATCGTAGAAGGCTATCAGATTAGTCAGACATGACTTCCCCTTGGTGAATCCATGTTGGCTACTTCTGATCACCTTCTCTTCCTCCAGATGCTTGGAGATGACACCAAGAATGAGCTGTTCCATCATCTTGCCAGGGACGGAGGTGAGGCTGACTGGCCTGTAGTTTCCCGGATCTTCCTTCTTGCCCTTTTTGAAGACTGGAGTGACAGTGGCTTTCCTCCAGTCCTCAGGCACCTCGCCTGTTCTCCAGGACCTTTCAAAGATGATGGAGAGTGGCCCAGCAACGACTTCTGCCAGCTCCCTCAGCACTCGCGGGTGCATCCCATCAGGAACCGTGGACTTGTGGATGTCCAGTTTACTTAACTGATCTCTAAGTTGATCCTCCTCAACCAAGGGAAAGTCCTCCTTCCTCCAGACTTTCTCTGTTACCTGCCAAGTCTGGGACTCCTGAGGGCTGGCCTGAGCAGCAAAGACTGAAGCAAAGGCGGCATTCAGTAATTCCGCCTTCTCTGCATCATCTGTCACCATGGCCCCTGTCTCACTCAATAGCGGGCCCACATTTCTCTAGTCTTCCTTTTGCCTCCCATGTACCTGAAGAAACCCTTCTTGCTAGATTTAATTCCAAGGAGGCCTTGGCTTTCCTCGTTTTGTCCCTGCATACTCTGGCAGCATTCTTGTAATCTTCCCAAGTGGTCAGTCCCTTCTTCCACTTCCTGTAAACTTCCTTCTTCCACTTGAGCTTTTTCAGAAGCTCCCTGCTCAACCATACTGGTCTCCTGCTTCCCTTGCCTGATTTCTTGCTCTTAGGGATGCACCGATCCTGAGCTTGGAGGAAGTGATACTTGAATATCAACCAGCTCTCTTGAGCCCCCCCTACCCTCTAGAGCCCTAACCCATGGGATTTCTCCAAGCAGTTTCTTGAAGAGATCAAAGTTAGCCCTCCTGAAGTCCAAGGTTGCAACCCTACTTGTCGTTTTATGCCTACTGCACATAATCCTGAACTCGATCTTCTCATGATCACTACAGCTGAGGCTGCCCCCAACCTTAATGTCCTCCACCAGTCCCTCTTTGTTGGTCAGTAG
>VFFE01007669.1:4773583-4967264 GCA_008921705.1 Burhinus oedicnemus
GGGTGATGGAATTAATGATTGTCTGGCACATCTGGAGAGTGCAAAATATCCCACTTTGCCGTCTCCTTGAGGGATCCTGCTGTACTGTGTACAGATCAGCAGTAAGACTTATGGGCACTGGACCAGGAACGTGCCTCTGTGAAACTCTAAGTTCAATATTCAGCATTAACTGATTTATAGGACCCACAGAAAGGCACACAGCTTTAGTACACAAATGAGGACTGGAAGAAACCATAGCATTCATTCTATCTGTGACCTAAATTCAAGTTTCAACTCAGCCTAGCAGAAGTGAAAAATCTTCTACATATATCGTGCAATTTAACAGGCAGCCATTATTTTTCTCTGACCAATAGTTTGAGTCTCTGCTGCACATTCCACTGAAGGAACTGGAACTCCCTGTTTCATATTGCAGGGAAAAATGTAGCTCTAGTAAATAAAGGCAAGACAACGGTTTTAAACATGGCATGCGCCGCATGCTGTAAAGTTGGCACCAAGATTTGTTAAAATATACGTAAAATATGCATGAAGGAAGGGAAATATTCAGCCAGATGGCACACCAGAAATAACACACACTTTCTATTTATGATGAGATAATCTGGAGTGAAGCAGTATTTTCTAATTGGATAAACATGGGCCTAGGAGCCTGGGAGAGCTAAATTTTACTCTCAGCACTAATGTTGCTCACAGGGTGGTCCTAGACACCAGATTCTACAACGTCTCAGTCTTCCCTTCAGTAAATGGGGATAAATGCTGCTTGATGTACCTCACATACAGGGACAAGACACAGGTTATTTCTTTTAACACTGGAAAGACAATAAGCCCTTGACACCTGATATGTAAGATAACTTTTGCAATATAAAAAGAACAGAAAACAGGTAAGCAGAGAAAAATGATGAAGCACAATGAAAAATATACTTAAAATGTCAAATGAAATGGCACAGCCTCAGCAGGACAACTAGGCTAGTAAAACTTGAGCAAAGATGTCATTCCTCCCTCTCAAAATATATTTGTTATTTCCCAGAATACTTTTTTTGCACATACCAACTAAAGTTAGGTCTGTTGCCTGAGGAAATCGACTTTCTTCATCTAGTAGAGACAGGAGACCCATGGGTTTCTGGAGGAACATATCTAGAAGTGGACGGTTGTCCTCATACTCCACTGTAGTAGCATCAATTCCCTCACTCTGATATTCCATCTACAAAATCAACAGCACAGTTTTAATACTGAACCAGTACAAGAAACATCATCATTAGAATATTTAGGATGCACAGCAATACTCTATAGGCCTCAACAACATTATTTACAAAACTTCAACTGAAACATGTCATTATCTTGCATTTAAATCACATACTCATTTTATAGTTTATAATGTATTCCTGAATACAATCTATAGTTCAGGACAGCTGATTCAACTAGACCTCATCAGAGTTGAATTTACCTGCTCAAGTGCAAAGATATGTTGATTGAAATAAAACTGGATCTGTTCATTAGCAATATTTATGCACAGCTGTTCAAATGAATTTCTTGCGAAGTTCTCAAATCCAAATATGTCTAGTATCCCAACATTCATCCCATTTTCAGCATTGCTGCATGTGAAAATACAAACAAAATTCATAATGGATAACAGCAAGTTAAAATAAAAATAAACATGGTAACCAAGATTTCATAATTGATTTAGTCTGTTGCAGAAAGAGAGGGGAAAAAGTGTGTTTGAACCTGAGACAACTTGTGCATTTGTTTAGCATCATTAATACTTTTGTTTTCCACTTGGTTCTTGCAAGTTTCCATGAAGAAGGAGGAGAATCATAGGTCCATAGTAAAAGACACTTAGTGGCCATATTAAAACAAGTGGTTTCAATAGGCAGATCCCAAATAAAATCTATTGTCTGCTCCTCCAGGTAGACAAAAGGTGTCAAGCCTTAATAGTATGTTTTTGCTATACTCAGTCAGAAGGGTAATTACCAAGCCTGCTGCTGCTACAAGCTGGACTGTTAAGAGCCCATGTGCTAGCTCAAGTATACTCCTACTGGAGTCACCACTAGAACTGCAAGTATGGAAGAGGACATGTCTATATGATATAGTGACATGCCAAGTAGAGATCTCAGATCAGAGGCATTTTCACATCACCTAAGTGGTTCTCTTGTTTCTAAAAATCTCTGCAGCTGTTTGAAAAGGTCAAAGCAGCCAGATCAGTACCTGGCAATGAAATCATAAGGATGCACAATGTGAATGTTTGTGTAATTACGAAAAATAAAAAATCATCACTTACATCTAAAGTAGCAGCACAATAATAATCTGAGATCTGTATTTATTACTAGCTTACAAAAGCAGAAGTACTGTAAGGACTGTGAATACATACTAAAGTTTTTCAGTGTACTCCAATTATTTACCAGCCTTTGGTATGACTTTAATGTTCACTACATAGGAAGGATATTTTCAAAGAATTGTACAGCATTTTAACCACCCAATTCCCATTGACTTCAGTAGCTAAATTCCACTCAGCTCTTTGAAAACGTTGGGGTTAATGTCCTGGAATCAGAATTCAGTATCATAGCATGAAAGCCATTTTGAAGCCTTAGCCAAAATAAACACAGCACCCTTTCTGCAGAATCAAAAATATACAAATGGATGAACCCATCAAAGACATATGCACAGTAAATACACATGATTCAGAGATGTGTAACTTGCCATATATTTTTATCTGGCTGAAGCAACGTATTAATACGATTTACGATCCAGCTGAAAAGCCGGCCATAAAGTGCTTTAGACATGGCATCTCGCACGTCAACTGCTTTGTCCACAGTGTTTGTTCGGATAATAGTCTCCCCTCGTGTCACAACGCAGTGGGAGGTTAGGGCCTCTTGAAGTTCTTCTGACCCAATACTTAGTAGTGCAGCAGCTAAAAGACAATGGAAAAAAGATACACGACTCTAATTATGCAGTAGAAATCACCAGCATTGCACAACCGTTACCATGACTTAGAGATTCTCACAAATACAGTCAAGTTGCATTTACAGAACTGACAATGTTAAAATGTATTTACCGTTATGTAAGGCTTCTGGGTTAGGAACCTCACTTTTATCTGTTTGGTGTTGTGAAGAAATGGCAGCAAACTCAATATTTCCAGTATTTAAGATTCCAGTCAGAATTCTGTACACCGAGTACACTTCCTGTAAAAGATGATAAGAAGCAGTTTCAAGGAATCCAATTAGATATATAGATCATATTTAGGTTATGAAAGAAAAAGGTAGGCACTGGAATGGCTACTAAAGCTCATCGCTTGCTCCGAGACCAAGTTCTACAAATTCAAGTAAGCTTCTATTGACAGAGAAAACAGTGTGATACAGAATTGTGAATGAACTTGCCTGAGTACCAACTGAGACCTCAGGCTGGTCTTGGCTTCTGAGTGTGTGGTTATGCTTTCACAGTTCATTTCTGTCATAAGAGAGATTCTGTGGCACAGGTGTCTATCCACAAAACCAAACGGCAGCCTGTGCACCAGCAGCACTGGAGATAGTTTTTATAAAGAAAGTCAACGATGGTTTAGCAACTGGATCTCTTACCTCGTCAGTGAATCCTATAATTCTAAAGCAATGCTGAATCGCTTCAAATTGTCTTCCATAGGAATCTTTAGTAACAATATCATGCATTACTCTTCCCGTTTCATTATCAATATATCTAAATAGAGTGGGAGAAAGAAAGCACCATACTAGCAGGTATGCCAGTACAACCTCCAGTGACTTCAATGCAAGCACCTCTGTAACTGGGAATAAAATTTATTTCAGTATCTTCCAATGATATACTTTGGTGCTAATTCATAAGAAGTTTTTGTTTCTGTTGCACTAACTTTTGCTTATTCTTTGTTAATATCTATTATAGTGTTATCAACATTTCACACACATCCCCTCACCCAATATAGATAAGATGCACCCAAATTACAAATACCAATTAAAAAACACAACTCCAAAGCATATTCTGGGTTCTGGCTGAAGCATTACAGTAAGAAATCATAAGGTGATTGTCCTGACTTGAAAGTATGGCAGAATATCTACATAATAATAAGCTTGATTCCTCTTCCTCCTCTTTAAATAGTTCAAGTTCTCAAACAAATAGAAATAATGTGATGCCTTACTGTCCATCCTCTTCTTTGCTTGGGAGGATTAAAAAAGATCCTTAAGGGATGGAAAAGGATTACAAGAGATCTTAAGGCATCATACTGAAAGCAAGAGCTGATCAACAGCTAATTACGAGGAGCAGTTAAAACAAGTGAGTGATAGTTACCTAGGAGGCTTTTTATCAGGAAGTCTATATTCAGAAAGTTTCTTCTGATGATAAAGGCCAGCATAAATATAATAAAATATATGGAAATTTTTCTCTCCCCTGGAAGAAAAAAAAAATCCTTTTAAAGCACACGTGTTTATTCTTGTGGCATCTTGTACAATGTAAAAGTAGAAGCTCTTATCATGAGCTCACTGAAGTAGGTAGCAAATCTCCCACTTGTTTTAATGGTGTAGGATCAGCAGCTGTGAAACACAGAAAAGCCAACCACAATATTTCTACAAAGAATGGAGCAGCTCTGGCTTCAACTCAAAAAGAACCTGACCGACTATTCTTGTCATCACAACACTGTACAAAGGATCGCTGCTTTGGCAGAAGACATGAAAGCATTTAAAAGAAAGAATTTTGGAGAATTAAGCAAATTCCAAACATTATATAAATGTGAAAGGACAGACAATCAATATACCTACACAGCCTGTTTAATGACCCTTGATTTTTCAAGTAGATATTCAGAAATCTTTGCCCCCATTACAGCTCCTGTGGGCGTAAACATCATTTCCAGATATTTTCCAAAGCGACTTGAGTTGTCGTTGATGGCAGTGCAGGCGTTCCCAAATGCTTCAACCAGAGGATTCACCTGAAGAATTTTCTCACGCAAAGCACGGTTATTGGCCTTGACAGAACAGATACAGATCAGAAGGATCGTTAAAAGAGTATCTTGCTTACCCATAATCCAATTCTTGCTTCAGAAGCATAGCATCCATTTCTTAGGCTTGTATGGACTTAGATACTGTGTCAACCTTTCTACGTATAAAACAACAGGGCCAATAAATTGATGAGGAAGTCTCCCACACATGGGAAAAACCAGATACTTCCTTCTCTGCAATTGTTCTGTCTCTGAGGTGTCATATAATTAATTAGAGTACTCAAACCATCAAGAACTAAACACATCTACTTAAGGTTAACCTTACAAACTATATTTTCCCATCATTTTGCACTAATAGCATTACTCACAACATTTAAATGTATAAGAGCTACTACGATTAGAGCCATAGCAAGATCTGTCATTCTTTATTGTACAAATGAACAACAGTATATGTGATAAACACAAATAACTACAGGCACTGAACACTTGGGATCTGGTACCTTCTCTTTAAAAAAATATTGAATGGCTTGGTGCAGGTCATACTCTAGTATCTTAATTCTATATTCTCAAATGCATGATTACCCCATCCCCAACTCAAGTGGGACAATTCACATGAACAGCTTTAAGTATTAAAGATTAAATAAAGTGGAAACTGCGGGTGGGGTTGGAAGGATTTGTTCAAAGTTTTAAATGATTGTTTAAGAAATACCTTTCCCAAGAAGGTCAAATGTTGGACAATCAGATGGGCACTTTCTGTCTTTCCAGCACCACTTTCCCCACTGATGATAATGCACTGAACACACAAAACAAAACAGTTAAGTGCACAGCTCACCACAAGGTCGATTTCAGTTATTACTGCTCCTGTCTGTTATTTAACGTTTAGTACCAAGACTACAAAATATTTTAAGGGCCAACTCCCTCAACTCCCTTCTGAAAGATCAGCAAAGGCTCAGTGTAATAATTTACTCCCTAGATTACTAAAATGTGTCTCGCAATGCCTGATAGCAATGTGTATGTGTGAAGCAGTGACTGACAGATAAACGAGTGACCACGTCTACAGGCTAACACATGATATGCACATATGTGGCTTGTTTCAAATGCTTAAAACTCAGAAAACTGCCACAGCTTAGTTGATGTGACATAATTCAACAGTGCATCTGAGCTTACTGCATTGACTTCATATGAATTAACCCTGAAACACAGGGTACATCTGTATTTAATACACTGACCAAAAGTCTGCTCCTGGCTTTAAAAATAAATAATTGCTGCTGTGCAGAGAGATTATTCTGTAGGTGACACTGATATTCAGGACAGAAAAGCAAACTAGCATCTAAACATTTCAGAAAAATATGCGTCTGTTCATTGGATGATTTGGGAGAACATATCCATCTTCTTCCTCAGTCAGCAGTCCTTAACACATGGCATTTTATAGGCTCTTCAAATGGCTTCCAGACTCAGGGATAAGCTAGAATGGTCTAAATCACTTGGTATCACCCTCTCTGCTGTTACACTTCATGGACGAGATGGAGGTAGAAGGCCAGTACACCTTGAAGGCCAGTTCACACCTGAACACTGAAGCGCGAACACTTCAGGTCACAGCAAGTAAGAATTCTAACAACATTTATTATTTTTCCATTTTTCATGTGTTCTACAGATCACCAGTACAAATATTAGTCTACTTAAGGTACAGTATCAACTGACATATAATTAAAATGTTAACACTGAGCAGTTGCATAGATTCATGTGTTTTTATGCAAACACCTGAAAATTATTTGCACCACACTGTGAACATACAAGATTCTTGGCTGGGAGAAGATACAAGGTTCTAAAATACTTGATGCAACGACACTTCATACAGAACCGAGCTTTGTGAAAATGTTTGAAACATGTAGCAGTTCTCTAGTGGTGTCTTGTGGTGTCTGACAGCAGGTGCAGGGATTGACTCCAAATAATGTGTGCAATATGACATTTCCAGCTCATTTATTTGCCTCTTGTTGGGTATTCTTGTTCTTCTTGGAAACAGATAACCCAATGATGGATTTGCAGGGTTACAATACCTAACTTAATTGTCTTTGCATGACTAGAGAAGTCACATACAACTGTTTATACAGTTAAAGCCCATGAGCTCTTGTAGAACTCATAAAACTCTTGTAGAATTGGCCAGAACATGACTTTAGCTTCAGGAGAAATGTTAGAGCCGGAGTCAATTTTCAGGCTTCACAAGAAAATACAAGGGAAAGCTCAAGGGATAAAACAAACAGCATCAATACATTTTTGATCTGGCTACAGTGTTTCTCTAATGCACCTTTACCTGAAGAACCAACATAACATTTGCCAGGTAATGGAGATAAACATGCCCTTGTAATCCTTTGCAAACAGCAAATAAGAAACCAATTTAGATCTAAATGCAAATTACTTCCTAAACAGGTATGAAACATATATTAAAGATGTACAAAGTTAGCCTGACAGGCTGATGTCAAAACTAATTTTTTTCCCCAGATAACAAGTTCTCACGTAACTTATTCTACATGAGCAGTTGTTTTGTTTAATGCCTCCATGAAAGAGCATATAAGCCATTATAGAAGTACTAGCCATCTCTCAGGTCAGTATACTTCCACATACTCAGTAGAACTCCTTCTCGTCTTCACTGTCCTTTTTGTCTTCTTTGCTTGGTATTTTCTGATTGCAGTTTTTTTATTATTTTATTCTGCTTTTGTGATTTAAAAAAAGCATTTTCTATGAATTATTGTCTGATGGGCAGAGTAAAATCAGAATGATTTTATAAATAAAAATAATTATTAGCCCCCAATATTCATGTACATACAGCACATCAAACTACAAAGAGTACAAAGTTACAATCTTAAGAATGTAATAAAAAGAAATCTAGCTTCTAGAGCATGGTCTTTCATTCTCATTAAAATCATTGCTATATAATTGGATTTGTGTCCTTACTACACTTATATTAGACCTATCCTTAATATATTTTACTAAAAAAATTAGTTAATGGTTCCTATTTTTTGTGACTTGTAGTTAAAGGAATTGATTATCCATTGCTTGATAGCGTCCTTATAAAATGGAAAAGTGGTTCAAACTCTGTTAATGTGCTATGGCATTGAGACCCTCCTATTTTTTACAGGTCTAAATTATTACAATACCCAGTGCAAGACAGGCTAGAATCAGAGTGTGCAGGCAACATTCTGCAGCTGGTGTCAACTGCCAAGGACTTCATGGGGGTCCAGTAAACCCCCATGGTTTGAGAGACACAGGACTAATTTCTTTTCTAATGCTTGGGAAAACTGTACTTTTAGAAGACTCTAGTGTCTGAATTTGTGAAAATATTTACTTTCTAGCCAGCTATGGTGTGTGGGTGTCAAGGTCTCAATGTTTTCAAGCTAGCCAGGTGCAGGGATGAGGAGGAGTGAGACCCGGGCACTTGACCCAAGCTGGCCAACAGGATTATTTCATACCATGAATGTCACATTCAATATAAATTAGAAAGTTTGCTGAGGAGTTCGAACTCTCATTTGATGGTGGCAATCCAGAGAACTTCTTGCCCTGCTGCTGGACCCCTGAGGCCTTCCCTTCCTCCCGGAGCCGTAGTGCTTGCAGTGTCCGACATTTACTGTTCACTGCTGGGAGTGCACAGCTTCCTACTGCTATAGTTGGCTGAGTATAATCCTTATATATTTTTAGATTGGTATTGGAATCACTATTGGTTCTTTAGTGTTATTACTGTTAATTATTTAGCCTTATTCTATTAAATTTCAGCCCCCGGGTTTCCCAATTTTCTTCCTGATTCCCTCTTCCTGGTTGTGGAGAGGTCATTGACTGATAGAGTAATTGTCTAAACAACAATAAATTGTTGTGGGTTTCTCAAACCATAACAACTACATTGGTCAGGTAACCCTATCATCTCATTTGACCTTTTAGTCTCTTTTATGCCGCTGTGTCCTCTCTAGAATTCTCAAATTTGACTAGATTTCTACTCCCAGTTTTCCTGATGTAGGAATAAAATGTTTAAAGAAAAAATTTCCCAAAGTACAACATAATAGAACATTAGCCATAGCCACACAGCATCATGGCAGTATGATTAATATGAAATCTAAAACAAAATGAAGAGATTCTTACCTGATCTTTGCTGAATGTAACCATACTTTGGTAGGCAGCATCCGCAGAAGCAAATATGTGGGGGGGATTTGATGAACGCTTCACACCATGGTAAAGCTTGGAGAACTAAATTTAAAAAAGAACACACAGTAGTCAAAATACGCAACTTAGCTACATAATGAAGAACTGAAAAGAGGATAGTCACTATCTTCTGCCTGTTCAACAGAAGGTAGTTGCCTGCTTTACCATAGAATTTCCACTGAATCACCTGGAAGAAGAGTCGTAACTCTTGGCCACTTCTCGACTTCTAGAATACAAATTACAACACCTAAAATGCACTCCAATGTTTCCCCCACAAGACAGTGAAGAGAACTGTATCACAGGAACAAAATTTCAAACACAAGCATTCAGCCAAGGCAATACCCAACCTATACATAAGAAACTTCAAAGATAACAGTGAATCTGAAATCTGGCCCCTCTACCTGCAACCCTCATTTAGGCACCCATGGAGACTAAGATTTATGCCTCCACCTCCCTTCATACTTGTAGGGAATTAAACTGCCTGTATCTTTACAGCATTGGATTCACTTTTTTCTTTGAAGCAGAAGCTGATGGCACAGGACATGTAATAACTCAATAGTCAGAGCAGTTCTTCAGGAAGCAACAGCCTCATCATGAGGAGGTTCATAGAACCATCTTCTGCTTCTCAGAAGAGAGCCCTAAATGCCAGGCAAGAGGCAGAGCCGTGGCTGCATCCCTCCTGTGGAATTTGTGCCACCAAGCAGAAAGGAATGAAATCAAATGAGACAGCATTTAAAATAAATGAATAAATAAAATTGTAGCCACACTTTTATGGAAGAAGAAAAGGCTGAGGTTTAGTCTGTGCTCCTAGTTTCCAACATCACTTAACTATTTTAGCTAGTGGTGTTAATATAAAATGTAAAATGAGTACTGTCCACAGCTTGGAATCTCTCTTACCTGGGGAGAATAAATGCTGAGATTCTGGAAGGGGTTTAAGGCTATTAAAATGTCTCCAACGTAAGTATAAATTTGTAAGTCAGCATAGCGTTTCTGCAGCTGATGAATAATTGTATCCTGAGAAGATTACAAAAAGTTTGGTAGTTAAACAGTACTTTCCCAGTTAGGCAGACTTTTGTAAATATACTGAGAACACTGATTAAGAAATACTTATTATAAATGCTACTAATTATTTTTCAAATGCCAACACCACAAAACCAAACAAATACTTTCAAAATTCTTGCTAATGCCATAAAACTAAGTTAATTGACAACTTCTATTTCCAGATTAGTACATGTTTTGTTATACCAGCCCAAGAAGCAAACCTTCTGAAGACAAAATGGCCAAGCACATTATTGCTGCACTTCCTGGTACATTTCCATTTAATTTTTTATTTGACCATGAAACAAGGATAATAATTTTTCAAAGATTAAATTTTAAGCGGTAGTAAGAGACTGTTTTAAAGAGGACACTAGCACAATTTAGTACTATGTCTTTTTCTTGCTGGTATGCAATTTAAGGATCATCAAAACAAAAATTTACAGATATTCTGCATATAGGTGATATAGTGTAATATGCAACTGATATTGTTTTATAACTTTTTATCCAGAAGCTGTAGGTACCATATTACTCTGTATAAATTCATCAATTTTAGGAAAAATCACTTAAATCTACATCTTCATGACTAAACTTCCCATTTCAGGAAACTCACAAAATAATTTAAACTAGCATCACTCATAATTAAATTCTTCCACATAATAGGATTCACTGCAACTGCTTTTATGTCACTATATAGAATATTAATGAAGAGATGATAGCAGATCAGTCACGTGACAATTCCTTTGCCATGGTGAGACAAAAGCTTGCAAGAAGGAACTCTTCTCATTCTGTTAAAAGAAGCCTAAAAAGCAGAAATAAGCAAAATGTGAGGCACAATTGTCAGAAATTGCTACTCAGACAGTACAGTACCTCATCTAGAACTTCTAGATTTACCAGATCGTCATCTAGAGAGTATTTGTCAGCTCCATCCACATGGTAAGGTCTTCTAGTATGTATTCGTTCATGCCTGGAAGTTTGTTAGTAAAGCACCAGTGTTATAAAACTGTATCGAAGACAGCAAACATTAAGAGGCAATGGGAAGTCATGAGTGAGTGGTTTTGCCATGCAGAAAACACAGACACACTCTCTTAAATACATATTTTTGCTTGAAATATCCTTTTATAAAAGCAATAGGTCAGCCTGCTGTCCAGTGTAATATCCGTTTTCTCTTTCATAATATATAAGCCTATCTATTTATCAATGCTCAGAGATGAAGATTTATCTGTAGGCTTACTACTCCCCACTCACACAGTAAAGTACAAAAAAATTCTCCCTCTTTTCCCTTCCCTTCTCACTCTAAGTTAATAAACTACCACTCTTTTTAATTAAATCTTCCCCCCACGTACCCAGCCTATAGTATTGTCATCTAACAAAGTTACAAGAAGCAGTAAGTAGTACAAAATCTTTCTGTTACCTTGGTGTATGCCAAAGCGCCTCCTCAGACGACCCTAGATCTGGCCCAAAACAACATTTTTGAACCACAGATGCCATCAGACTCTAAATTGTACGGATGTTCAGTCAGCTTGTCCTCAGAGATTTAAGCCGCACAATAAGCAGCAGAGACAAACTGTCACATAACCCCTTTATAATCAGATTATACTGAAGGAACCTTTGAAAATGCTGTGTATATGTTTTTAAACAACACATCTTGTTGAAACAGGGACAAATCAAGAGGCTCTAATGTGTCTTCCACAGAGGGCGTGAAATATGAATGCTGTAAGCACAACCAGGCTTTTCTTTACAACAAACATAATCAAAGCATAGTAGGAGGACACCCACCGAGATACAGTCTGCATCCTGCTGAGTAACATTTAGCATTGATCCTCAATGACAGTCCCTGACAGATTGCTTCTGCATTGGTTGCCATGTAGAAAGTAGGAATCACATGATCACACATCCCGAAACAACGCTAAATATTACATCAAGCCCTAACAGAATGGTACTGTGACTTGGCAGGAAACACTGTTCATCTATAATGTTGAAGGTTAATATGAAGATGTAGCAGGTCTTTTTCTTTAACCATATCTTCGTAGATTCACGGAATTCTGTTTCAAAGATGAGCATTGAGGCTTTTGCTTTTTTCCCCTTTATGTACACTTCTACCTTTGAACCTAGTTAGCTTTCATTCAGTAAAGAGAATGTTTTCATATCCAAGAGCTATTATATCATCAGAAGCATTATTGCATGGAAAGCCTCTAGCAAAGAGGAAGGAGGAAAAGAGAGTTAGCTGTGAGTACAGCTTCACTGATAATTGCAAATCACATTTAAAGATCCTAATTTTTTTATGTCTATTTTTATTCATTTTCCTTATTTACTTTCGGCTACTCTATGAGTTCTGGAAAACTATTCTGTAATGGTTTATTTGAATTGTAACTAAATACAACTGTGGAAACTGTTTTGTCAGCTAGGAAATAAAATCGGAGGAACATAGCAGGTTTTGCTGACAGTCCCCCACTTACATTTTACATCCTACATTCCCAGAGATGGCAGTTTGCTTGATGTTGTACATATGAAGAAATGAAAGAAGGAGAACACAATTAAGAAGCTATGACAGAAAAAATGTTACTGTGGGTATTATTTCCAGTGGTCAGCATGAAGGTCGTGTGAATTTGTTCAAAGTTTCACTCAATTAAGTTTTCCATTTTCAGATCTTTGATTAGGTGGTGGGTTGTGGGTTCTTTTGGCTTTTTTTTTAAAGCAGTCATTATATTCAAGAACATTGCACTTTGCTGACAAACCAGATCCTCAAAGGAGTAGAAATGCATGTAAGTGGCCTAATGTACTACTGTTTTTTCTAATTGTTGTTTCTGCTTCAAACCAGAATTCAACCTCATACTTCACTGCAGAGAAAAATGCAGTGGGAAATGGGAGCACCCCTCAGTCTGCAAATGAAGCAAATATTTTAACAGTTATTTTACTTCATGGAGAGTAACTAATAAAGCGATGGCTAGACATTATAGCTAACATAACTCATCTGTGAAGCTTTTTCTTCCTGGAGCAAACCATCATAGCCACAATATTAAATTGCAACAAGCTGCAAGTACGGATCTATCTACCAGAGGTGCAGGGAGGAGGGGGAAGGAGGGCACATTCAAACCTAAGCATCTCTAACTGCAGAATGGCTTTGTAAACTAAACTGTTATCTGATTGTGTATTAAACTCCCGCTGTTTGTTCTCCTTAAGTGATAAACGAATCAATGTTTTTTATTGGAAAGGGTTTTTTTTAACACTATGTAAATAACTAACTAAGGAAACTGGTCTTAGTCAAATACGAGTAAAACATATATACCTTTGTGCGTATATTTTCTTGTGCTTAACTCATTTTCCTAAGTACCTGATTAGGAAGAGGATATTAGAAGCATAACATCACATTAGCTTCAAATCTCCTGCTGGCCTCATCAGTTTTCTACTGACTCTATGTCCTGCAGATACATTGACAGAGTGGGAAGCATACAGACAGTAACATTTAATTATTTCCACAATCTTACATCAGAAATACAATCTGCTTTTGAAATTTTTTGTTTTAAATCTTAAAAAGCAGAAGGAAACACTCTTAATTGGGGGAATAACTGTTGGTATATTTTTTGCATAAAAAGTAGAATTATCAGCCATTTTTTCAATTACCCTTCCTTTCTGATAAAATATACAAATTCTAAGCAAAAGGAAAATCGAAGTTGTTAGGTTATTTGCCTTAAGGTTCCAGCAATGTTCTGAATCATCCCCTGAAGGATGTAGTCTCTTCACTGACAAAAGAAGTGACATAAAGGGGTCAGTCACTCAAGGTACCTAACCTTATCAAACCTGAAAAGCAGCATTAGATTTATTCCAGAACTCTAGTGACAAGCACTGCCTGTTCAAAAAGTTTCTATCCTCCTAAGCACCTTCCCTTTTTTTATCAGGCAGGAATAGCTGGAAAACACAGAGTTTTCTTGGATTTTGGAGGAGGAGCATAAGGCGAGAAGCATTTCTCCCTTCGGAGAACAATTTCATGAAGAGGGTGGGAAGCATTCGTTTATCCTACCTGTGGGGACGAGAGACTTTGAAATAAAATAACCTCTTTTTGTACTAGACACCAGCCATAGTAATAGAAGTGCGTTGTAAATAGCTATATGCTTATATGACCGCGCTATCAAGCTGATGATGGAGAAGGAAAAGCTAGATGGACCACATAGACTTCTGGATTGAAAAGTCATCTTGCTGGCAGGTCCAACCTGAGGAATAAAGCAGAATAGACCAAGAATTTTTATGTTCTTTGGGAAGCTTCCTCTCTGATCTCTCTTTCCTCCACCTCTAACATTCTTTTATGAATGCCTTTGCCTTGGCCTCTCGGTGCAGTTAAGAATTTACGTTTCCTGGATTTTTTCTAGGACTTACATAGGAAAAACTGTTTCTGTACTTGTTATTACTTACATTATTGCCAATTTTAAAATTAATTGCACCCAAACTGAGATTTACATGAAAAATACTCAACACAATGAGAAAGAAAAAAAGAGTGGAGAGTGTGCTACTGCCACACAGAGAGACACAGCCTATTTTCTGTGCATTGCAAAGAGTGAATTTTGCTCCTGTACATCAAGTTTCAGCCCGGAGTGATTTGCTGAAGCAAGGTCATAATAGAAACACTGACATAGCCTTAATTACAATATAAATGTTGCAACTATAATGAAAAACTGTGCAACCTCCAGTAAAAACACATACGCTATAATCAGACCAAGGATCACTTTGGGGGGCTACAGTAGCTTTGTGATTTAAAAAAAAAGAGAAAAAAAAAGTAAAAAAGTTTTTAACTCAGTTGCCTAATATTCGTATGGATGAAGGCTAGAAGAATTGCATTAAATTACATTGCGTACAGCACCAGAGGACTATTTCTCGTTCTGTTATTATCCCTGAGTCCAAAGGAAATTACTGGCTGGATGCAATCAAGTTCCCTGCAGTTAATTGCTTTCAAAACTAAATGTGAGCTGGCAGAGAAGCTAGATATCTGGTTGTAAGAATTGCTTCCTTGGATGGACTGCTGCTGTAATCCAGCTGGCTAATAAGAAGGGGGAAGCTGCCAAGCTACCATAGTCTCACCCTAATATCTGACAAGGTAGCTGAACATACTTGTTCTTCTCAAACTATTAGATGCTTGGCTTTCTTTTTTCTTTTTCTCTTTTTTCCCCCCAGGCTTCTTCAAGTTTGATTCTTCCTGATGTACAGATTTGCATTTTATCCTTCAAAATGCAAGGTTTCATAACTGTCAGTTCCCCATTACAGAAACAAACTTCTAAATGGTGACCAGCAGTAACACACAGTGTGAACCAAAACAGTAAACTCTGAACTCTTTACTGTCTACAGTCAACTTGTTTAAAACTTTATCTATGCAAATGCTGAAGATTTTTTCACTCTTTGGTTGGCAGGAGACCTTTTCTGGTTGATTTGTATGAAGAAGCCTACATACAGACAGGAAGATAAGCTACCTAGATGTAGGAAAACATCCAAGAGAAGAAGGAGCCATGTCCGGAGTCGGCCTCTTCAAAGCTGCTGGTAACTGGGAAATTGCCACTTTGAACCATATAACCAAAGCCATTTGATACTTGATCAACATTAACTCTCAAACATCAAATCAATTATAGAATTTTCAGGCCAGGAGTTGATTAATCACTTGAGGAAATATAAAAGACCATGGTTTTGCTCAACGTCAGCTACTGTAACATTTGATAGACAGGGCTAACAAAATAAAGGTAGATGGCAACTGGTGATTATTAAATATTTTTGTTACCTTAAAATGACTATAGACTTATCTACAGCATTTCATATAGCTGCCCTGCATTAACTCCCCCTACAGAACAGCCAAATGTCACTTGGGGACCCACAGTATCTAAAGTTTTGAAAGATGACTTATAGGAATATTACCAAGGGCAAAATTTTTAGAATGCATTCTGTGAAGACTCTGCTTCCCTGTTTCCAGTCTAACCTTTTAATCATGTATTTCCCTCCTTGATGTTCTGCTCCTCCACCACAGTCAAAAGGCAGTTAATAGATTTGCTAATACATGTTAATTTCTCCATCTCACATGCTGTTGCAACTTTGCTTTTTTAGATTTTCTCCTGCATGCTATACTGGATAGAACAACCTGTTATTTTAAGAGTCTTCATAAATAGATAATTTCTTAATTGTTTTACATTCAAAGGCAGAAAAAAACCCACCCAGAACATTTTCATTTCATTCACTTTTGCTGATGGTCAGTACATTTCAAACCTTCAGTTAAACATTAAAAACCCTCCACTTTTCCATTAATTCTACTCACAAGCCACTAAAATATTTCATATTTTGGGTTTTTATGGAATAAAATGGAAAGTTTATTTTTTCGAGAAAGTCTTCCTAAAGAATGCAAGATTTTATCATCAAAATTTATGCAAAGAAGGGCTGGGGCAACAGACAGAGAATAGTGGTGTTCCAAATTTGAGTTTCCCTTTTAAATGTCTCCATGACAAGCTCCACAGTATTTTTAAACATTACTTATGGAACTTGAGATACTGCTTAGCTTAAAGGACTTTGGAAGTTTTGACATATGTTTTTCAACTTTTTCAACACTGAACCAGCTGCCAGCTTTGCCAGCTTTAGATTAAGTCCTGACAAGGACAAAAACCCAGGGATAATATTTGATGTTTTTGAACAAACTCCAGAGAACATGCCCGCTTTTTGCAATACATTTTGCCAATGTAGACAGCACAGAGTCACTTAACATTTAGGAATATTAGGAATATTTAGGAAACATTCTAAATCCCTTCTGACTTCTTCCTTCAGCAGGCTTCCTTCATCAGCATGGATGTTGGAATTTCTTGTACTATGAAAGCAAGTGACCACACAAATAAGTTCAAGAGATCAAAAGGCATATTTGGAGAGTGAGCAGCTCTCTCCATAAATGGATTCTCAAACACACTCCAACACTGTTTTAAAAAAAACATAATTTACACAAACAGAGCAAATGTTTATTGTTAAGTGAGAATGAACAATATCCATAATCTTCAGTGTATCTTTGCCTAGGGTCTTCCCAGACTTTAGGGCAGAAAGAATGGAAGAAAAAATGGCTAGAGCTTCAGGCATTATGCATGTTTCTCTTCATCAACAGGTTTACAATGACCAAAGGTATAGTACTGCTTTATAGAACAAGTAAAAGACAAAGTTCTTGCCTCAGGCAAACTGCTATCTATTTTTTGTAGGTATAATGTATTAAGTAAAGCTATTAATAGCCATTTCATAAGTGGAGGAACAGAGAAACACTGAGGGCAAGTCATGTAACAGAGGTTATACAGTAATTCAGAGAGAGAATGAGGAATAAACCACAAACCTCTACCATGTTTTTGTATTATAATTCAGAGGGTGTCTAAACATTCTTGGTATTTTACTAACATGCAGTTGCATGAATCTGTATCTTGAAGAACTTATAGCTGAAATACAGCAAGATTACTATCAACTGGACTTGTATACCCTTCTTTACTTAGAGAATATGAAATTAGCTATAAAGTCTTTATCAACATTCAGTTATTACTGTACCAAAAACATTTTTATAATTCTGCGTATCATTCCTGACCAATGTTTGCATGTTCTGTTGTCCACACCATACTGTAACTTAGATTCCTACTTTTTTCCAGTTCTGCAATTTAATGTTACATGAGGTGCAAGTCTTTAGGGATTAATTACATTTCTTGTTCTCACAATGTTATTATGCAGAAGGACACTATTTGAATAACCTGAAAGCATTTCACAGTCCTTGTGTGAGTACAAGATTGGTAAAGTAAAAAAAAAAAAACCACAACCAAAAAACAAAAAAAGACCTGAGCGAGAGCCTGTGACAGCATCCTCTCTGATTTTAAGAAATGCTTCCTGCCTAGAGGCAGCTATGTATTGATGGGAATAACAGTGCTCTGGCTCCCAAGACAAACTACAAATCTCTATCCATGTGTTAAAAAGTAATGATTTATTTGACTTTAGAATAGATAGGGAAAAAAAATTAGACTTGCTGGAATGAATATATGTGAAGCAATGTTCTGATGTACTAACCTCTATTTTTTAAAGATTGAAGAACTTTTATAAAAACAGAACCAGTGGACTCTTTAGCAGCAAATACACTTCTTAAAATTAAACTTCATATAACTGCTTCTATGGCAAAGCTGTTAATGAAAAGTATATTGCTGTTAATTAGCATTTATGTCCTGGTATTGTTAGAAACCAGACCAAACATACACATAGTTAATTGATAGTTTATAAAAGGATATGGAGAAGAGATAAAGATAATACCCAGAGCTCAGCCTTATGCAGCCGTGACATTGGACTTTCTCACAAAGTTTTTCCCCATGAGAGTATAAGAAACAGGCAATGCAGGAGTGAAGTGCTGATGCTGAAATTTCAACTTCGCCCAAGACAATTGGCAAAACTCAAGGATTTCAGTCTAAAAGAGGCCAACAGATGAAAAAAGAACCATCCTCCTCATTATAAGTGTGGAAAGAGGGGTACGCTGGCTGGGTTTTCTGAAACCAAAAGCACCTATTTGCATAAGGACAGGAGATATCTGTATCTCACTGATGAAAATAATTTAGGGAAAAATAAAGCTGGTGAAAAAGTTTTAAAGAGCAATTTTTTCAGTAAAAAAGCAGGAGATTTTAAAAATTTTTCATTTTAAAACTCATCTTTTATTAGCATAAACCTTTTCTTTATATTATTAATTTCTAACCTAAAGGAAATAATAGAGTATAAAGCTCTCGAGTAAGTTGCTTCCTGGCAAAGTGACAACAATAGGTTTGTCAGCAATAAACTGATAGCAGCAACAAATGCGTGTGTTAGTAGGCTCCTCTGAGCTCAGCAAAGACAATAAAGTGCCCCTTCAGTTCAGAGGCATGAAGAACCGTGCTGAAGTTAAGCCTAGCTGTACAGCACACAAAGAACTTCATAAATGAAGAATGAAAGAGACTGAATTAAGGAGACGTTTCAGTCTGTGGCTCCAGAGGTCGACCCGGATGATCCTGCCAAAAGGGGACAGCTTGCTTATTTCTACCCTCTCCCCCATACTCCTGGCCATGTGAAGTATTCCCTCCTTCACTTCAGCTATATCAGTTGAGGCACCCCTCTGCAATCACTAACATGGCAGAAAACTATCTGTGTGTTTCTGCTGGCTTAGTTTCTTTCTCTTACTTTAGAAGCTCTGTCTCAGGAGGTTTTGACAATCACTGAAGCTGTAATAAAAACAGCATCATGAGCTTGTTCCTGGGAGCTGCGGGAAAATAAGAGAAAGAAGCAAATTCTCTTCAGTAGTAGTGAACTGCTAGATCAGCTCTCCACATCTTTCCATCATACCCTCTAAATCAGTATTACTGACTTTCTAGTCTGCAGGCTTGCTCTCAGGCACAATGACCTTAAGTGATGTCCCAAAATAGGCAAAACTGGCATTGCTCAATTGGAAAGAGAATCCTATTAAAAAAACACAGGTGCTGGGTCAGTAAAGAATCAAAAGATGCAAATGCAAAGCACTGATGCTGGAAGACTTTCAAATGAGACAAAACCCAGATACCTCCTGATCAGTTGTCATCACCAGTGACTCCCTGAGTTCCCTAACAGTAGAAGTGTTGTTAATACCAGCCTCCTGATGATTTTCCACTTTCTGGAAATTTTCAGCCTGTGCTCTGAGAGTTCTATGGCACTATAAGTGGGAGAACATTTTCTTTTACTTATCTTTTAAATGATGGATCTCTAGTGTTGCTGTACTCCTACAAAAGGGCATCTACTTTTCTTTATCTTTGAACACCAGGGAATTAGTGCACATTTCTTTTTACCTGTCATGTGCACATCAATAAACAAAAAAAGCATGCACATGTATCCAATGGTATAATAGAAAGTTTTACTCAACATGGGTTTTAATTGGACTATGTACTTTGAAGTGGCGACTATACATTCAGATGACTTCTACAGATCACCACAAATGAATGCCAGTAAATTTTTTTACAGTACCATCTGGTCATGTGTTCTTCTGCATGTCAGATTCAGTATTGAAAATTATTTTATAAACGCATTACAGAGTTTTTAAAAGCTTTTAATAGGTACCAATTTTCCTAGGGGGAATTATAAGTAGAAAATTATAAATAGATGCTCCTGATGGTTGGTTCTCTTGTAATAATCTGATGTTTGTAGTCCAATATCAACTGTGTGGCCCACAGACTTGATATTTTGCAGGGATATACTTTTGCAATCTCATTAAAGTTTGTACCAATTTGATCAAGTTTCAAATCTTTGGAAAATCAGCACTTCATCATTCAGAACAATATGTTGTAGATTTCAATGGTAAATGATCACTACATTTTTGTCCTCACTGAGCATGCTCTCAGCCCTGATCAAAGTGGGCTTCAAAGAACACGTAAGGATACCATAGGATAAGGCTACAACAATCAGACATTCTTTAATAGCAGTTAGGCTTACTGGCTTCAAAGTGAAGCCAATAGCAAGGTCCACCTTAGATGACTATTTCTCCAGCAGCCTAATCATGTCTCCCCTCTTATCATTCACTGGCAGAGGAAGAAGCCATCTAATTCAGAGGCATGGCTGAAAGCAAACCAAGAGTCCAGGGAAGAACAAGATGGGTACAAAGAATCTGCTGGGAGTAGAGCTTTAAGAGAGTAAAGGAAACTGTAACAGACCTGGGAAAGGTGAATTCAGTGATAAGAAACAACAAGAGGGCTGCGAGCTACATTATCAGGTGAGGATGAACACCAAGAACAGAGAAATGGCTGGAAAAATAGAAGAACCTGGACTAGGACATGCTGAAGAAGGTGCAGGCTAGAAACAGAAGCTCTTGGAGTGGTAGAGAAAGAAGACACAAGAAGCTGACGAACAGAAGAACAAAGCCTTAAGAACAAACAGAATGAACACTGAATGGAGACGAATGGGAAAGATGGGTCAGATAACGATCTGGGGCAGGGAACCTGGGACTAGTTGGCCAAGTAAATTTGAGGGCATCAGGGACAATAACAGAATTTAAATTGGTAGGGAGGATAAGATTAGGACGAAACCCATTGCAATAGAGTCCCCTTCACCACTGCAGTCTGCAGGTGCTACTGCACACAAGTTGCAAATAATCAGCCTTGGCAAACAAAACATTTAAGATGGGTTAGACAGTGACAGGATGGACAAAGAGTTAAACTCCCTTAAGCAAGCACTGATTCATACTGGGGGTGCTGTGAAGAAAAATCCTTCCTACATTCCAGTCATGCAAAACCAACAGTGCAGAAGTTGTCTGTCACAGCACTCACAGTTAACATATGGAAAGGCTTGAGGAAAGAAATGCTATCTTGGTCTTGATTCCTTCTCACTCCACATCATGGAGATAGATCCCAGAAGAATGTATTGGAATACCATGAGGAATCCATTTCAGAGCTCTTAGCACAAGGATCATTTCACTCTGTCTGTATCTTCTATTTGGTCAACAGCTGGGAAAACTCCAGTACCTTTGGGGACAGCCAACCCATAGCTGTAGGCAATCTGATCTGTGAGGCGTTACATGAGGGAGGTCTGCTTAGGAGGCTAGATACAACAGAAACTTCTACTACACTGGCATAGGTCCATCACCCACAGTAAGCAGTTCCTGGTATATTTTTCCAGAAAAGGAAAAAAAAACCAAACCAACCTCCACAGAAGTCAACTTCACCTTGAATCTGTACGTACAGCTATTCCTTTATTTAACTTGTGCATTTTTGTTTAGGCTTTTAGCATTTAAGCTAGAGCCTCATGGCATGTAAGTATATACATGTTTATGACTTATGAATCATGACATTTAATTTTCTTCATCAACATTAGTAGGTGTTTGTTTATAATAATGGGCCAGAGCTTATCTCACTCTAGACAAATTTCATATTACAGAATGATCGCTGAGCTTGGGAAGGTGTGTTCATTTACATTCAATTCTCTTTTGAAACAGTGAAATTCTGCCACCCTCTGGACAACAACTAAACTAAGGCATATTTACAATCAGCCTCAGAAGTAAAGAAATCCCACGGCCGCTGAGGAACATTAATTGCTTTTTAAGCACATTTTAAAATTAATTACTAGGCTGAATGAAAAATAGCAGTTACTATTAAACTACAGACAAAACAATTACTTTAAGTACTGAATAACCTTCTTACTAATAGTATCTAATCAAACAGCAAACGTTAAAGTGTTCTGTTCTTAACCTTTTCTAGTAGTCATTTCATTGTTCACAGTTGTATTTTTAAAGATCTGCTACCAAAATACGATATAATTTTTCATCATGCCCAATATGTATTTCCACAAACCAGAACATTCTGGAATTATTAGCATCTCTGTGACTGAGCCAAAAGTGAATACATACAGAACAGAGTTCAGTGGGAGAAAGAAGGCTAAGGAGAAGGTTGCATAATGGCTGACCAAAACAGCTTTAAAGAATATCAAGGGGAAAATATGTCTCTTGCATTCACATGCCATGCACTGCTAATAATATTGCAAGTCAATGTCTGTGCCTTTGAAGTTTCAAATTGTGCTTCCAGGATTAGTGTGGGGAAGGAGGGCTGCAGCATATGTGTCGTACAGTACCTTGTTTTGGCTACGGAGCCTAGCTGCTGTTGTTCTTGGATGAGCTCAGCCAGCTGTTTTTGCAGAGACATATCTTTACCGTGTACTTGTTTAATAAACGGATGCTCCAAAAGGTGGGTGACTGAAGGACGCTTTTCAAAATCCTTGATAAGACACCTGTGACAGGGAAATAGTGGTCTCAGGCAATGATTTTCTTTCATTACAGCATGATTTGAGTTGGCTTACTATGCAGCTGTTATTGTACAGTAGTTTGTTTTTCCACAAATTTGAGTTCCACAGTATGCAACAAGACTCTTGCTCTACATTGGAATAAATCTAGCATAAAATACTTAACCAAGTGAATTCATCCTACAAGTACACTAGTATAAAGGCTATGAATTTGAGTTTATTTAATCTCTCTTTTTAACTGTAACGAGTTTACTAGGAAAAAATGGCATTGTATCTTGTAAGTGCTGTACAGTTAATACACATTAAGCATAATCTAAGATGAATAGACAATACTTAATTCACTTTAATTTTCTACCTACTCTCCAATGAGAGTTTGACTAAGAACTGCAGGATATCGCCTAATAAAAACCACAAGTGAAACCTGTGATACAACACTAGTCAGAACAATTTCATACAGAGCTCTGTTTTGTTTTTAAAATTAATGTTTCAGGTAGATCTTCTATATTGCAGTGATAAGTGTTAGCTTAAGAATCATAGAAAATTCTGCAAACCTACATAATTCAGACTGGAAGAAAAATGAATGAATCATAATTAAATGCTAGCCAGGGTACCAACGTTTTTCTGTGATAGGAACAGGAGATCTAGTAACGAGTAGAGAGATACATCCTATTAAATTAGCATAAAATAAAGTATCATGCTAATTTATATAATCGAGATTTTAAATTGAGGAAGCCATGATTAAACTTGAATTCCTTTCTGTACAATAAAGCTAAAATAATGCAGTCCAAATAGAAGAATGACCTAACAGGATTAGACTGCTTTAAAGTACCCTCTAATTCTTTATGTTAAAGTACGCTGTTTATCTTGCTCAAATAATAGTATTGACATTATTTGAGAACATGAAAAAGAAATGTTGCAATTCAGTACATACCTCCCTTCTAGCATGTATCATTTCAGTGAATTATAGCCCAAGATGAGTTTATTTGATGACATGCATTCGTATTACATACTGCACAGTTACATATTAGATTTGCTGATATTGATACGCCTAAAGTATGGCCTTAACAGGGCCAAACATCACAAATAAAGATTATCTTTTTAGCCAAAAGTTCAATGAAACTTTAATACCTTTTAGAATAATTTATATTCTAGCAGAATCAATAATGATTTGCAAAATTTAAACTACATTAAAAAAAAATCATACACATTAATTGATTTCAAATACTGCTGAACAGATTAGCAAATTATTAAAGTTTAGCCTCACCTCAAATACTTTACTGAAGCCTAAAGTCTGGTCTTAAAATGATCCTGAAATATCTTTCAACATAGCTTTAATACTTTAGGTTCCTGAAAACCATTTTCCCAACCTCTTCTTGGTACATCTAGTCCAGAAAAGACAGCCTGTAAAACGTGCTACCAGTTTTATAACTATTTTGGTGAATGTTGCTATAGGCTAGAACTGTAGCCTCCTGATAGAAAGACTGAAGTAACACAACCTCCCTCTGAGTGCAAGGCTATAAATACCAGTCCTTTCCTCCCATGAAGAGATCCATCATTAGCCTTCAACAGGTTCTGACACACTCCCGCCCCACACACACGCACTTTTCCTTTTGTGATCCATGGTTTTTAAAAGTCAATACTCCCACACAGACAATATGGTCCATGCCAATCCTAGTTAAATTTATGTGTTTTCTGAGAAAAAGCAAAAAAACATTTGAAAAGAAAGGTAACATTAATCAGGAAGGCAAATGAAAAAAACACAAAGCAACAAAAAAACATGCAGCACACAAAATCACGGATAGATGGCAAATATTTGAAGTGGAGATGTGGAGATTTCAGTCTAGAAAGCTCATGCACTCATGTGATTTTTACCATACTAACAATAATTTCAAATTTATAGTATTTATGCTATATTGTTAATATATAAATTTTCTTGTTAAATTTGATTACATCAGGAATTTTTCAGGGATATAACAATCCAAGTGTGGCTACGTCATAGAATCATAGAATAATTTGGGTTGGAAGGGACCTTTAACAGTCATCTCGTCCACCCCTGCTGCAATGAGCAGGGACATCTTCAACTAGATCAGGTTGCTCAGAGCCCCATCCAAACTGACCTTGAATGTTTCCAGGGCTGGGGCATCTACCACCTCTCTGGGCAACCTGTTCCACTGTTTCACCAACCTCATTGTAAAAATTTTTTCCTTCTATCTAGTCTAAATCTATCCTCTTATAGTTTGAAACTATTACCCCTTGTCCTATTGCAACAGACCTTAATGTGATGGCAGTTACTTTTCAGATAATAACAACACTGGAGTTTAAATGGATTCTCTTCAAGAAATTACACAGTTCCAGACAGAGTATCTTCTGTTTACTAAAAGTGTGAAGAACATACAAATCTTTTACCTGTTGGTATGCAGTTATTAATACGAATTCTACTCCGAGCTCTGGAACAATGCACCTCCAAAGACACTCTATGGACAAGATTCAGAAATTGCAAGAGAGATTTTTTCATACAGAGGGTCCCTAGGTGAAACATTCAAATGTCCAGGATACTGCATTCATTAAGGAAGCCCAACAAGAAGAGACATAAGGAAAATATTTTACGGAAAAAAGTTGTGCCTGAAATGCTAGCTGTTTGCATCTGGCAGGTGTTTTAATGAGCATAGGTAAATTCTGTCAGGGAGGCAGTCTTGAAGACTACCTTAGGATTACCTTTGTTTCTGTTGCATACTCCTGCTAATCCCCCACTGATTATTCACTCTGCATGCATGCTACTCTTCCGCTTTGCAACTATCAAAGTGTATATATTGTTTCACCTATACGCAGCTTTTGTTCTCTGGTAGTAGGACATTTTTGCAATCTGTGGTCACTTAGGATTTCACTAGAAACACAAGTAAAACTTATTGAATTCATAAGATGACCAAGCTAATGACACAGGACACATACGTGATTCTGTGATCAAAGACTCTGTTCCAAGCTCAGAGTACACCTACTATTTTGCCAAGTCTGTGCCTATATTGGAAGAACAGAGCCCTTTCAGATGGTTAGTGAGATGCCACAACAAAGCAGAGAGCTAGTAACTAACTGCTGTGTAAGGGTGAGGGACAGCTGCTTAAATTCACATCTGTAACTTCTTGTGTGAGTACTTCTATTCTGGTTCAGGAAAGAGACTGACAGGAGAATGTACGTTTCCACTGAAGTTGGTTTAATCCATCAAGTTAAATGGCAAGTTCCTAGCACATTAGGAGCACAGCAGCAAAAAGACCAGGCAGGCCATCGGAAATTGAAGCATATATAGCATATACACTCTCCTTTTGCTCTGAAACAGAGCAGAAGTGTTGACACAGTCAATTCTAGAAATTGCTCCTCGTTATGTTTCAAGTGCCAGTAACTGGCTTGCAGCTTAGTCTCAGTAGGTACTGTGGGCTCAGTGCATACTCAGATATTCAGTGACAATTTGGCGAATCACCAGGCCTGCTGAGATGGAGTGCAGGATGGAAAGCTGTCATGTGACACTGGAAAGATAGTCCTTATATTTCTCCTCTTGGTGTATATTCCTTTGTCCTAATTCTTCTCTATGTAGATAAGACCTATTAATATTCTGAGGTATATTTACATGTTCTGCTTCTACGTACTCCCACTTCAACCATGTTGCTTTTAGTGCCATACTGAATGTGTGCTGTTGTTGTTCTTAGCCAATGTTACCTGTAAAATAACAATTCTTGAGCCACCATTTATGTGCTAGTGAAAAACGACGCATCAGACTGCCAGTGTCACTGCAGATGTTCAGTAAGATATCATCTCCTACACTGGAAGCAGTATTGACACTATACTGCTCTGCAGAAAAAAAATAATTTAATATAAAATATCAGCTGCATGAAGGTGAGCACTATCACAGTGTTTTCTACTGACCTGCACCCTGAAATAGAACTATAATGTGTCAAAAAGTTAATTATATGGGTGCCTGAGCCTAAAGTTGCCAGTCACGGAATCACAGAATTTTTAGAGTTGGAAGGGACCTCTAGGGATCATCTAGTCCAACTCCCCTGCTGACGCAGGAATGCCTACAGCACAGTACCCAGGACTGCATCCAGGTGAGTCTTGAAAATCTCCAGAGAAGGGGACTCCACAACCTCCCTGGGCAAGCTGTTCCAGTGCTCTGTCACCCTCACTGTAATGACGTTTTTTTCTTAGGTTTGAATGGAACTTCCTATGTTCCAACTTGTGCCCGTTGCCCCTTGTCCTGTCACTGGGAACCACTGAAAAGAGTCTGCCTCCATCCTCCTTCAGCCCACCCTTTAGATACTTATAAGCAAGAATAAGGTCTCTTCTCAGCCTTCTCTTCTCCAGGCTAAAGAGTCCCAGCTCTCTCAGCCTTTCCTCATAAGGGAGGTGCTCCAATTCCCCAGTCATCTTTGTTGCCCTAAGCTGGACTCTCTCCAGTAGCTCCCTGTCCCGCTTGAGCTGGGGAGCCCAGAACTGGACACAGTACTCCAGTTGTGGCCTCACCAGTGCCGAGTAGAGGGGGAAAGTACATTCAGTCAGGAGATGCATTCTATGTAAAGGCCAGAAAAAAAGAAATCAAGAAGTAATACACAAAAATCCAGCAATATTAACATTTGAAAGAGGAAGAGTACAGTAACAAACAGCTTTTATAATGTCACTTATTAGAAAATACTCCTATTCAATGCAGCCAACAGAAATCAGTGTATGTGTTGTGCAAGTAAAAACCAATATTAAGAAGTCATATCACTGAAGGATTTGCTTCTGAGGAAAGGAGAAAACTAAAATAACTTCAGGTGCTCATCTGAGCATTTGTTTAAGACCAATTTGGACAGTTAGCTTAGGCTGTGTCAAACATCAACCAGACTACGATTATATATAAAAACAACAAATGCGCTGCACCTGCAAACTAAGCCAATTTGGCTGTAGAAATTATAAAAAAAAAAAAGTTGTGAGATTGCCTTGCATTGAGCAAATTGACTAGCAAATCTACAAGATGAGTTTCATATAAGGTATGATGAAAATATGATCATATTTGGTGTGCTATTTTTTGGATGTAAAATAATGTGAAGGCTAAGTAAGTAGAGATTGAAAAGGAAAAAAACATTGTACATGTTTGCCTTGATGAAAGTCAATCCATTACCTAATTTGAAATTCTAGTATCTTCCATCATGCTTTCTTAGCTGAAAATTAATTCTCAGAATTCATTAGTGTCACTACATTAAACATAGGTTGCAGCCATTTGCTGCAATCTCACAGCCAGGCTCCTAAACACCATTTCCATTCTGCCACAATTACAGGGAAAGATGAAGCATTTATTAGCAGGGGATAAGAGCAGACTCCCATACACACAGGCCTGTCTGAGACAGCCTCTAAAAATTCACTGGCTGCTTGCACTTGGACGATAACATTGTTGGAATTGCTACGTCTCAACAATAAAAACTGCCATTTTGCAAGTAGCAAATCAGATGACTGAAAAGGGGAGCTATTTATCAGCATTCATGAGCTAATATTTACTAATGAATAAATGGAAAGAAATAGATTTCATAAGAACTGCAATGGAGGTCCAAGTCTCCTGTGTGTTCAGAAATAGAAAACAATTACTAACGTCATTCATTATTACAGCTAAACCTAAGTAGAGTAGCAGCAGTTACTTCTTTCAGAAATTCTCTTTCATCAGATCTATTATGATCTATTTGGCCACAAGTACTTTCTTTAAAAATAAAGAAACTAAGCAGGTTCAACTCTTATAGCTTAGTTATATTATGATGTATTCTGTACATTACTTTGTTTTCTTCAATTATTACATTTTGTGAATGCTACATTTTCTGATGATTTCTCATCTGCTGGCAGTGGATTGCTGGAAGTCATTTTGTCTCATAAACCAAATATCCAACTAGACATCTAGTCACTGTTTATCATCTACATGCACAGAAGATGCATATGTTATTATTTGGAAAAAATGATGACCGTATAACAGACTCTGTATTAGAGCTGGGGAATCCACACCACAACCTCTGGGACAGAGAAATATAAAGTCTCCAATCAGATCAACAAATGGTTAGGTAAAGTCCTCTGCCACTCCTCTGGTCCCTGTCTCTCTGCCACTCCTTGGCCCATCAGGGTGCTCTCCCCATCATCTGCTCCTCGCACAGCTCCACACCACTCTCTCCTGCCCTCCAAATACTTTACTGCTTGCACAAGTACCTGCTGCCTAGCAGTAAGCAATATTTCCAGGACTCTCCTACTGGGATAGAAGAGCCTTTCAGGGTCTTGAACATGACTTCAGGTCATCCTGAGGTGCTGAGATCCTCTCCTCCCAATCCCAGAAAAAACAGTTACCAGGTTGCCCCCAAACGTAGGGACAGCTCAGCTTGGGATCTAGAATGGAGATTTCCCAGAGGAAGAGGAGAAAGAGTAAGGTCATATTCTCTTGATCCTCTCCCTAAGCAGGGAGAAGGAGGTCTCTAAAGTTCTCAGATTTTTATTTTTTCTTCCTCGTACTTTTCCAGCTACTTCCATCAGAAGGTTGTTTCATGGTGGAAGATTAATGAAATCAAGAGCATGACCCGACCTGGGTTGACCTCCCTGCTTAGAGAAATGGAAGGACAGACACTGATAAGCTAGATCATCTAGGCCAGGTACATTAGGTCAGAAAATTTCCAGTCAAGGAAGGAAAAATAACTATCTGAGATTGTTTTTAACTGGTTAAAATGCTCTGTTCCTATCCATCATTCTGACTGTTCCTCCTACTTCTGTATCACACTTAGCTGTGGCAGACACTGGTCAGTCACAGGCAGCAGAGAGGTGGAGAAGAAACGACATTTCATTAATTACATTTGTAATAATGATGCAGGGATGTGCGTGCTTCCCTGAAGCCTCTCTGCTTCCTGTTTCCAGGCCTGCCCATCCCCCACTGCTGCAGGTCACTCGTTTGCAAAAGTAAACTAAAAAACTGTGACAGCTTTGCCAACAGCATTTCAGTTTTCAGTCCTAATTCAACAGGACATACAGGATACAAATAACCTTATCTTCAGAACTATATATAGTTGCCCCTTAGGAAAAAGGAAACGCTGAGCACTGAGGGTATGTATATAGGTTAAATAGGCCTCCTGTCTTGAACTAGCATCCCATGATAAATAACAAGGATTTTACTGTTCCTTCTGCTACAATCAGATATCAAGATGAAAGAGTGAATTTATGACAAAGCAGTCAATCATCACGTGCATAATATAAATTCTGATGGTCAGAACACATTTATATCTTTATTGATCTGCCTTTTGGTAGCAAATGCCATAAATTACTAATCTTCCCTAACAATGAGAGAAATACTTTAATACTGAAATGTCACCAGCACCTGTCTCCTTAATAAATCTTCTTGCAGTTTAACATTGAACACCATATAGTGTAATTTAGGGCACACATCTGAAACCTAACAAAGGTTCACTCACACTGGAATTGTAAAATTAGATGTAGTAAATAGCTTTACCTCTTCTAAAGCTTCAAAAATTACAACAGGTTTCCAAGCCTCCTTTAGGCTGAGTAGACAGAACGATTTATTCTGGCTCATACACATGGTTTAGAGTATAAATAATGAAAACTCTATAGAGTGGCACCTCTTGCAGCTCTTAGAATGGGTCAGACTTTTCTCATGTTGAAACCCTTAGAATTTTACCAGAGACAACAGAAATTCAGTCAGAACAATTCTAGGGAGCATCTCAAAAACAACAAATTCATTTATTTATTGTATGATGAAATTGGGCTGTTTCTAGCCTTTTACCATGAATGGGTCCGCTCTGTTGCTTTGGCCTGTCCTTGAAGACCCAGGAACACAAAGAGCCTTCAGAACCTTTTACAACTGAAGCTTTTTATTAGAAACAGTATGTTGTGCATTTGTACCAAACATTCTCCCTTAGGTATCCATCCCCCTTTGACACTACAGCATGCAGTTGATTTGAGGCAGTGGGAGCATAGGGAAGGTAGGAGATAAGGAAAGCGTAACCTGATACTGACGGTTTATTTCTTTTACATCTTATGTCATAGCTGGAAAGGCAGGTAAGGACAGAGATATTTTTCTTTCCTTTGGTGTTTAGTGCATTCTTTCCTATCTTCCAGTAAATAAGGACAGCCACTAAAAAGGCAATTGTAGATCCACTATGCCATAATCGAAGAGCAGCTGGGAAAAGTTTCTCACTTATACGCCATTAAGCTGACTGCTTGATGCCCTCTGCTGTGAAACCCCAAATCCAGCCACGCTATGATGTCTTCATTTGAAGTAATTCACAAACATCTGGGCAGATTAGGTTAGTTATACTAGTTGGGAGTCCACGGGCAATAACAACATTCTTCGCATTCCTGTGTGCCACAAGAGGACAGCAGACGCATCTGTACTTCCTGGAGCTTCCCTTAATGTAAAAGTATGCTGGATTGCTTCATTCCCAGCTCTGCTGTTGATCATTGAGTGACCTTGAGCAAGATGCCCTTCGTCTCAGTTTCTTCAGTTGTAAAAGAAAGAACTGAACTCTTGTCTCTATTCTACAAGTACAGATGACTTAAAAATCTACTGACAGGAATAAGACATTACTATTCTACTGTTGCTTCATCAGTCCAATGCAAAGGTACTATTATCAGGCAGCAATGTTGGATTATTATTTGTTTTATATTTTTTTGCAACTCCAATTTTTACTGCTTATTTTTCTGTACTTCTCTATTTCTGTACTTCTGCCTTTCATCCCATCAAAAATGCATTCCAAACAAACCTGGATCATGTGGAACACATCCTTTCTTTGAGAACTAGAATAATTTAACTGGAAGGAATAAGTCCACCCCTAAAAACAAACTACTACAAGATCAGCACAGACATATTTCACTTCTCTTCGCTCCTGCCATCTTCCTTCCTTCCCACCCTGCATCTTAGTGTTCGTGTCTACCACTTCTGCCTTACTGTCCTCAGTCTTCTGCCATGCTCAGTCTTTATTGTTACTAAATATTATGGAAGTGAAAACTATGTAGTAACAGGTGGTAACATCCTGCCTTTAGATTTCCTTTCAAGAAAAGCAGAGAAATGGCAAACATTAGCTATTACAAAAGGCTTTCCTTCCAATAAATGGTAATAATGTTAGAGCTTCAGAAGCATCTAAGATTCGAATTAAGCTTTAAAAGCATCCCGGTGAAAGAGCAATAGGCAGAGACTAGCTGAGAAACTGAAATACTGGCACTTAATGAAAATAGGAGCTTGAAGAAGGGAGTAAAGAAACAACATCTTATCAGACAATTACTTCATATGCTTTCTCTGATACTATAATCTTCTATGCAGCATACTATTCCTAGGATTGTGAATGCTTCCCAAATAGACTCGTCACTCCACCACAGATACAAATTTTTCTCACTACACTATACTTACTACTGTTAGTGTTTACAATTGAGATTAGCAGGCCAATAAACCCACAAACCATGGGAACCAAGGGAAGAATGAGTGCTTATGACTAATGGTAAGGAACTTTACTGAGTGAAAGGTCTTGATACTATGACATTTGTAAAATCTAGCATGAGTCTTTCCAGGGTCAGGACTTCAAACCTGCATAGGAGTTTCTCACCTCTACCTAAAATTGCAGTTTTTTACTAGAACTGCTCATTAGAAAGCTGAAGACAATTGTATCCATTATATTTGCCCATTCACCTGTATAAAAACATCTCATGCAATACTCAAAAGCGGTGGAGATCTTTTGTCAGGTACTACAATTTGGTATTTCAAGTTCACCTGCAGACAGATTCTCAGAGTCTACATCAATGAATAAAAGGCGAAAACTTACAGATTTGGTGGTAACCTTACACATCGCAATTTGTATCTTTCTGACATTTGCAAACCTCTTTGTCTTCTCAGACACTGTGAAATTAATGAGTTATGTCAAACGCATATCATGTTTTCAGCGACAGAAACAGTAAAATGTTATGTAATATGAACAGAATGTCACTAAACAATTGCTTAGATTGTGAAAAAAATTTATATGCATTCAGAGAAATTAAGTCTAAATGGAGCACTTAAAACCTATGTAATCTAGATGATTTATTAATTGAGTAACTGTAGACTCATCAATATGAAATTCAGCTTGCGAGGCTGTGTTTAAATTGAGGAAAAAAAATCAAGTTTATCAAGACTAAAAATTGTATTTGTATTGCATTTGCAATGTCATTGCTAAAATAAAAGTTACATTCTGATGATAAATGTGACCATAAATTCTGTAACTTCACATTTTAACTTTAGTACTTCCTGAATTTCTTATTTTTTTAATTCTCTCCAGCTTAAGAATTACTATAATTAATTCAAAGAATCATAATCATCGGTTAAATAAATTTAAAAGGAGAATGTTTGTCCCTGGAGATACCATTGCTCATTTTAATTAAAATTACCACTTTGTGATGTAATGTAAATAGAGGTTATTGTATCCTTCTGCTCCAAGAACATATCAACTCTTCTAACTAAGCCCAGAGATCAGTCAATGTTTAAACTGCCAAGAAAATTATTTACAGCATGAGAGATAACGGTAGTGAAAGGGCTTTTTTTATTCATTTTAACATATAGCCTGTATTATTTTATGAATGAATTCTGAAGCACTGTATGTCTAAAATGGTGGTGTAAACAAATTGTTATCTTAAGAGAACAACGTCATCTATGCTGTAGCTATCCAAAAAAAAAAAAAAAAAGTTTCATAAACATTCATGGGCAATTAATAGAGTGAACTCTTCAAAACTGTTATTTTATTTCAACATAGAAATAAACATAGGTATAAGTATACTGTTTTTAGGAGCCAGTCCAACAACAACTCATGTGGTTGTTTACATAGCCTTATGGGAATGGTAAGTCCTATTAATATGCAGCTAAAAATAAACAGACAATTAATTCTTTCCCACATTATGATTGGAGCAGCCAAGTTCTTCATGGACAATTACAGCAGTACAGGTAAACAGGTATACACAGAATTTTACCAACCTTTTAAAAGTATGTATGTGCTGCATGTATCTCAGTAGATACCAAATACAAAATCAGCCTGCTGCCAGGCTTGGCTGAAATTCTGTCTTGGCTGTATTTTTTTTAAAACAAAATATCTAACTTGGATTAGCTAACTAGTAAAAATCCTTAGAAGGACAACACATTACAGTCTTCATCTCAAGTCAAGGTTAACAATGCTGGGAATAGAAATATAAATTCACCAAGCTAAGAATTATCTTGACCCTCTCTCAATTCAGATTTTGTAAATAATGCATCTGACTTTAAGATGCTACTGCAAAATTGTATCTCTTGGGGCAGTAGAACCACGGTTAAAAATACAGACTTCATTTCTGAAAAATATATGATTACTATTTTAACAGTTTAAAGAGTTACCTACAAAAGTACATTGAAACTTCCAGCTTAGGCATGCTGTAAATCACTGCAATACGTGAGAGAACTCTTATAACAAAAAAGCCTCTTGAGACAGTGGCATTTCAAGGGATGAGAATGGGAGGTGAAAAAAAGCTACAATGACGACGTTTGGCAATCTTGGCATAAATAAAATTATTATGTAAACAGAACCGAAGTCAAAAGTATGCTCAGCCAAAGCTGCATGCTCAGTTTTTGTCAGTAGGTAGGTCTGGCCCACAACTTGAACCAGATAAGCTTGTTATGCAAATTATGTTAGCCATCAGGAAGGAGGCAGATAATGAAATTATTCGAAAGCTAACCACTCATCACAAGGGTGACAGAAACATCAGGCAAGGTCCTAACATATGGATAAAAGGCAGTATGGAATTTATACAATCATTGCTTTTAATTTATGATAACTAGGCTGTCACAAGGTGGGCACCAACAAATGCATAACGCATATAAATGAGCCAATTATCAGTAATGGCTAAAAGGATTGCAGTTATGTGATCCAATGTTTCAGTATATTTTTTTTTCTAGAAAATCCACTAATGTAAATCCAAGCTTCCATAAAAATATCTTGTAACCTCTGCATCATAAAAACTTTACTAACATATGCCTGAGAATGAAGCAATGTCACAGAGAATTCCATTTCAGTGTTCTCTTAAAGGTAGCTATAAAACCAGCATATTTATTACAATTGTTGCATTTCTCCATGTTAAGAGATTGCATATGAGCATACTTCCTTACTTCATTGTGTGCATTACCGTAAAAATGAAAAGCAAGAATTGAGAACTTGCAGATGTTGCTGGTGAGAGGAAGTAACTAAGCAAAAGTAATTAAAAATCAATGTGATTAAAAATATAAAATTTGAAGATATAAAAAACCCCAAAGGACAAGATTAAAAACAAGTGTAGCCATAAAGTACTAACAACTGACTTCTTTTATGAAGAGTGCATGCTGAACTAAAGGACTGAACAAATGTTAAGATATGTTATACTTAGTTTTTTGTATTGTTCTCAAGCTCAGCAGGGACTTCTAAAAAGGAAGTACCAAGAAAGAAAAACCAGTATAACAATGCTGAAGGTTAATGCACAACGTTTCTGAGAAAGGAATGTAATCTTATTTACCAGGTGCGTTGACTCTCTAAAGCAGAAGTGGAATATAACCCACCAATGCTAGAGTCCTCCAGAATATAGGCTGCTGTCCGTAAATACTGTAAAAACAATGTTTCTCTGTAACAGAATGGAATTCATCCACCACCCAGTGACTTTTGCAATTAAACACTGATTCAGCCATAGATCACAATGTACACTGCTGTGTAAACACGGACATGCATTATGGAGAAACAGAACTTGGATCAATCTCCTCTAAAGGAAGGTACTTCTACTGCCTGCACTGGAAGAGATTCTGAGTTACTCTGCAGTCTTGATAGTAATGGCCTTCCTCTGTGGGCCAACCATTACAGTGTACCTCACCTTCCTGCCTGATTAAAGATTAGCATAATAAATAAGAATATTTTTCATAGATTATTAATAAAATCTGCATTAGTCTCTCTATTTTCAACTTCTCCTAAAATGGGAAGACACTACTACACAACTGACTGAAAGAGGTATCAGGTAGGGAATTATGTGCCCCTCCACAAGTGACTAGATACATTAAGGAACAGAACAGATTCAAAATGCAGATGTGCATATTTTCAAACCTATCTGGAAAAGTCAATACTGAGGAGCGGTGTTCAAAGTATTTGGTTAGTTGTACACTGTAAACTTCCAAAGGGTTTCATAGTATTATCCCCCATGTTACACAGTTTAGGCTGTAATAGCTCACAATGGGATGCTGAAGAACCCTAAAAATCACTCATAAAAGTTGCTGTAAGATTTTTTAATGTAATGCTAGCAACTACTAAATTGTGATTTCTTAGTTTCACTGTGAAAAGAAAAAAGTAAAGCAAAAGCATATTTTAGTTCAGCAACAGCCTCATCCAGAAGGTTAGTACCATCTGCATAACATATTACACTCTTGGAACAACTGGTGCTCAATTACATATATTGGGCATACAACCAATTGAATATTAGTATTGTGGAAAAAGGCAACTATTTTCTTTCTTGTCTTTCAAGTTCTTATATTAAATTGACCAGCAGTCATTGTCACTAACCCTTTTTTCTCCTTGACAAAATTTCACTGCAAAACCATCAAGGAAATCAGGTATATTTATAAACCTGTCCCAGGTCCATCAAAGTCAAGAAGCAAATCAACTCAGGAGTTCAGAGAAGCTGTGAAACAAATTACATGAGAAGATCAAACTGTACTGTACAGCTTTCAAAAAGTGAAGCATAGTCTAGAGTCTACAAAAATAAAACTGAAGTTAAAAACCTGCAAAAGCAACAACTCCATAAAACAAATTCTGTTTTCAGATTGGCACACATAGGCCTTGCTGAATAAGCTGTTTTTAAAATAAAATAAAACTCACTGTGAAATGAAATGGTTGAATCCTCGGCACCATTTTTCAGGATGTAGCAAAGTAGGAGGAGGATTTCTGAAAAAATACAAAGTTTAGGGGTTTAAAATGTAAACGTTCACTGGAATTATCTCAAACAGTCAACAAAGATAATACTGGTTCCTCTAAAGAGAAAATGATGATCAAGAAAGTAATGCTCAAATTGTCTATATGTCCCCTTTACATGCCTGTTGGGTTTTTCTTGCTGCTGCTTGTTCACTGACAGTTCTCTTCTTTTCATGTCTTCTTTTATGTCAATACCTTTGAAGTTGGTAGTCAGTATAGCTCGCAGTGTGCTTCACGTTTCCCTTTCAATGCAGCCTGACTCAGGAAGGATCAACTGGAACTGGAATATTAACCTAGCCCTCACACCTCTCAGGGAACACAATTTTTTTCATGTGAAAGTGAAGTGAAGAAATCCAGAATGTTTGAGATGTGCATCCCTTATGAAATTTATCATTAGGAAAAAAATATGATCGGTTATTTTCAATGACAATAACGTTTCAGGGTTGTCTTCCATTTACCCACCTCATATGTGCATGCACATCATCGAATCTGATTTTTTACAAGCATAAAAAACCATAGAAAAGTATTTCTAGAGATAGTCCCAGAAAATAACCCTGTATCAAAGACAGGTAAATTTTAAAAACCTCTTTCTCTATAGTGAAAATGGTTATTAGTCCACAAATCTCACATGCATGAACTCTGCAAACAGCTTGAAGGGACAGCCAGCTGGGGTTTGTATATGTTTTTAGTCTTTATTTTACAGGAATGGAACTCCATCTGACAATTTGGATCCTGGTAAGACCAGCTTTTATTGTACTGTGAAGTACAATTTCTTTTTAGAATAATACCAGCACTGTGAACTGAATATTCGCTGTGAAATTTTGAACTTCACTGCAAAATAATTTGCTTTTCCAAAAGCTCGGTTACTATTCATGAAATATATAGTTTTGTCCTTTCTACTCACACTGTTCTTTAAAGTCTTTCCATGGTGGTAACAACAGTGCTTACAAAAAGTATATGGTTTGGAGGCTCTATTGATAATCTCACAAGAAACTTTTTGAAAAAAGACACAGAGGTACTTACATTAGTTGCAGATGTTATGATGGAAACAGGTGGAAGAACAGACCAGCAGAGCAGATGTCATTCAGGAAATACATTTGGTCACTTTCAGGTTAATGATTAACAGTGAAAGTCATGTTTTTAACCACACAGAACATGTTTTGTCCAACAAATTACTAAGCTACTAAGCTCTCACTGATAGCTACTCTCTTAGAGGTGGTTGAACATGCCATATACCAAATCAACACAACCAAGGAATCTGTAACTCTACAGATGTTTTCCTGAGCTTGATATTTTTGTATTTGTTGACAGAAAATACTATGTTATTCTTAGTGCCTTTGTAATAAAAACAGAACTACTGGTCTTCTGTACTTAAGTCACTAAATTGATGCTTGAGGTACCAATCTATAAAATTGAGCTTATAAACATGACCAGAACCTTAATTCATTAGCATCTCTAAAGTACGCTGGATTCCCTTGATGAAAGACCTTACTTAACTACAAAGTACAAAATCGGCTCACCCTTTTCTGGCATCATATCTATAAAGGATTTCCAGAAAGGGGCATAAGAGAGTCAGCTTCCTACCTTTGCTTTACCTAAGACACCACAAACTGTTTCATGGTGACAGCAGAAACCACCACTGCTTCCATAGCACCTCCAGAGGTGGATTTCTGCAGTCAGGACTCAAACTCAAGTTCTAGGATAACACAAAAAGCCAGATATGCAAGGGTAACTCACTTTAAGCTTTTTTGCGAGCACACTTTTGCAGTTTGAAATTAATAATCCATTAAGATATCTGCAATTCATATCACATTAAAGAGAAAAGGCAAAACAACACATACATTATCAGATGCTAAACCACAGAGAAGCAACACTTGCCTCACCACTTCAGCTCAAAGATCAAACTAGGGCATTCATGATTCCAGACTATATTAAATCCAACACATGGAGTTCTATGGCTTTTGTATACTTGCATCAGCCAACATCACTTGCATTTCACCAACATCTGGCTGTTTCTGCAGTCCTCAGAACACATTCATAGAAAAACTAAAAAGCCACCTCTTGTTAACTTGCTGACATAACTTATTCTACTCTTTTCATATAAAATTAGAATGCTCTGCGTGCAACCTTTCAATCATCCTTGCCACACATATAAGAAGCTGAAGGACAATACAGTCTTATTTTCTACTGTAAGTGATGGAAATTGTGAGAAGTAGATACGAATATTATTGCAAAAAGCGGGTATAATTGGGCTTGTCTTTTGAAAATGTCCTTTTTTGATGCAAGATGAGGTATCAACCATTTATTTCCCAACTTTGTGTCTTTTTTCCTTTAGTTCTTTTTATAATTCGGAATTAGTCACAGAACTACATGCTCTATTTCCTTAGGCAGATGCATTGCTCTTGTGAAGAGTTTTTCTATCCTTGTATTCAGTGCTTTCTGTGGTCAGACTGATGCTGTTTTTCACTGGAGTTTTGCTTCAGTGAGGACTGCAGGATTGAGCCTGTAGAAGACACCCCGTATAGGAGCACAATGTTCCTTAGAACATGAAGACATTAGCAAGCTTATCAAGCAAGAACTGCTGCTGAATTCTGAATGATACACACACAGTTACGTGCTGGAAATATTTTAATCTGTCAAGCTTTATGTGTTCCCTGCCATTCAGCCTGCCTCCGAAGTCACAGCTGGCAAAACAAAATTGGTCATTTTACCACAATAAGACCAATGATGCAGCTCAGTGAGCACCATTCATCCTTTACCTTAAGCTGTGAGCCTAATTACAGATCACAGATAATAGATATTTGTTGGCAATGAGAAAACAAATATTTTCATCTTAAAACAGTTCTATGAAAAATTTTTAAAAATTGAAAAACACATCTACTATTTTTTAAACTATTTCAGTAAATATAGCCATATATTTTATAAACCGAAATCAAGACAGGGCCTCCAATGACGAAATTGCATCATCAGCCCACCACATTGTTTCTAATGAGAAATTAGCGGGTGAACATCCAACACCTGTCACCATGAACAGGCTCTGGCAATCGCAGCCCTGTACACACATGTGAATTATTTTTCTAGCAGACTGAAGAGACCATAGTTCCACTGACAGTTGCCTAGGTTTATACATAGACAGTTTTTACATGAAATTAAACTATTCACACATATTTCAAATAAACTACGTGAAGCAGCCATAGAAAAAGCAGAAAGTCAACCATGCATAATAATGAGATTTCCCTACAAAAGGTTACATAAAACAAATGGTTTTTAATAAAATACATGAATAATTGATATTAATTAATCCCTGATAAATTCTCACACAAGTTTAAAGTCCTGCCGCTCCAAAGCATCTCCACCTTGGGTAATCCTCCAAAAATAACCAGGCAATTCTTGACAGGGCTCAGAGGATTTCCTAATGCACCTGGTTTGTGGCCCATTCAAATCAATAAGAGGCTTCCACTGATCTGAATGAAAAATTCAGATTCTTAACACTCTCCCATTCATCTGTCTCCTACTAAAGGCCACTCAAGTTTGACTGACTTCCAGTAATATATTGCACCAAAGTCCACTCAGCAGGAAGCAGGGTACTGTATTCAGCTCTGTAAGGTTAAGATAGAAACTGTAGCGTTTAGGTGCCTGCAGGAGTGGAGAATCAGCCCAAAATCTTCCGTGTATATGGAGGCAGGCCTTTGAAGTTGTCTTTTAAGTCAGTAGAAAGCTGTCATCAATCTGAACACTGCTGCATGAAGCCTCCATGGTTGGGAACCACAGTAGCACACTGCCTCAAGAGACCAGAAGATCAGAAAGAATACAGGGTCTACAAGAAAACCTGAAGCAACGTCAGAAGCACGGGATCTGGGAAAAATGGCTCCAGGTCTAAAGCAATTGTTTGCCCATTGAGTTGATCTAGGGGTCTCCAAAGGCAATTGAACATCCTTTCCTCAAAACGCCTAGAATTTTGTAAGTCTTGACCATACTGGGCACTAATCTCCTTTAAGTCTTCTTAACCAGATCTATAAGCAAGGCATTCCCATGCTTATCCAGCCTACAAGGCATGAACCATATGTTGAGACTTTATGCACCAAATCACAGCATATGAAACAGCCAGAAAAGGTGGTAGCTCCTCACATCATCTTTAGCTTCTTAGGGCTCAGCACAGTTACATAAACCTTTCTCAAGCAGGGGAACAGACTAATGCCAGATCATAGTATTCCCACCGTACTATGAGGGGGCACCAGCAAAACTACCCTTATTCTGTGAGAGCGAAGGGCTCCTGCCAAATTCACTCTCCAGACACCTTCTCACTGGCAACTGATTCACTTCAAAATGGTTTCTCCTTTTCCACTTCCCCTCCCTTTTCTCTGATAGGACTCTTTTCCTTGTGTAAATACTCAGTTCAAAACTGTTCACATACGACTTCAATTTCTTACCTTCTAGAGTATCAAAAGCATGTATCTATTCAAATAATGTGTAAGTGCCTTAATTCTAACAAGGATATGCTGCTTTAAACCAAGATCAAAACCTACCAAGGGAAAAGAATCAGTTAAGAGGAAGCAGAACGCAAGACATTACCGCCTCATTGCTGAAACAAAAATATTCTTTTTGCTTGAGTATTTTACTATCTTTTAATTACACAGACAGAGTTAGCTGATATTTCCCTCTTTACTGGCATCAATGCTCTTTATTTTCCATAGGCCGTACACAGTTACAGAAGTCTGGATTGAATCCAACCGCGTATGATAAATTTAGATTGAGTTGAAAGTTAAATGGACAAGTATAACCAAGAGACTGTAGGATCCTAATTACTTGAAAGGGTAGGGTATCAATCCATTTTTTAAGCTTTTTTTCTAATACAGGGTCCTGATCTTGTAAAACACAAATTGGATATCTGTTTTTACTCTTTCTCAGAAGAGAATGATGGCTATGTGTCTTATAACACATAAATACGCATTTGTCCCCTTTTGCTTGTGATTTTACATGACTATTTATTTATTTTGCTGCCACTAAGTAGGTGACTTAGCAGATTAACAATGAGATATGGGCTCAGCTGCAAAACAAATACAAATCCACAAATGAACAAAATATCAACTACTTCTTTAAAACACACTTAAATCAAGATTTATTCACAAGTCTCCAGCTTAGAATATTTCATCAGCCAGCATAATAATGAGCAAAAATAAATGGTAAAAGGTAGTCAGTTCCAGATTTATGCACGAAACTCCTTTTGATTTTCAAGATTCACTTTATGCATTGCCAAAAGAAAAGCGCTTCAGGAAGAATATAAAGAGGCTGTCAAAAGAAACCTTCTAAGAAACCTTCTTCACATGGACAATCCTGTGTTTCAAAATGGTATGTACCTGATAAATTAAAGTCACCTTTAAAGTAATGAGTACGGGCAGAAATAACGTGCTAAGCACATTAAATTATTTTGAAGGTCAAATAATAACCTTCAGAAAATGTTTTAAAACAAATCTCAATTATATAATTTTTTAGCTCATACACACAGAAAGAAAATGGATGAGAAAGTATTGCAAAGTGTTCTGCTTGGGAACATCTGGATTATCTTTGACTTTTTCCCTTGAACACTGCAATTCACAAGCCACTGGTTTCAGTCAGACTTGGCAGCTGCAAGGTTTCATTAGCCTTTTTCAGGACTTGACAAGGCATCATTTATTTCTGTCATTTACTCTTCAGCTTCCAGTTTCAGTTTCTGGCTTCACTGAGACAGAAACAAGCATTTTATTTCAGAAATATTTTTGGATGGAGGTAAAAACATACAGCTTTGCATTCCAGTGGTCAAGCTTCAAAACAAGTATTTAGCATAATCAAATTATAATTGTGCTTTGTCATCTCATTTATACACAAAAGTTTCAGAAGCTAAAGAGGCACTAGCAAATTAACAGCAACTGAAACAGAGGAAGTAATAGTAGAGATTTTTATTTATAACCAGTTCACATCTTTACTGCAATGTAGTATTTTGCTTTTCTATTAAAACCATTGCTCTGTGAATTTGCAAAGCAGGAGAACGTCAGTTGCCAAAGAAATAAAAATGGGACAGTAATACTTCTGTGCCTGACTGAAATACATATGGTGTTGTCTAGACATTACACTTCTGTAGCCGGAATATTAAAATACTGCAATTACACTGCATATTTGTAGAGTTGTATGGGAAAGTAAAATATCTGTTAAAATCTGCAAGTGAAAATCCCACAGATAAATTTCTAAGAGCAAGTCCTGATTTGTACGTGTTTCAACCTCCCACTGTACATCAGCCAGTTTAAGAGGCCTGAGTAGGCCACCTGCCTGAAGGCACTGCCCAGTGGAGCAGATCCACTCTTGGAAAGCTAATAGTTGGCTCAGCAAGAGGAAGACTTAGGGGGATGCCACAAACTGTTTCTTTTAAGAAGTGGAGGAAGATTGCCAAGGGAAGACCTAGACAATTTGGAGTTTGACACAGAACCTGGTCCCACACAGCAGCAAAGGCCCTGTCATACCAGGGTCAGTTGGCCAACAGGCTTCATATTGTTCTGGACACACAAAGTAACACAGGGTACCTGTGGTTTTCCAACTGACTGAGACACACTTTTTGGGGCCCTTGTTTCCATCAAGAGTAAAATGTTTTCACTACATTACTCCCATGAAAAGGGGGACTTGTTTCACAGAACCACAGAAGCGGTTTTGCCACTTGTGCTTCTTCTTTACTTTCATTTCTTTGACTAATCTAGCTCTTATTTTCAAAGAGGAAGACACCTTCTTATCCTTCCATTTCACAGAGGGAAGCCTCTTCTTAGTTGAGGCTCTACAGAAATACAAATACACCTAACAGTAACCCATAAAAGAAGTTTATTACCATATGCTTGATATGGCTGGTACTGAACATGGAATTCAAGCATTACACTTGACAAAAGCAAGCACTTAAACTCTGCATTTTCAACAGAAAACAAAGATTACTCCTTATTTGTACTTTATGACTCAAACCTTACTGTTTTCAGTTTAGTCTGGTTCATAGCGTTGTAAGAATTGGTATTATTCTGATAGCCCCACCAGTCTGGTTCAGAAATGAATACTTACAGAGGGAATACATTAGTTAATGGTGGCATATTTCCAATGGACCATTAGGAGGATCATCATAAAAATTCTGAAGTAATAGATTGAATAAATGCTGAAGTGTAAAGAAACGTACAAGATGTGCAAGAGTACCATTATTTAAAAAAGGAATTATCATTTAAGGTAATATGCCTTCTGAGCACGAAGACTGTATGTGGATTGGAACTTCTTTGTTCCCTCTTCTATTCCATCCAATAAGCTTTATTTTAAAACACTTGAATTTTTGTCTGCTTTTTTAAAAAAGTATGATTTAGGAATCCCTGTAGATTATAATTGGAGTGAATACTAACAAACACAGTATGATAAACATGAAGAATTTATTAATTATAAAAAAAGTCTCATGACAACAATTCAAATAAACCCTCTCTTATGCAAAACTACCTGACAATAATATCAATAAGACCACATCTCAATAAGCCTGTAAGACAGTAACTTAAAACTCATGTATCTCTTGAAACAACTGGGCAGGCTATGGAAAATACCCTGGGAAGAATATTGACTCACATAAGCTAGGGCGTCTAGGAAAGGATGAAGGTAGTTAAAATAAATTTAAGGCAAGAAATACTAATGGTGCAAGTAATGTGTAACAAAGCAATTAGTGATGCAATGAGAGAAAAAAAACCTACAAAACTGAAATATCAAAACATCGTGGAACATGTCAAAATCAAAAAGGATGGGTTTTTTTTGAATGCAAGATTCATGTTGAATATTCTGCGGTAAGCTTTGCAAATAAGCATCTCCTGGATAAGTTAACACATCCAGAGAAAAAGAAGAGTGAAAGGAGCAATGGTAAATGACAGACACAGGACAATGGGGTGCTCTGCATGTAGAAGGCAACATCTTGGCAAAAAGAGAGAAAAGACAATGCCAAGACTGGGGCAAATATCAAAGGAGTAACACAATGAGAAATGCAAAAAGTAAAAATGAGAGGTAAAAAGTAAAAATGAGAGACAAAAAGGAAGATGAAGACAAGCAAACCAAAATCCCCAAAGGCAAAAATAGGGTATTCTGTCAAAAAAACCCAAAACCCACCCCCACAAGCACCATTCACTAAACACTTAGAGAGGACCAAAGAGGATAGAAGTGAGAAAGCAAGGTTAGCGGAGAGATAATTAAAATATTTAGAGAAGGATAGTAATGAAACATGGAAGAAAGAAAAGAGCTGACATAAATCATTCTGTGTGGGCAAGAGAGTATTGACATTTGGCATGGGTAGATGAAACAAGAAAATAACCAAGGATATAATCTAGGAAACTGAAATACAAAACAGACCTTTAAAAAAGGTATGTTTTGAAGATAGATTACCATATGATAGTCTCCATATCAGGAATGGGTAAAAACTGCAAAGTAGCTGGTGGTGGAGGAATGAACAGAAGGAACAGATTAGAATAAAGAAGCAGTTATGAGAAAACCATGTTGTTAAAACAAAAAGCAAAACTTTGGGTCAAATTTGAGTGCCCTGAAAATTACTAGCTTTTTGCTTTTGGGAAATGATTTCATCTTTTGTGGGCATCAATCAGAACCATGGCATAAATAATGTATAGAATGCAACGGCAGTAAGTGTTGAGGACACACAAATGTCTTTTAGCTGTCTTTTTCTATAGTAAAGATTAAGACACTAAATGAGAATCTGAATCATAGCACTGTTTTACCTTCAAAACATTCAAAAACATTAGCTATGTATGTTTGAAATAAAGTCAGGTGGTATCAACAAGCAAGCACTCTATTTCCTCAACAAATCTGGGAAAAAATGCATTTGTATCCTTCTGGAAAGACTGAAATTTTCTGGCATCTAAGAACAATAAACTATACAGTCATGTCTTCCCTGCTTTTTCTGGAGTGCAGAGTTCTGACGCAGCTCTACTGAGATCCTCCCAACTGAACAGAACAAGAAGTTAAATCTTCCTCAAAGGGAGCTCTCACAAAGAACATTTACTGTATGTTTGAGTTGGGTGGGCACTATCTGCATCTGTGGAGTCTTTAAAAAGTCCTAATAGGTTCTATAAGACTTGAATATCCAATACAAGAAACATTTAAATAATAATAATAAAAAAATTATGAAAAAAAACACCAAACCAAAACCCAACCAAAACTTTAAAATAAACCAGATTAGAATTAAAATATATTTACATCAATAAAAATACAGCATATAATATGGGACACCATTGTTCTTTCCTTCCTGAATTTCCTCTCGGTAATTAATTATGAGGAACTAAGAGGTGATTATATACGTGTTGACATGACATGAGCACTCAATTTTAAATAACATGTAGATTAGCTAAACATAGAAGAAAATTACACTTTCATCAAGTCAGATCTCTGTTTTTGTTCCAATGTAAGATGTTTTCTGTTCTTTTTGTTTCCCTAGACAGTTCAAGCAGATGCTGCCTGTAAAAGTCTGACGCGTTTGCATGCTAGCAACAGATCATGGATCATCAACTTGCCCAATAAAGCTATCTTATTGTAATTCAGAACATCCTTACCCAGCACTTGTTCTAAGATGTGAACAGTCTGATAAGAGGGAATCTGATATAATCTACACTGTGAATGAAAGAAACCTAGAAGTTACATTTTGGCTAAGTTAACCAAACTACTGCATAAAGTCAAATCACTTTAGTCAGCCAGGTAGAAAAATGAAAGCTGTTACTAATATTTTTTTCCTAATGTTCTCAGAGACTGTGGTGCTGGATGCTAAAGCACATATACCAACTGACTCAAGAGGAGAAATATTCCTTTCCCCTGCCCCCCCAAGCTACTGAAGCAAGGTTTGCACAAAAAAACCCCTAAGTGCTCCCTTTCCAAAAGCACAGGAGTTGCCCCGCCTATTCCCATAGATGTATCTTTTAATTTTTTTCTAAATACAACTTTCAGTCATTGGATCTCATCATTCATTTGCCAGGTAGATTGAAGTGCCAGTCTTAACTACCTGATACGCCTAGAGATAACCGAGGCTATGCTCAAGTTGCCTCTAACTTTCTTTTGGATATACTGTAAAAATATTGACACTCTTTTTCAATAAAACATAGTTCTCTTTAAAAATAATTACACCTCTCCTGGAAAATTCACTTGGTTTTGATCAGTTTCACCAGCTTCTTTTTCAGTCTTCTAACTTAGTTTTATACCTTTTGTATATCTGCAATGCAATTTTTGAAGGGTTACTAACAACACTGGACAAATTAGTTCAGCGACTGTCTCATTCAGACTGTGTAAGTAAGTGAATTATCCTGTTTACTATTTGAATTCCCCTTTATACACCTGTATGGATGAAGTGAACCTTTTTACCACAGCACAGACTAATGCAGGCTGCAAAGGACCTCAGAAGGTCTCTACTCCAACCTCCAGCTCAAAGCAGGGTCAGCTATGAGTTCAGGTCACATTTCTCAGGGCTTTATCCAGTCAGGTCTTCACACTGCGAATTCATTTTCAGTCCATTTTCAACAAGGATTCTTAAGTTATCATCAAAGTCAGCACTTTGAAACCTACCCCTTGAACATGGCCTTTGCTTTGTATCCCTACATGCCTAAGATCACATTTAGCACCATATAAATACTGATGCTGTCACAGAACCAACTTACAGACCAGTTCACCATGCCTTCGTCATTATTTACCACTTTCTTCTTCCTCTTTTTCCCTTCTCCATTCCCTGCCTGCTATTTCTTCAAACAACACTACTATAACCTTTGTGACCTAGCATGCCACAGTCATTTAATCTGACTATGTTTCAGTTTGTTCATATGTAAAATGTGGTCTCCCTGCACAGAATGCAATATTTGATGTATTGCCTGGGAGTTTTTCTTGGCCTCACAAGGTGGTGAAAACTTGCATCTGCTGATGAAAGATGCAACACACCTGTAATCTCAATGGTCTTTCATTATCATAAAATAAACCCACCGAAATCGTTATTAACTCCCTGAATGCTGTAGCTATAAAGATTTATAACCAATGTCTACTCCAATAAATATTTCTTCAAAATCTGTATGAGTTTTAACTTATGATTACACCTGTGATAGGAAAGAAATATAAGACACTAATTGCTAACAGTAAATGTTTAGATATGCGTAGTGCATTATTATTGCATTAATCATGAGTAATGATGAAATATATTGCATAGAATTTTAACATTAATCAAACTGATAACTGTAACAAGCAAACCAATACCTTTCAAAGCACTGCTCCTTTTCACCAAATATGTTTGCAAATAGTGTGATTACTTGTTATTGCGTATGTCTGGAAATTTCTTCAGAGGGCAAAGCACATAGGCATTGGGTGACTTTTTATTACAAAAATAAAATAACCAATGCACATTCATTACAACCCTAATGATAATTACAACCTTGCTAGAATGTGACTAGTATCTAAAAAGTTTATCTTTCTTTTTTTTCTGCTTCTATCAGTCAGTGAATTAATTCCTTTAGAAATATGACCATCAATATTCTATTTCTGAGAAAGGCATCTGTTTTTCAATTACATCCCATGAAAGTCTATGGCACCATGAAATGTATGAGACGCCTTATTCTCTCTGCAATACCAAGCTATGTGAAAGGATTATCTTTTTTCATGCAAAAATCTAATTTAAGTTACTTGGCTCAATTCATTATAAGTGATGTGGGCTACTGAACTCCGACATAAACCACAGGCTATAAAGCATGTTTTGGAAACACACAGGGCTAATGGCTTGAAATGCAGTTTCACTTCTTCAGGACTGCACGCCAAACAAGAACAGAGTTTTATTATTTTCCTTCAAACATTGTTCTAACTTGTATCTATAAGGCACAAGTATGGCAAATTGCCTGCACACCCATTGTCCTGCAAAATCATAAGCTGAGTGTGCAATAACTCAACAGAACGCAAGTGTGCATTTTGCGTGTGCAGCAACCAGTATATGCCAAAAAGGAAGTGTTTGACAAAGTAGACATCACAGGTAAAACAGACAAGTTTCAGGAACGCAAAAATGAGTTGCCAACTGATGGAGCTTTAACCTGAGATAGCGTTCCAGACTTAAACAAAAAAGTAACTTTTTTGCAGCCCTCCCCCCCTTTTACCTCCATGAATGACAGATAAGGATTATCACTATATCATAGTAAAATATCTCTCTCTAAAATTGAGCCACACATGGATGAGAGACTGTGCACATCCTCCCTGTCAGCATTATGGCTCCAACCCCACATAACTTTCCCATCACAGAGCAATTATGAAGGGCACTACAGGTTTTTCCACAATGCAACAAGGCTTCCTTCAAACAGTACCTTCCCCAAGACCCTCTGCAGAAAAAAAAACCTTCTCTGGATTAAATATGAAGATGGATATCATGCTAGGCCATTCTTGACTGCCACAATCACAAGGTGAGGTAGGCTGACTAAAGATGTTTTATAGCCAGGAAGTCTAAGGGAATCCCTCATCCAGCATATTCCTCAGGCAGCACTGACTGAACGTCTCTTGTGAATCTAGACTTCAACGCAAAGCTTCCCTCAAGGAAGTAAGATGTGGGAACACCATGTGTCCTCAACTGTGGGTGAGTTCCACCCCCAAAAACAACGTAGTGCCATTTCCAGCCTCCACGGGTAGTTTCCATACTTGGTGTTTGTGGCCAGCAAAAGCAATTCAATGAGGAATTCAATTCTCCTTCTTTCCAGTATTCAGAGAATTTAACACAGTAACTAAGGCTTTATTTGCCTGCAGCTGTTTCAGAGAGAGAAAGGAAAAAGGAAAAGGAAAAAAAAAAACCAACCAAACCCATGAGTTTACGCAATTTAAATCCTGATGGACCATTTTAAAAAGGAAGTAGAATGCAATTTTAAAAGACCCTAAATAGTCCGCTTCATGCGTGCTCACTTAATACCAAATCAAGACATTCTTAAAATTTCAAGCAGGGAAACCTGCTCTGGTTACCTTGGTGATAAACTAAAGACAAAAATTGCACATAATTGTTGCTGATGTCACTGCTCCCAATTGTTTCCAAGGTTACAGAGTACCTCAAATAATTGTGATGTTTCATTTCTCGACTGTATTGGAAGCCCATTTTCTGTTCTCAGTAAATTGTTTAGTGCTGCAGGTAATCTATCTAAACCTTATCTAATAAGGCATCAGCAGCCTCTCAGCAACCTCTGGTAATGATGTAGATTTATATGTTGAAAATGTAGCTACCTAGCTCTTTACTGAGCAATTTGACTCCTAGATTATCTCAATTATTTTTATCCTAAGAATCTTTTTCCATAACAAAGTATATTAATCAATCATATAAAAATATCTGAACAGTAAATGCCTTACTGCAAAGCAACATTACATATGAATTATCTACCTGGAAGGAAGCTGTTCTTTTGGCTGAATGGTGGAAAATTGGCTGTTAAGTATTTATAACTGACTGATTTTTCCACTGTCTTCAAACTCATTATAAATGCAAAGCACAAGTATTTTGCTGTACTAAAAAAAACCAGCCACGCTGCATCTTCTCTATTGCAACCTCCAATTTACCATGAACCATAGCATGAATCTCCTTAAAAAAATCAGTAACTACTATATGTAAGGACAACTCTGCTACCCTCACAGTATTACTGCCTCAGGATGACTACAGACAATGCTGTTAACTACTGCAGCTCTGTATGAATTGACAAGAAACAGGGGGCAGTTTTGAAAACACACTAAACCAAACTAAAACCAATGTATTTTTAGCCTACAATAACAAAAGCAAGACTTAGTAGCTCAGCTCTATCCCCTAAATCTAACTAAACCACATTTCAAATCCTCACTTCTGAAGGAGAAAACAGTTAGTAGATGTCCATCTACCACCTCTCCTCCTGCTGGATGTGCCCTTCATCACTTGACTGCTCTCAGACTGCAGGGCTTGACCTTGTCAGCATGAAATTTTCCACTAGAGCAAAACAAAATGGCACTTACTGTATCTTAGCAGTCTGTTATTACTTATGTAATGGATTTTGAAAAGTAATAATTTACTTTAGAAACTGGTTGACTAAAACAGTTTATGTGCATTTAATGCATAAAATTAACTCCATATGGAGTCACTAAAAACATCTGTCAGGCATCTCAGCTTCTACCTACAGTTCAGAGAGGGTTAGAGTGCAGCACAGAGCATAAAACAGAATATCAGAGGTGATTCTTTTTTGTTTGCTCAGAAAATGGCTGAGCGCCGAGCATGTTTACTTTCATGATTATTCATTTCAGTTTCTCAATGAATTCATTTCAGCTGCATCCATTTTAGCTCTTCTGTGTGTAATTCCCGTGAATGTTCTAGCAACAAATATACTGGCAGGAATGTTTGGTGAAACAGTCTGTTTTAAATAAGCACCAAAGAATATACATATAAAACAATACCTTTCTATTTGTAATCGCATGTATTCACGAGAAAGCCAGTTGGAGAAGAAACTCTTTAATGAATCAAAAACCAGCAACATACTATGCAGGCAAAGTCCTCCCTAACAGCTGAAATAGTAAATGCTTACAACCACCTATCCAACAACAAGCCACAGAGCATGAATTACTTGCTGAAATTAGGCTATGAATATATCTGAACAAAGAATGCATCTGCAAAATCAAATTCCATCTGTACACGACTTACAAAAAGGAACAGAAAGACAAAATCAATGAGAAACAGTTATGTAGTTGTATATAAATCATGTGATAACTGAATAGCTAAGGAAAGAGAGGAGGGAAATTGCACCAAGATGACTTAGTTTTAGGGCTGATTCTCTACTGTCTTATGTAGTATATAAAAATCTTTATAATATTTTACCACTTTCTTAACTATATTAAAATGTCATAAGGTAATGGGGAACAGACCCCATTTTGCTGCGATACGGCTAACTGCATACACTTCAATTTTTAGATCTACTGCCAGACTTAAAAGACTAATTATTCATACATACTTGGTATGGTCTTTTTAGACACAGATGATGCAATGAAGGTAACACTACTACCAGCCACTCATTACTCAGTTCAACACTGGCACAAATCTGTTTAAATCTGATATTCAAACCCTTGGATGCATTTGACTTTTACCAGTACATATACCTGTTGGAAATGAATTAGTAATGAACAACGCCTATATATCTTTAGAGGGGCAGAGTCCCTGCCCCAGAGTGTTTTGGCACTGTTGCAAACCGTGAGACAATGTGATAGTAACAACATTAAAATATCTTGCCTTCACAGCACAAAACTCTTTCCCCATGGAATTAATACATGCTTTGCCAGATTACACAAACAAACACCAGAATATTCATCCATCACTAGCGGTGTACCCCAGGGGTCAATACCGAGTCCAATACTGTTGAACGGGACATTCAACATCTTCATTAATGATCTGGGTGACGTAGCAGAGTGCACCCTCAGCAAGTTTGCTCATGTTCCAACCTGTGAGGAGCGGCTGATACAGCAGGGGGTTGTGCTGCCATCCAGAGGGAAGGAACCTCAACAGGCTGGAGAAATGGGCTGACAGGAAGTCATGAAGTTCAGCAAAGGGAAGTGCAAAGTCCTGCACCAGTATATGGTGTAGGCTGACCAACTGGAAAGCAGCTTTGCACAAAAGGACCTGGGGGTCCTGGTGGACACTAAGTTGAACATCAGCCAGCAATGTGTCCTTGCAGTAAAGAAGGCTATGGTATCCAGGGGCTGCATTAGGAGGGGTGTTGCCAGAAGGTTGAGGAAGGTGATCCTTCACCTCTACTCAGCACTGGTGAGGCCACACCTGGAGTACCGTGTCCACTTTTGGGCAAGAGAGATACCAAGCTACTGGAGACAGTCCAGTAAAGGATCACTAAGATTGATTAAGGGACTGGAGCACCTCTCATATGAAGAAAGGCTGAGACAGGTGGGACTGTTTAGCATAGAGAAGAGAAAGCTCAGGACGGATATTATCAACATATACAAATACATGAAGGGAGAGTGTAAAGAAGACTGAGCCAGACTCTTTTCAGTGGTGCCCAGTGACAGAGCAAGAGGTGATGGGCACACACTGAAACACAGGAGGTTCCGCCTGAACATCAGGAAACACTTTTTCACTGCGAGGGTGACCAAGGACTGGCATAGGTTGCCCAGAGACATTGTGGAGTCTCCATCTTTGGAGATACTCAAAAGCTGTATGGACATGGTCCTGGGCAGGCTGCTACAGGTGACCCAGGCTGAGCAGGAGGGTTGGACAAGACAACCTCCAAAGGTCCCTTCCAACCTCAGCCATTATGTGATTCTGTGGAAGAAGATAAAGCCAAGCACACACACTTACCGACATTTTCCAAAACACATCAATGGTTCACTTTCTGTGAAATCCTGAGCTCTTTGGAAAAATCAAACACAGAACAGAGATTGAAAGAATTTTAACAGAAATGAAACACAGAAGTGCTTCTCAGAAATTTCACTAGCTACTTAACAATGTATTCAGGGACCTAAACAATTTTGAAAATCTAGTCATATTTGACTTGTTCAAGATTATATGAGTTGTCTGTAACCTGCTGAAGAACTAGTAGTGGCCTTCCCAAACCTCAGTCACAGATCTATATTCTTTTCCACCTACAGATAGACTCTATCCTTGAATTGCTTTGTTATTCATATACCAACAAAGGATGATCCTGAGGACCTTGTATTTCTGGCCATTAGATATTTCCACAGTACTCTTAGATGTAACGTGTCACCTTATATTTTTAGTATTTGGTATTTTCTATAAAAATACAATCACAAAATAATGACAGTCCAATGTATTGGATAATAAAGTAACATGTAAAAGTCAGATTATTCCTCAAATAAGTATACATAGCTTTTATGGCTATCATGATGCCCTACCTATAACCATAGGCAGAATCTGGTCTTTTGAGGTAGTTTAGCCACATTGCTGTGACTGCATTTCACATTCCTATTAAAAAATAAACAACATTGTGCTCTGAAACTTCCATACCTGCTGTCAAGGTATTCATCATAAGACTATATTAAGCATGTTCCTTTAACTACTTTAAACACTTCATTTTAAATATAATCCTATTCATTCTTTTGGCATTTGTTTCACAAAAGCAATCACCTCTAAGCTTTATTGTCCTACAACACATACTTGTATTTCTTTACTGTTCCAAGTAACAGCAGTAAAAGTGTATGCTTGTCATTTTTAAGGTATGATCATGTCATTTTTAAGTGTATGCATGTCATTTTTAAGGTATGATCACGTCAGTACCAATGCAGATGGTAAAGCCATCTGCAATATGAAAGGCTATGTTAGAAAATGTTAGTATTTAAATGTTGCCTCCAAAAAATAACGTCCCCAAAATGGTTCTTACCTGTTCAGATGGATGAAACTACCTGTAGTACTCCAGATGCTTCACACTGTATACAATAAAGCAAAGTGAAGGTGTAAATATTTTGGCTCCTCTACCTCATATTACTGGCCCATGGTCACACTAGCTATTGAAGTGAAACAGGTCTATTTTCTCTCTTGACATCACCATACCTTAAAAATGACAACTGAGTACTCTTAAAGAACTTCTTCAGAGATCATTACCAACATTAAAGATGAAGTGTATGTTTGCACGGAAAGTACAAAGATAATTATACTGCCTACCTGCAAACTACCAGGAAGCTGAAGTTGTGATGGGGTAGGAGGTGGGGACACCAGGTTTGGTTCTGCTGGAGCCAGGTCAGCTCCTGAAGCAGTCAAGCATTACTAAATTCAAACCAATAAGCACTCCCAAGAGCTTTATGTCTCAACACAGTACAACATAGGTGAAGAACTACACCATTCAATCAGTAGTCCCAGGCTCAACTCCATCCCACTCCTGGCTATTTAACATGAATTAATGAAGCATAATAATTTTTAATGAAATTTCATTTAATTCTCAGTTTTCGTGGGTTAGAAAATTAAATAACCATTTCTTATCACCAATCAGTTTTAAAACGGATGCCTTCTACTGCTTTCAGAAGAGCAACACTTGACTGATACAGACATAAGAGGAGAATTTGGTTCAGTTTTCATTAGTGTCAGCTGTCAGTGTAACCTAGAAAATTGCTCTTAATTTACCACTTCCCTGTAAAGAGGATTGTAAAGAAACAGATCCTGAAACATATGATCTTTGCAACATGATCTGAAATCCTCACTTTACACAGGTATACATACCCACCCTTTCCAGACTACAACGTACAACCTTTATCTCCTCTTTACCACACTACTTTTCATAGCCATTACTTTTCTGTTCAAAATTTCAAATCATTGCTACCTTAAGAGATAGTAACATTTCTTAGAAGATAACATCATTTGAAGAATTTATGGACCTATTTTACTTTAAAAAGCTTAGGTGTAATGGTATTTGAGAATCTTTTACTTTGTAATCTTTTGCCAAAACAGACATACCTAATAGTGGCAGCAGATGGAAGAGGTTAAAAGTATCAACTCCCAAATTACCAACTTTGCTAGGCCACCTTCCCTTCATAATTTAGACCCTTCTGTTGGAGATTTGAAAATATATTCTAGACAGATGACATGTTAACAGAATCATTTCATGGTTCAGTGTCTTCGCAGTATGATTTATCTCTATCTCTAGGCACTGGAGGTCCCTTTTCAGGAGATTTATGAGTTAGATCCAAGAATTCATTTTCATGAAGAAGAATGTGTGCATCATTGCAAAACAGAACATTATCATTTGATCTAAGATAATGCTTCCTTCTTATTAGCAGTTTTAAGAATGTCTCATGCATGTAGCATCACAACTGTTTCCAAAACACTGCACATTCATGTAATAAAACATTCATGAATGAAAGAGGTTTTTAAAATTTGCAATAGTCCATGAACATGTATCACTGCACATTCATACAATAAAACGTTCACGAATGAAAGAGGTTTTTAAAATTTGCATTAGTCCATGAACTTGTATCCCCTTCTCTTCCAAATCTTCATAATACATACAGAAATAAGGTCCAGAAGGCTAGTGTCTAATGAAACACCTGACTTAAAATTGGCATTTTCTTCTTCACTCTGCTTTTGCTATCAGACATTTGCTGCAGACACTACATTTTCTGTAGGACAAGAAAAATGGTTAATGACTGGAAGATGCTTAAGCATCTGGCCCACAGCTCAGCCCATATTATCAAAAGTATGAAGTTAATAGTTATGTACCTTAAAAACCACAGTGTTTTTAAAAGTGCTCAGCATCCAGCATCTCCTGCTGTGAAACACTGGTCAGGTTTTCAGCAGAGTTCAGTACAGTGGGATCGCCTATTTTTCATGCCCAACTTGAGACACTTGGTGAATTCTGAAGGTTCACCTGCTCTCTGGAAATCAGCAATTTTCTTGAGATAAATTCAATCTCTAATCACATTTTATGTTGCTCAACTCAATGAAAGGAAACCTTTTTACTGTTCTGTTCAAACAGAGACTTCTGGTAGCTGCAAGACGGAATTCTAGATGTGTAATTGTAAGTGCATCTGATTCAGGACAAGGATCAACAATGTCAGATCACCAGTGCACGTATGTCACTCACTTCATACTGCAAGTGGTTTGTAGTTGCAGTTTAAAACACACTAAAAATTGAGGACAGGGAGTAACACATCTGTTTGCAGTCTTTCAACTAATGCTAGTTATCTAACAGTAGCATTTATGGGCCTTTCACTAGAATCTTTGTAACAAAATCCTTACCCTGAATAAGACGGGGGAAGAGAACTGCAAATAAGAAAGAGAAGTCATGATCTTTATTTAGAGTCACAGCAATCAAACAAGACAGTTGCTCCTCATGTTGAGGAGATGGAGGAGACAAAGAGACAGAGAGACATGATTGAGGCCTTGTTATCTACAGTGTCCTTTTAAGAACTACATTCAAACAAAACACTTTCAGGAGACAGGATCCTGATCAGAGACAAAAGTATTTGAATCTTTTTCCAGCAATGCTGAAAGGACAGAGATGTGAAAACTATAAAATAAAAACAGTTACAAAAATACAGAGCTAGGAATCTCAGAGCACTAATGGAGAATGCAAAAATCAAACATCTTAGTGCCATCAGAACTGTCCATATTATGAATTTCTGCCTTATGGACCAGCCTCCAGTCTTATTTGACAGCTCACAGGGCTCTCACTGTAAGTTCTGTCATTTCTGTATAAATATCAGCCTGCACAGAAAAGTATGACTGGGAAAATCCCAATTTCAACAGTTGTCCAATGAGATATATACCTAGGATGGCATAGAGAGAATGTTCATGGCAACTGGGATGTTTTACTGCGAGATACGTTGTTTTCCGTTAATGTCCTCCAAAGAGGGGAATGTAAAATACTTCAAATAGAAATGGTGAAGATAGATCTGGATTTAAATGGGCATAAGAAGCCTCCTCTTCCTGCAATGCCATATGACCCAAACGCCTTGGGGTCCTATGATGTACAGAAAGTATAGAGAAGTGTAATTTCTTATCTACTGGAAGAACATTTAGGCTTTGTAACTAGTACCATCTGAATTTAATACCTTATTTGCTTCTCGTTTAGAGAACACAAACAGTGTAGGATGTTTGGCTACTGTTAGCTTTTCCCATTTTTCTGCATAAATTAGCACATGAAAACAGTAAACGCCTAATCCTTGACTTGAGTTCTACACAAGAAGACATCTCCAAAGATCTTGGGGGTATGTAACTGCTGTGACTGTTAGTACAAAATCATTCATTCAATGGTTGACCCAAACCCTATAAAGAAGAAGTAAAGACTCACTGTTTTCAATTACATTCATTTAAGACTAAGGCCTAGCTCCACAGCTCATTAAGTTGAAACTCAATGCCAAGGCTAATGGCACAATTACTGGCTGTCTCCAGAAACAAACAAAAGACTAAACTGACATAGAAACTTAACTACTTTATTCCCTACTTGAGAATGGAAGAATTCTGTGGAAACACAAACAGAGATTTCTGTATCTAGTTTTGGCAATTTCACCATTACTAACATTTTAAGTACATTCCTGAGAACAGATTATTCAGTGCTTGATAAAAAAACTTGAAAACTATTGCAAAGTTTTCTGCTAATGTAAAGAAATCAGCAGCACACAAAACAGACCAGTCTAGCACACAGAAGGCAGTATAAAAAGAAAGATATGGATTGACTGTAGTCAAGAATGTAAGGGAACAAGGAAATAATTCCTGGTAACTCTCTGCCTGAGTGATGTCCAAGTGTCATTTACTGTGAATAGCATTTTCATCTTTTCTTCTCCAAACCAAAGGCAAATCAACCCAATCAACAAAAACTATCCTGGGAGAACACATACAGAAAACAGATATATGCAGTAAATCGACAGCCCATTACATTTATTGCTCATTATTCACAGTAGCTTTTTATGTTTCCAGATTAAAATGGAGTTTGACTGTAGGGTACCACAGTCACACCGTAACTGTGCAACATGCTTTGGTGTTATTTGGTACTAGTGCATTTAGTACATTTAACAATAGCTGAAAGCTGATTTGCCAGTTTCATGTCAAACCACAAGAAACCACAGCTGAAAGAGCAGCTGTTATCAACAAATTATATTATGTATCTCTCTGTCAGAAATTAAAGTACAGGTACATATGCAAGGCTGGAGTTATATAAGGTTATATTTTTTCCTGACCCAGGTCTTGAAATTACCACCAGAATCCCGGAATTAGAAGCGTGTTGTATTCAGCTCCATTGTACTCCAATATTAATGTGATTTGAATGGCAAATTACAGTTGTGAGATAATTTCAGAAACTGCTAACCTCTTGCTAGTGGCCATTTTCCAGTTGAAAGCAAGACCTAGCTGAACAAGTTCTTTCTCACTGTATCCCTCAGGAGCACTAAGCTTCAGACTTCACTTGAGAGCAGTGCTGTCACCATCTGTGAACTGAGGGCAGTCAGCTGTGTGAGCCCTTCCTCCATCTCACCAGATGTGCAGAATTATATCTTGATTTAAACAACGGGTGGAGTGGAGCCCGCTGTAGGGAAAGCTCAGGCAGGCAGCCTCCTACAGAAAGCAGGAGGCAGGACACACTAGTGGTTACCACCCCTCAGCTGAGACAAGAATTTGAGCTGCATGAATACACTGCCTCTCATTCACTCCACCCTAATCTAAGCTGTTTGACTGCAGGTATCATGAGAGCCATTTTAAGATATGAAGATCCCTGTGTACAGCACAAATGCCTCTGGAGATGTGACAAGTGCTAGTTTCAGTTAAGAAAGTTGTTGAATCCAGAGCCTGACTGTAGTCTCACCAAGCCAAAAACTAGGGCTGAGAGCTTTGGCTCAAATGCACAATGGATGCAGAGGAAGTCTTGGGCAAGAAACTCTGAAGCAATACCGAAAAAGAAAAGGACGGGAAACAAAAAAAAAAAAAGAAACAGCAGGGTTCCTTTTCTTACAATGACATTAAGTCATGTGGAGAGGGGAAATAGAGAGATTTACTGTACCTTTCCTCTTCTCATACAGCAGATAAGGGTTACCAAATAAAGCTAGCAAGTAACACACAAAAGGAGAGAGTTCTTCCAGTAAAATATAGCAACTCTGTAGGCTTCCTTGCTACTAGGTGTTATGGTAGTTGAGAATTTGTATTGGATAAATTCAGAGATGATACTCAAGGACACTAACTACCTAAAAATCACCAACTGGCTTAACATTTGCATTTACAGCTTCAGACAGATATTATCATGAAAGCAGAAAGTGTAAAGATGCCAGATCCCTGAGCCCTGAGTATTTTGGATTGAACAGTCTCAGAAGGTGAACTGCAATGTTTCTACATGTCACTGCTTGAGCGCTCAACAACCAGTGCTTGGAAGAACCACTTTCAACCTGAGAAGAGCCTCAATGCTCATGTTGAAAATACTGTTAAAAATGTGTGAACTGCAGTACAGATACCAGGAACTGCACTAAGATTACTTGTAAACTGTCAAACTACTATAAGAGGGGAATGCACCTTTTGGCCATATTTACTATCCCTCTGAATTGACTTCAAACAAGTACCAGGAGAGAAGTTCTGTCTCCTACACCCCAGGTCCTTATGCCAACCAGCACTCATCACAATCCACTTTATCTAATATGAATGCACAGTGACCAGCAGCAGGGTTATAGCTCATAAAATGCAAAGCAGAGGGACATCTCTCAACTTAAAAATTGCTACCATTCTATTTAGTAAATGTAGCCTGTATTTAATTCATCAGGGAGATACTTCACCTTTGTTTTGTTAAGACATAAGAAATGCAACAGCAAATAGGGAAAGAGGTAAACTCTAGATAGAAATCAAAGCCTTTACATGTGCTATTCTATGTATCTTCCTATTGCTTGCTGTTCCTTTTGGTATGACTTCTGTCCTTTTAAACTGTTTTGCACACTGATAAAATTTATAGATATTGCTTTAGTAATCTGAAGCGTCCCTTGCTGCCTTAATTGCCAGAACCTGTTTTACACTTGTGCAAAGGCAACAAGATGAACTGCTGCTTCAGTATGAATAATTTTGGAGAGTGGTGGCAGTTCATGTCTGAGCTGGATAGGAGATAACTATGTGACGCAGAACCCAGCACAACTGCATCTGCATATAAATAGACTTAATCAGAAATGCAAATTGCAATCAGAAGAAATTTTAAAAGCCTATGATAACTGTGCAGATAACAAAAGGTCAAACACTTGTATTGCTGAAGGTTTTAAACTGTTATCAGTCAGTGGCAATGCCTTCTTTATGAGTAAAATGTGGAAAAGACAAGTATATGCCAGTATAATCAAATGACGGACACTTTCTGTATTTCTTCTATTATTACAACTGTTCTGTTGTTAAACTATTTTACACTGTCAATCTCAACTTAAATTATTCAGAAAGACTCAACGAAATGAAAACAAAATGAAACCAAAAACAGACAGCATGAAATAATACAGCTAATTTACATGACTTTACATAGAGGGAATTTCTATCCCTTTTTCATATCCATATACAACAACCCAAATCTTCACATTTTAACATCCTCGGGTAAATGAAAAAATAAATTATGACTACAGTTTGCTGAAACTGCCAGACTGCTTCATAGCATTGTCAAAATTGTGTGTTTTTCTTCCACAGTAAAACAAGGCCAAGACTCTAGGAGATTAACATTTAAAAATGTTATTCAACAGTTACAAATGTTGGCTTCTTCCTCTTTTGAAACAAATGTTTTCATCAATAGTAGCTACGAAAAGTACTTTTGAAGGGAGGTACCTTGATATTATATGATTTTATATTCTAAGATAAGAATAAAATAAATGTGTAAGTCTTTATTATTTCAAGCCATTCTAAATATAAATTATTGTGGAAGTCAGGCTGAAAAAAAAAAGTCTTTAACATTACAGCTTTTTAATGTCTTTTCCTATGAGAGATTCTTTCCATTTGAAGCACACATGTTTACCAAATATTTCTTTCTCCTTTGCTCGATTGTCTTTGAACAAACTAGTGAGTGAAGAGAGCCATCTAGTGCCATACCTTGGAATTTTAAAAAGGGTTTTCACCGGATGCATGTCAAATAAAGGAGGGTCCCCATCCCCCAGTTCAATAGCTGTTATTCCCAAGGACCATACGTCACATCGAGCATCATATGAGTAATCATACTGTTGTTCACAAGCAATGACCTATAAGAAAAAAGCAGAGAAAACAACACTTTAACATAATGTACAATTCACGCCATCTTAGTGTGACATGAACATACTTTTTGAGTCATGTCTAAAATCCTACGGCCCTTTCAAATCCATATCCTTCCCTGTATATCCCAGTTATTAAAAACCCCACAAAAATGTAATGGTACATTAGAACTTCTCTTAAGTTTGTTTTCTTTAAAAACAATCTTCCTCTTTTTTAAAATACATTAAGTTCCGTGGGATGCTTCAAATATCCATACAAAGAACATCACTCTACTAAATCCTGTTTTTGAAAGCACTTCTTACAGAAACCTATTACAAGAGCAGAGAATCCTATTGATGTTATTAACTTCTATGACTATTCATGAGGACAGACTGGTTTGCACAGCTGTTTTTTAGATAAGAATATTCCATCAGTCATTTCTGCCAATTTATTATTTTTTTTTAGTTTGCCTCTACTAGATTTGAGTAGTTTGAAAAAATCTTAATTAACATACCATGTACCTTGTCTAAGAAAAACTGAAGTTAACAGGAATCTCCTTGGACATCAGAACTGTTTTGCATCACAAACTTGATGCACACTTCCAGCTAACCCACTGTTTGCATTCTAATCATAAGCTAACTATTCATATAAACTGGAAACAATTCTGCATCTAAATGTGAGATGCAAACTTAAGTTTAAATTTAGCCCTTATCTTTACAAAGAGATGAGATGAAAATCACAGCTTCACTGCCTTTTATTCTATCGTGATTTGGAATTCTGTCTCAAGTTTGTCTTCCCAAGTCTCATTAGTTAGACCAACTGCTTTGAAAATTTGTCAAATCCCTGCATATTGCTAGTATTGGCTTCCAGGTTTTTTTTTTTATAGTTTTAAGTATTGTTACTAGTTTGTACTTAAGATAAACAACTGCTGACAGCATGTCCTAGAGTGGCTGTATCTAGGCTCTAGAAGAGATATTTTTTTTTTTTACTTCTGCATTACTTCTGAGTTCTTGTGTTAGCACTTCAACTCAGGACAACGCTTTGCAGAGATGCCAACACGCAAGTCAACACCCCAGATAGCTGCTGGCACAGAGCCACTCACAGCCTGCTCTAAGAAAACCTTTCCTGGAGAAGCTGCTGATTCCAGCTTAACCTCTTGATTACTTTCCCCATAAGCTACACCTAACAGATGGATTCCTGCCTCTGGTAGAGATTCTATCCAACAGGCCCATAGGACCTGTCCATCTCTTACTCTGGGACTCATGACCCCATCCCATCATACAGCACTCATCATTTATTTTATCAGAAATCAGAAGTGTTGAATATACAAGTTAAAATAATACCAAAATGGTTTGGGGTTCTTTTTAGCAGTACATTTGGACATTAGTTAATTACTTTGCTATATACTAATAGTTCAGTTCCTTTCCTAGAGCAAATCAGTTCAGAAAAATTAAGACCTTTCCTGAATTTTCTATCAATATTTTGACAAGTGTTGAGATCCCTCTCTTCCTCCTCAATTTTTCCAGGTTAGTACGCCAAAGAAATTTCTTTTCATACTCTACTGACAACGGTATTTTCCCTTTATTGCTGTAATGTCAAAGAGTCTTCTGATTGATAGAGTATTAGACCAATGTTTCTCAACTACTGTCTGAAAAACACTGGTGATCTGTAAGACGTGATAAAGTGGTCAGCAAAATGTCTGCGAACCATCTGAGAAAAACATACATACACATTCCCCTACACATTAACTATCAAATAAACAGAATGGGGAAAAATGAAAGCAAGCACTGTAAAAGTGGGTTCAGGGATTTTTTTTCTTCAACTTGAAGAGGCAGAGTTTTGTTAGCTAATGCAGTGTTTTTCAAAGTCTTCATAGGAGGATCATTTTCCCATCTCCCTTCTCTTCAACCGAATGTCTTAAGTGAAAGCTCTGAAATATTTCTTAGTTCTTCAAGGAGTTCGTTATAGCCTTGATCTCATCCCAGAGATCCCCTTCTCTCTCGACAAACATGAGTTTTACTGTGCAGTAGATAGATTCTACACAACTCAAGCAGAGCACTTTAAAACACCACCCTTATTTCAGAGGCCTATATGACAATTTCATTTCCTTATACCATGCCTAATAGAGAAGGAAAGAAATCAAATTTGATGTAGAAACTTGTAAGAAAGTCAGTGTGGAGATCCATCAGAGATATTTAAATAATATATTCTAAAGAGGCCATACTTGGTGTTGGTTGGAGTTTCCTTCACTGCAGTTTTGCTCAGAGACTGAAAAGGAAGCTGTATTTCTTGATTATTTTTGTCTCTTTATACAGTTCCCCAAATCATCTGTATACTCAAGTACACTTCCTCAAAAAAAAAAAATTAAAATAATTTTTAAAAGATCATGCAAGTCAGCTTCCAAGGCCATGACTCAGAAGTTGCATGTAGCTTATCCATATGTGACTAATTAAATGCATTCTGTTCTCCTTCCTTTTTTAAAACATGAAAAATATTTATCTGCTTGAATAAAAAGCTGCTAGAGCCCATCTCCTGGAAGTGACTACCTCAGAAGCTGCCTGGTTCTCATCAGTGTGCAGAGTCCTTTGAAAATCCTTGTCTGTTTGTTCTCAAACTTTAAGACACAGAGGAATATGTTTTCATTTTCAAGGGAAGGAAAAGAAGGACCTGCTCAAGGTCACACTGGACTTGTCAGCAATGCCACAAACGTAGCTGGTCTCTCACATTCAAAGACACCACCACTTTTTCCTCACATAACACATTGCACACACTTCTAATTACAGGCTGATGGCAAAACTTGCTATGTATCTCAGTCTTAGAAAGTTTAACAAGGTACACTAAAATAATATGAGCATCAGAGGGCTTTGCACTCATAATGGATGGGGAAACGAAAGTATACTGCAACTGCTGTTTTAAAAAAGAAAAAAAGTCTTTGAGCTTTTCTCAGCTTCACAATGTATTACCTATCACACAAAGACAAGGAATGTATAATGTATCTTTGTATGTCTTCTGCTCCGCAGCTAACAGCTACACCTCCAGTCAATATGGTACCTGGCATTGAAACGACACTATGGCAAATCACTGGCACTCTAACCAAGGGGAATTAACCACTATCAGATTCTCCTCCATTCTAATATCACAGCCTGCAGTGATTCTTTTAGAAAAATATTCCCCTTAACTTGCATTCTTTTTGTTTACAAAAATTCAGCCAGTGGACTGTACAACCCAGTAAGTTTCAGACAGTTAGCCTGCCTATAGTGAGATCAGTCTCACAGAAAACGTGCAAAATGAACTGCTCTTCTGACATCAAGTATGCAGCATGTATATAAATTTAATTATCACTTTGGTTTGAAATAAGTTTTCAATTTCTGTGGGATTTATTATTAGAATCTTACCAATTTATGCACCACTTCAAGAAACACAAATGCCTCTAATTTTAATTTTTAAAGCAAGAATCAAATTTTACAGCTTTTTCCTTGATGAAAGGTGCACATTTTCAGTTTGCTTTATATGCTGGCTAGCAGACAGCACTCTACCTTGAAATCTGAAGAAGAAAGAGTTCTCTCAGTCGCAGTCTACAATCTAAGTCCTTGGGAATGGCCCGGTCCTGTTTTGCCTTGAAAACTATTTCAACTACAAAAATCTCTGAAAGTCAAATACAAAAAGGAAAGTGCCATTGACTTATGTTTTATTATGTTCTTGTCTCTACCGGGAACTCAGAGATACTTATTTTTTGGAAACACCTGCCCTTTTCAGCCGTAGTTCTGGAGCTGATGCCTGCTCTGCCCAGTGGGGCATGAAGACAGAGGGCCCAGAAGAAATAATCTGAAACTGAAGAAAATGCTACTTCCTTTCTCTACCTTGTGCAAAGATATCATCACATCTGTACCTATTTTATATCCAGCAAAATCCTCCCCTGCTTGTACAAGCAAAAAAGAAGTAGTTTGCTTTGCTGAAAACACTATGTTCATGCCAAAGCTTCAGGGGTTGATGTAGTTAATCTTGAGATTTGCCAGTAATGCCATGGGAATAAGCACCAAGTCTTTCATGACAGTGGCATGGACTGGTTACGAGCACACAGTGGCCCAGGTTGCTAAGGAGACAGGCTGTCACCTTTTGTATTGGTTGTAATTTCATCGTGATTTCATGCCCAGCCATACTGCCATAGGATGGAAAGCACCTAAACACCACACAGAGAAACAGACAACATGATGGTACTTGTCAACACTAATTGTGCTGAGGGTCACACTGGGACAGGGTGAAATAGGGGGGAACTCAATGGTCTGGCAAAGACGGCACATAAACATATCAGTCACACTAACTGGAGGGAATTTACAGAAGCTGGTGATTAGGCATTCTATGTGATTTATCACTTCTATAGAAACACAAAACTTCACAGAGATACACAAGATGATTCACACCCTGGCAAGAAGACTTTATATTCAAGGATATAATTCTACTTGTTCTAAAATCAATGCAAAGATTTCTTTGAACACAAGCAAGCCCATAAGTAGACCACAGGTGGATTTAAAAGTGGGAAAACAGATAACAGAGAACTAGTTGTTATTTGTACAGTGGTCATACTGACTTGTGGGCAGAGAGGAAGCTATACATATGTTTAGTTGAAGAAAAATACATCAAATGCTTTTAAGTTTACCCAGAATTATTAGAAGTGAACTTATTTTCATTTTGCCTCAGTACATACAGTGCATGTACAAAGTATAGCTGCAAGCAAACACAATACCAGTAATAACAGTACAGATATGCTACCTGGAGTCGTTGCTACACAATTAGCACTGGTGACCCACCCGCAGAAAGGAGTCTGGAGTTAAAAAGGTTGATGGTCCTGAAGAAAGGCGGTGCTGTACTCAGCTGACGTAGCTAAGCAGCTTATGAGGTGTGTGAGCACAATGCTGAAAAGCACTGCGTATGTAAAATGAACATGGCACAAAATTGTTACCCTTGCTGCAAGGAGAACAAAAGTGCTAGCTATGCAAGTCAAATGAAATAAACCAACTGAACTTCTGTGCTCCACCTGCCACTATGTAACCCAACTTAAATTGTCTACATAGGAAATATAATATTAAATATTCTTCTAAGTTCTACGCACTGAAATAAAAAGTCTTTCATGATAGCATTTAGCAGCACTGGGGATACTGAACTATCCAGACCAAAGTGATACGGGTCTATCTCTATCCTTCCCTCTCTTCCTCTTTCCCTCCCTCCCCTCAAGCACATTCACATAATTAAAACAAGAGCAAATTTGTGATTGCAATTGGTTCCACATTCCCCCATTTTCTTATTTGGATTCCAGTTCCTTATTTATTATCATCATCACATAAATTTTTCCATCGTGTATCAGAAGATCATTATATTGTTAGAAATGTTACCAGAATAAAAAGTAACGAATATTTTAAATAATTCTTATGAGTAATTATCACAATTAATGTTGATTCATTGAAAATTAGTTATATCTCAAGTAGTCAATTGTGTTTTAACAGCTGTGAGTAATCAATTTTTATTTTTAACTCACGCAAGTGAAATATTCCTGAGACCATTAGACTGCTCTGGCAGCATGCTACATTTGTAGGGAAACATAATACCTTTTATTAGACCAAATGATACAGTGAGGAAAAAAGATAAGCTTTCGAGCACACAAATCTGTTTTGCTTTATATCACAAGACACTCACGGCTTCAAATCCAACTAATACTAATGTCATTGACACGTTTTGTTTCTGACCCACAGATTTACTCTTGAGCAGTAAGGATATACACTACACACCTCACAAAGATTTGTAAATGGTGTATCACAAAGAAATTGAAAACTCAGAGGCAACTCCAGCCTCATAAGTTGCCTTCATGCATTTTATGTAGGGATCTCAGCGTAGGGCAGTGTGGTAGTGAAATTATTTTCTCTACTGTTTTGGGGGTTTTGTTTTATTTTGGTTTTTTAATCTTTAAACACCCTACATGAAAGTTTTACAACCCCTCCATAGCTGCTGTTTAGGTTAGAACAAAACAAGCATCTCCAACCCCTCCACATCCCTTCACAAGATTATGGCCATGTTATCAAGGTTACTGGCAAGGTTCCCTAAGGTTCCCTCCAGCTGCCACATCCTTTTCAACTCCCTCCTGTCACGCTAGCCCACGAGGAGGTCAGGTCTCCTGGAGGCAAAGGAGGAGGTGGTGCATTCTCCCAGACCCCGCTCTGCAGGGAGAGCTGGCTGGTGCTGTCCTGCTGCGCTCTCCGCCTCTCTTGTGTGCCATCTCCTTTAAAGAAACCTCTGTATTCCAGTTCAGCTTTCTGAGTTCCACTGCTTTCCTTCTGGACTTTAAGCAACTTCAGCATAACTCCTTACTACTGCAGCTTGTTGAAGTTTGGGTTTGAGAGCCACAAAAAATCAAGAAAGTGGGGAGGGAATAAAAAACAGCAAAAAAAACCCCAAACAGGGCAGAAACTGCCATTTCTTTTATTTCTTTATTCAATTCCTAAATGTCTGTGTTCCCAAAAAGATAACTTTGTTTAAATCATGCCAGTAACTCTCAGAAGGTGGCATCTCAGAATCACAGGCATTTTAGTCATATGCGGCCATTTAGAGAGCTAATTCTACCCCACACTCTGCCAGTGACCTGCTGTAAATCCCTTAGCAAGTCGTTTCACTTCTGTGTCCCTCAGTTCTTCCACACCGTCTTGCCCTATCTATTTAGAGGAATGGTTCCCACTCTTCCCCCCACACCTCCCCATGCTTACACCATAGTAGCTCCTCTCCAGCATGCCCATACTTATTTACATGTACCACAGGACCGCGCTCAAAGCCAGTGCTGCATTTCAAGAAGACAGCTAATATTCCCTAAAAATAATTTCTAACACACCACGGTGTCCCACTACTTTAACCTCCTGAAAGCAGGGATGTCATTTCAAAATGTATGCCAAGTAGGCAATTCCCTTACACCCTAGGCTTAATATACTACCATAAATATAGCAATGTTAAGCAACAAGCAATTGTTCAAACCACAATGTAACAAAAATCTGTTATGAATGATTTAATACTACCATTCTTTATCTTCACCAGGTATTTATTGCATTTGTTATTTTTACTCACTAAATGTGTGGGATTTTCAAGTAATTTTCTAGTAATTAATCATGATGCCAGATAAACACAAATTCTGTAAAAACAGCAGCAGTTTTCTCTATTCTCTTCTGTGGGGTTTCTTCCTATGGACAATCAGTTATTTTTTGTAAATTATGTTTTCAATATTATCTCATTTACTGTAATTCATGAGGTAAAAAAGAAAACTGTAGTAAGAGTTCATTCAGTAATCTATCTTATCATCAGCGGTAAGAGAATAGTTATGGAAGATCATCATGGAAGATGTTCTAAGGAAATATTTTCAAAATTTTCCTTATTAGAGAAGGTACATAGCTCCTTATGTTTCTTTATCACAAAATATGCATATTGTTCCACTGTACATTTTTAAATGGCTTTCAGGCAGAACAATAAGTGTATATACATTCTTGAAATCTATATCCTATTTATACTAAGTGGTGAATTCCTACAGTTCATTATAGATCAGCATTTACAAAATTCCATGCTTAGTTGGCATTTAAAAATGCAGTGAAAATGTGCATATCAGAAGAGCTAAGTTTAGCTAATAAGGAATTAAAGTGAAGAGACATAGAGCTATTAACAGGATGATGACCTTGAGTCCCATGATGCAAGCAAAGGGCTGGCAAATAAGCTAGGTTAAAGTGTGACAAAATGAGAGTATGTTCAATAGTTTCACAGGAATGTATTGTACTTGATTAAAGTTAATTAAAAACACAAGCCCAGGTTAGTGATGGGGCTATCTTTTCTACACTGTTTCTCCAACTCAGTATTTAACTATGTATGAAATGTATTTACTATTAAATGGATTTTTTTGTAAATTTTTCGTGTCTCCTACAATAGAGAGGTAAATAAGAGAAATCTAACACAAGGAAGATGCTTTTGTGACCAAATTCTAAGTCCTGAATACAGCCCTTACTGTAATGAATATTGACTTCAGCAGAAAAGCTGCTGTGAGTCTTTGCAAAATTAGATTTTTCCCTTTATATATTTTTCAACTACATTAATGCAAATGACTTTTGGGGGTGCTTTTTTTACCAGTTTGGTTGATTTTTCTTTAGATTATGCAGAGACACAGCTTTGTACTGAAACAACGCAAATATTATTCATTGTTTCTGGATTAGACTTACTGCACACACATCAGATTTCAAGTTTAAAAAAATACAAAGGAACGTTGGAAAAAGACAATTTAAAGTAGTCACCTACTGTTCTAACACTGCTGAAATTTATTCTGATGCTCAGATGTACTGAATTTTATCCCAGCAAGTATGCCTTGATTCATCAGGGGGAAGGAAAACAATCTGTTGTCTGTGCGGCAATCTTACTGATGATCACCTCATCTTGGCAGGATGGTAACAAATATCCAAAATACAGAGTTGACACAGCTTTAAATAATACTGTGACATCCAAAATACCTCTGAAATCAATAGCAAAACAGATCCAAGTTTTTACCTCTGGTTAACTCATTATTACAGAACTCATATGATATCTTTACCAATGTCTCAGGCTTTCCTACTGTCACGTCATATTTCAACACATAATTCTTCAAAGGATCAACTCTGTTTTAATTATGTTCCTTTTAAAACATAAGTATGCATGCAACATTGTTATTTTTTAGCAGTTATCAGTAAAATACAACAGCAAACTCCCTGTGGTTTTAAATTACCTTCAGCATCTCTCCAGTTCTTTCTGACTTCAAGTATTTTTTTTTTTTTCCCACTTCTGTTCTTAAAACTAGATTTGGGCCAAAGAAAACACGTACAGACTCTAACTGAGCTTGTTTCAAGAGTCAAGTTTCCAGCTGGATCATAATAATATAATTATATTTGGGAAAAAGGAAAATTGTAATTCTATTTCAACTAGACTTTGTTCAGTTCTGCACTGGGGGTTGAAAACGAGACATGTTAAGGTTTAGAACCAGAGATGTAAAGGCAGTTCAGTTCAAAAGCTTCAAATCTGATTCCTCCTGCTAGCATTCAACACAATTTATTTCAGCATAATAGAAGCAGATTTTAGGTAATTTAAGTGTTTGTCAACAGGCAGCTTTAAACATCCACCATACTTAAACTATCCTGGGTTATTTATCTTTTTTTGGCATGCCTGCATTCAGTGTTCCAGTTTCTGCATGTCTATGTTTGTAAGTGTGAGATAATACTAATTAGGTTAAATAGCAATGATTGATTTTCAGTGAGTCTGCTTTAAAGCTGTTCACAAACTGACTCATCCTTGCCAAGTTCCTCTGTTGCTTCCACACAGCCTAGTTTTCCCCTATATTTTCATTTTTCAGTAAAATTTTTGTTAATCGCATGCTCTGCTCAAAACAAATGCTCAAGGGCAAATCTTATTTGTCCTGTTGCTGCTAAACAAGCATCACAGTCATCAGAAAAAAGAGCCCTCTAAGATGTTCGAGTTACTCAAAACTGTTAAGCTGCTGCTTTTCACGCTGACCAGTAAGAACACTGAGCTGAACAGAACACCTTATGCCACTCTCGGACACTTCTATTTTCCTATGAGCTTTTGATATTGCAAGTACCATGTCATATAATCCCTTTGATACGTTTTGCAAACTTCATCTTAAAATATGCTGGGTTTCGTCATTATACAGACTGTTCATGATCCAGGCTGATCTAGTGATTCTAGTTTCCAGCATATTTGTCTCCTGCTTATATCCAGTTGTTCCTGTCTGTCAGCTTGAATACTCTTGCATCATTCTTCAGCAGGTTTTATTTTTCTGGGGTTTACCCTGGAAAATATTCCCTGTCAGCTTCATTTCACAAGATTCATTTCTCTGAAACACTTCTGTCGTCTCTTCCTCCAAGGCAAGCTTTTTCATCTCCCCTCTCCACTCCCCCTTCTGAATAAATCAATCTTTCTCACCCTTAGATAAGATGAGGTCCCATGATTGCCTTATGCATTGAGGCTCCTATGTTTCACATACAGATAGTACAAGTCCAATTTAAAAAAAAAAAAAAAAAGAATTCCTAGTCTTCATGCTTTCTATTTCTCTGATTTCCGTCCTGTCCAGTTATTTTATGGTATTTATTTTATTCTATGTCAAAACCTTTAGGCAGCAAGATTTTTGCAACTGTTGGGTGCTTTTCTAGTTTTTACTGTCTCACCAGTCCTGTCTAGTAAACACTGTTCTTAATAAGCTGTTACCCAAGCAGAGTTTTTCAGCTTATTGCAGTCCTAATCTTTCACATAAAAAATTGGCTGCACATTTTAAAAATACCAGAAAGATGTCCCCAGAAGTAAGGCAAATTGCACCTCACACGTTGCTTGAATTATGTCATTCATATGAACACAAAAAAAGCAACTGTAGTGACTTGAGCACGAGTGTTATGCAACTCATCATTTAAAAGCCATTTCAACAACAGCATAACGTATATCTGAGCATCTTACAGCTGTTTCGCAGACTGGTACATCTATGAAGCCTGATCAGCATGGCTCACACAGGCATGCAAACGTGGTGTGAGTTACTATGCTTATGGTACTGGCTTGGTTATTTTGACAAATCTTTTCAAAACACGAAGCATTCAAAGCTACTTCTCTTCCTGTGTTGGTGTGCTGTGTACCTAACACACCTTGGTTAGACGTGTGTTGTATTTTCAGGTCAAAATTTTTCAAATCAAAATCTCTGCTTATTTCTTTGGCTTTTTACTTGGATAATTAATATTTTCAAGCAGGATGGGAAAATAAATTTGGTTGATTACTGCCTTTGATGGTAATCATTCAAGCAAAACAGTACCGTAAAAATAACTTCTAATAATTCAAGTTCAATAAAATATTTCATAATATGTCCATTATTGCCTACAGGAGTATTTTATAAAGGTTTCAGAATGTCTTCAACCAAGGTGATTCCATAAATAATGCTTGCACAGTGGTTTCTAAGGTATCTTGTGTCTCCTTTGTGACGTAAACTGGTTGTTATGGAGATGGTAAAATATCAACCATTCTTTGTGAGACTGTGCAAGATCAATTTTGGATCCGTTACAGCAGCTTTTCTCTGCTCAGCTATAATCAGCTTTCCTTAGCAGCAGAAACGGAAGTATAAAAAGTATAAAATGTTTTAAAACAAATGTTTGCATGATGCTTTCAATTGTTTGACATACAGAAATAGACCTGTGTGCATTTGTAACAGATGCAAATTCCATTCCAAATCCCCCAAAATTCAAGTCAGTCTAATGGCCTTCAACAGAAATGAGGCTACTACTGTCATTAAGGTTTAACAACTTACAAATAAACAGATCACTCCCTTTTCATTCCCTATTTTTTAATTTCATAAGCTATACCTTACAAAAGTGTTTTTTGTTTCTTAAAGCAGGGAGGGTAAAGATTAACATCTTTCACCCTAAATTTAGGGAAAGCACATAAGGGACTTCTGTTCAATAGTGTGTTAAGATTTCCTAGAGCTTCATGAAATAGAAGGAAAAGGGTTATGTCTGGGGAACAGTATGCAAAAATATGGTCTAAGATACTTGGCTAGGCCCCCTGTAGAGTATTTTGCTTCATTTTCAATCTATGCTAGTCCATATGTCTAAGTGTGTAGGTCCCCAGTCAATGATTAAGGGTATAGAACACACAGTTGAGTCAGGGTTTTGCAGAGTCCTATAGCGAGACAGGAACGTGGGAATTCCTCCTTCTTCTCCTAATCTGTATTGGAGGCACAGACAAGCACACCAAAACATACAGTATTTGATTGGAAAGTCATGACCCTCAGGTATTTGCAGATTATGTGTACTTTTATGGAAACATTACAGAGAAGAAAATAATAAAGATTATTAGAAATCCATTTCGCATATTCTAATAGTACATTCATTTTACTGAACAGGGGCCTAGATGTAGAGTACAGTAGAAACACAGCCATAGGGGAGAGACGAAAAGATACCCTTTCCTCCTACCATGTGGAAGCGGCAACAAAGTGTGCATTGCAATGAATGGAGACAACGGAGATAGGAACGTTTGCCTACCTCAGGTGCCATCCAAAAGGGTGTTCCCACTGACGTGTTTCTACGCAGCCGTGTGCTGGTGAGTTGGGCTGAAACACCTGCAATAAAACAGGTCCAAAAAACTTGGCTTCAAATTAATTCTGTTATTTCAGTCAGTTTTTTTCAAGTGTCTGGAAGTGTAGGAGTACAGCTGCAGAATGCCTGGCCAAAGTAGGTGCAGCATTTGTATCAAATTCTTTGTTTGATTAATTTCACCTTGCTGTTTTCTTTCAGAATTGCTGAGAGATTTTTTGTGAATGACTCTCAATTTGAAGCACTTTCATTCAAGCTTAAAAATTCAGTTGGCACCTAAATATCACAGACTTCTTTCTGCTGTTTTCATGAGTATAAACAGGAACTATTCAAATTACAAGTTGACTTTAAAACTGTTTCTGAAATTTACTCCCTGAACACCGCTAGCAGGAAACTTGTTCACTAGAGTATTTGCAGAGGCTCCTGTTCAACAAAACATTTATGCACTTGCTTCAATCTTTCCCTAATCAGAAAAGCATGGAAGCTCAAGCTCATAGTGCAGCTTGTACTTAGAGAGTTAAGCACGTGCTTAAAAGAAAGCCTGTGGTTCAGTGCTCTGCTGACTGGAGCTGGACTACTGAAACGCAGCTGAAAGAAGGAAGAAAGAACTAGAGTGAAATCCAACAACATTAACAAATCAGAATGAAATTTCACAGCAAATCTTCTGTGCTCTAGTCAACATAAAATTGTAGAGTTCAGGAGCATTCCAATAAGCCGACACAAACCTAATATTGACTTAAAAAGTATTTTACCTTAACATGGTTTAAAATCAAACAAAAAAACAGTGGTCTGCTCCTATGGCATTACCCAGAAACAAAAACGGGCAGAAACACATATAATACACATTGCTTGATGCCAATAAAGAAGAAATTGGGGCTCATAATTTGTAAGTTAAAAAATTGGATTGCTGACTTCAAGATTCAATTCTGGTTTTTTTTGTTTGTTTGTTTTTCGGTGTGTTCACAAGCCTTCAGTGATTTCCTCAGTACTGCTGTGAAACAGTTAATGGCTAGGACCTACAGCAAGCCTCTGCATATTTAACTCTGATCTCTCTTGAGCTAGCTTAATTTGTAGCTACTACCTATGGACACTCCAAAACAGTGCAAAATACCAAAGAGCTGAGACAGTGGGAGAGACTGAGTGAGCACACGCATAAATGAATGGTAAGTTGCAGACATTTTGGGTTGACTTACACTGTGACCAACATCTATTCAAATATATTGTGCTGCTGAAAGCAACTGAGGGAAGAAATGTGTGTTACATTGAAAAAGCAAGTTGTAAAGTCATCCAATAAGGGGGAAAAAAGCGTGCCTCAATTAAGGGTATCTGTGTAATCCTGTCTGTGACCTAATATCTGTATGTACAGGCTTGAATATGAAGTAACCTTTTTTTTCCTTCAATATTCTGTCTCATTCTATGTATAGAATGGATAGCGTTCACTGAATAGGTAGCCATTTAATATTTTTTTATCCCTATTGATTTGAGTTCTAGTTACTTATTTAGTATATCCAGTCCTACATTAAATTTAAAATTATTTTCTTTTCCTTTTGACATGTTTCCTTCCCTCCTCATCAAACAATAAATCTCCTTAACATTCCTGCAGAATGGGAGAGGATTATTAGTTCCAGGGATTAACCTAAAAATATCCAAAGCATCCACTGTTTTGGGGTAGTTGATCTGACATCTTTCAGTTTTCAGGCACTCCACATACCTCAAGTAGAACTGTAACAGCTCTCAGCTGCAGTCAAGAATGCTTAGCTCTTCTGCAAAGGACAAAATGTTTCAAACTGGCTATCGGGAAAATGAGCAATAGGGTGGCAACTTCTAAAAAGTCTGATGCAAGTGACCTGCCAACATCACAGAGAAACACTGGCAGAAGCAAGAATAGTCTCCAATTTGATGCCATTCAACTGTCTGAACTGCGAGTTCCTTCTCTTCCTGAACTCCTTGCATTTTTCACTACATATCTTCCACTTTCTGCAACAAATGAGACAAACAGTTCTACAAACAGTATCACCTGTGACTCAGTCAGTCCTAATTCATTCTCAGATCACTTCTGTGAGTATGGCAGTGGGCTAGAGAGGAAAAAAAGCAACTTAATGAAAAGTTGGTGCCTTCTTTAGTCAGGAAGTGCAGAGATATGTGGTCATTTCTTGGCGTTTCCTGACTGTTGTTAGGAAACACTCGAGATTTAACTCATGTCTTTTTCCAAGATAGTTATATTTATTGTAATTTTCTATTGTTACTGTTGTAACAAAAAGTAGGAAAAAAACCCTAAACGTGGAATCAGAGAGACACATGGGACACCAGAAGGGTCGGGATTCTCAGTTTCCTTGAATGTGCCACTTGGAGTTGCAGCACGTTGATCTGCCTTTGGAAGCCAGAGCTCCAAGCTGAGATTCCACTGCAGCTAAGGCCTTTGATATATCTGATAAAAAACATTTTGCTTTGGGGAGAAAAGCCAACTTTTCTCAGAATGGAGTATTTACAAAGACAATGCTGCCAAAATTTCCCCAAATGAGAAGGGATCTTCCTCCCTTGTAATAGGTCAGGGACTCACTCCAAGTTTTTCTTCAGGCCATATGTTTCTCCCAGCACTATTTTAATTGTTGCCTTTACCACTCAACATAATGAATTTCTGTCCCTAGAAGATACTAAAAAGTGTCCTGTTTCCCAACTTACTTTAACGTCTCCAGTAGATTTTTGTGTTAAATTTATAACACCATGACCACATCAGTACTAAATTTTCTTTCCACTGCATAAATTTAATATTTTTGGATTTTTTAAAAAATATTACTATTTGCAGGATTTTTTGACACACCATTTTACACTACTCTCATTCTGTGAACGTTTGTTTTTACTTTCATGCACTGCTAAGCAAACATCCGTTATTCACACAATACTATTTTCAATGATGATTACCTTATGCATTATATGGTTTTATTAATAAATCATATTACTAATAATCTGTTTCTGATACCTTTAATAAAATTGTCTATTCCATTACATACATATCTGAGGGACTACAGCATTTCCTTATTTTTCTAAGTGTACATTTAAAGGGAAAAAAAAATCGCTGAATTGTGTTAAATTCTATTGCCAAGTCCCTTTCTATCTACCTATCTGTCTCTCTCTCTCTCTCTCCTGTTTTTTATGATGTTTCCAGACTGGCAATGCTCAAATCTAACGGCAATAATCACAAATTAAATGGATGTTCCGTTTTAGACCCAAGGGACCATTTTACCTTCTGCTCAGAGGGAAAAAATACAGCTTAAGGCTAGCAAAAGCCATTTCAGAGAGAAGAATGCTTCCTTTTCATATGCAAAAAATAGAGCATCTAAATTTAAATTAGGAGGACAACTGCCCTGAAACTGACATTCCTTGTGAAATGCAAAAGAGCTTTGTAAATAAAATGGTACCTTCAGAACTATTTTTAAGTATTAAATTATGTTTAAGCTTTTAAGTTTAAAGTCTCTTACTGATTTTTTGTTATAATTTTTATTCTTGCTGTATCAGGTTCCTTCTCCATTTTTCCTTCTTAAAATAATTCTGAGTTATCCTTCTGAGAAAGTCTCTCACTATGGCATTCTGCCTTCCCAGGGGAAAGTAAACAGATGCCTTTGGCTAAACTGCATGTATCAGGAAAACAAATGGGAAGTGGTCATTACCAAAGTCAACGAGCTTGACTCCACCTTCTGTTGTCAGGAGAATGTTGTTCCCTTTCACATCACGATGAATGATCCGGTTATTGTGTAAATGCTGAAGGCCCTATATACCAGCAGTAAAAAAAATAAGTTTACTCCCTTATTTAAAAACAATTACCCTACTATTAGAGAATGTAATGAAGACAATCTGCACATACTCTATAGAAACATCTGTCCACCAGATTACATGCTCGATACAACCCCTGCTGCTATAATAGCCCGCATAATATTATCAACATTACCATACTTTATAACTGGAAAATGTATGTATGAGATGAGTAAATTGCACCCTCTGCTGTCATTACAAGCCCAATGAACATCCTTACCAAGAGAGCACCATATAAGATGTATGAGATTATAGCTTCATCCAACCGTTGGCCACACTTCAGCAGGCCTTTGACAAGCTCTGTGACAGAACCTCCATTGCATAGCTGTGAAGGGGGGAGTTGTGAGGCAGGGAAAAAAGCAAGACAAGTCCTCAGTTACTCGATATACTTGTTTAGGCTGTGAACACCTACCGTGCAAAACTACACTACAACAGAAGTCTGGGAACAACTAGATTTTACCTTGCAATTATTTATGTTGTCACCCCACCTTAGAACATATTTTCTCAGCGATGTTAATAGTAAACCACAGCAGCCTGGGTGGGAGGAGGGAAGTGAAGACCAAAATATAAAGTGTAATTTATAAAATGTAACTAAAAATTAAAATATTATGAACAGGACTGTATTTTGTTGTTAAAAGAAGTTTTACAAGTCCAACTTACATTATCTGAGTATTTTCACAATACATGCATTGTCTTTTTGAAAAACGGCTTCTGTGCAAAGAAAAGGCCAGACACAAAAGACTGATGCTTTTGATAACTGGGAGGCAACAAATTACAGTCATTTTAAACTTTCACTCCATCAATGCTCCTGCTGGCAGGCAATATAAAGTAGACAGAAGCCATATCTCTATACTCAGATTTGATGGCATGTGCTGACAACACCTGAAATGAAACATTCTGATCCAGAAAAGCAGCTTCTTGCAAGCATTTCCCATTAATGGGCTGCCACGCATCAAAAGAGGAGGAGAAAAAGTAAAATTAGAATGTTTGCAAATATGTTTTCAACGACAACATTACTTCACTGTCCATGCCCTTCTAAGCAGCTATTCCCCTCTTTCCTTTTTCCTCTTTCTCTGTCCTTTTCTTACTTTAATATTCACAATTGTTCGACCAAAAAAATGATAGGAGAATTGATTGCCTTTCTTGCACTGAATTTTCTCCTCTAGACCTGTTTTTGCAGCCAGCACCCTTACCAACATTTCTGCCATACAGAAATCACATGCATTTCAACACAAGTCCATTTCACATTATCAGTATTAAGTTTAAAATACTACAACGTAAATCAGAAGACTGGTATGAAAACAGAATTTCTACAAACTCTCAAGTTTTGCACCTCTCAAATAACTTTTACCAATTGTGTATCAGTTCAATCACTAATTTCTGTGATATGGCAATATCTTCCTTCATTTATTACTAACTTCCCCTTGCATAAAGAAATTTCACTAGACTAAAAGTTTTAGTTCATGGAAAGGACTAGATCACATGATAAACAAGACATGCTTTATGTAAATAACTTTCCGAAGCAAAATTTCATCAATGAAAATTATGAGTTCGGCAGGAATTTTACATTTCTTTTTAATTAATTAGTAGGGAATTTTATATTTTTTTTAGAAATCAATTGGGTAGGTGCATTCAGCTTAATATCAATCACCAAATGTATTTACAGGAGAATTTCATCATCTTGGGAGAGAAAGTGCATGTTTTTCTTTCCATGCTTAACCATTTGCTGACAAGCCATTAAGTCAAAGATTTTTGTTTATTGCTTTTATTGCACTAAATGGTCTACTGAGACAGGTTGTACTAAACTTATCTCTAGCCTGCAAATAAAACATAGAAAAGTATGCCCTCACTTCAAAAAAAGCCCACGCTAGTTGTGACTGAAAAATGATACAGACTGACAGCTGTTTGGTAGCATATGTTAAATGAATGATTGACTCTGAAAATAAATATATCCCACAAACACTACTGCAGCTTTACAGTCAGCAAAGATCTGAGACAAAATGTAGACTTCATTAGGACTTTGTACCTATGGTAATACTTTAAAAAGTGGACTGATGCACATTTAGATGGAAAAGTAGGGAAGCTTGCTTCACAGTTGTCTGTGCTACACCTAAAATAACCTGTGCTAAACATAAAATGCTTATCTCTAAAATGCGCTGTGTAGTAAATTGCATCACAATAAAAATACTTAAGGTGTCCACTTTTGCTACCCTTCCTCATCCTAGGCATTTATCAAAGTAAGGCCCTGTTTGTAGTGAGGAAACACGGCAAAATTGTGCTAAAGAAAAAAAAAAAATCCACCTTTTTATTACAAATTTTGGAAGTCACACATCCAATGAATATAATTCATCAAAGACTCAGGGATCAAAGTCTGAGTACTTTGTATATTCCCTTTTACTGAAAAAGTGTCATTAATTTATAATATAAAAAGTAACTGCTATGCATATATAAATTTGCATGTAAATTCCAAGGCAAGAAATAGTTCGCCTTGTCTGGTAAATTTATCTGTATAACGAAAACACAAATTATTTTATGTCAAATTTCTTTAAAACTTTGGATAATGTGCACCAAAAGACACCTGAAATTAAAATACTTAATTGATAAGATGTATACAAACACCTAACTTTCTCAAATTCTACATTCCATTTTGTTACATAAAATACATCACGATTTTGCTTTACAAAATTTTGTTATATGGATTACCACATGTGATGCATCTGTTGGATATGCTACACTTGTATTAAAAAAGAAAACACATGTGAAACCAAGCCCGAACTCAGCACAAAGCCAGCAAGCATACAGTAAAAAACAACACCAAAACAGAAATACTAAAGCTCCTTTTTTAATAGTTACTGAAATTTAAGATGAAACACATCCAAAAGCTTTTGTTCAAGCTACATAATTCTGCAGTACGTAGGAGTTAGAAGTATTGGGATTCCACAACTTAAAGTGGAAATAAAGATTCGCTATTCTGATTCTAGTCACCGTTCAAGAACAGGGAGTGGAATTTCTAAAATGATCAGTAATTAAAAAGTGAATAGTAACTTTTACTGGTCTAGTTACAACAGAGAGAAATGTTTGAACTGTCTGTTACTGCTCATCAGTCTGTCCAAAGCTCTGTATCCATTAAGCCTAGAAAACATCTAGTACAAATCCTCATCTTGCAACAATCTCTGGCAGTCACTTAACTGGCAACAAGACCACCAAAATACATTTTTCATTGCAAGAATACTGATTGCCACTGAACAAGAAGTCAATAGAAGGCATTTCTGTCACTAGTTTTTCAACAACAACCAGCGTCCAGTTTTAAATTACCATAAAACAGACCTTCCCATTACATTTTCTCTGTTCACTTTTGCAATAGGTAGCACGTTTGTTAATTGTCCTCCGTGTTACTACTTCATCATCTTTTGCATTCCCCTCAAGTGCTTGAGCTCTCCAAAAGTTTAGAGAAACGTCGTATCTAATGTTTCCTCTTACATGAAAAAATCAAGTTGTTTTTAGGTAAACCATTCTTACCAAAAGGATTTGCTTGCTTTGGAGGCAGAATGTAGCAACTTGAACAGAAATAAAATGCAAGGACATTCCCTATTAAACAAACTTTAAGTTTGGATGTGATTTTCAGCAGTAGACTACCACACATCATCTATCATCAGTCCTTTGATTAATGGCCCCAATCATGAAAGCCTATGACTCTTGAGCAATAAAAAACAGAAACCCAACAACATTTGCTAGTTAAGATGTAATGTTATCAAAATGTTTTTACCTCAAGTACTAGCCAGAGCTGTCCTCCCACATATTGATCTGCTTTGTAAAACATCCCATAAAATCTAACAACATTAGGATGATTGGGAAGAAACTGCAAAATATTATATTCTGCTTCAATTTCTTCATCTACATCCTAAATAAAAAACACAAACACATAGAACATATAAACACATAAGTCCATACAAAGCAAGAACAAACTCTCACAGATAAAAAAAAACATTTTTTATTTAGTTTGTACTTTTAAATGGTTTTACTTCAATGCAGCTGAAAGTGCTCACGTGATACTGTAAATTTAATCCACAACAAATCATGCCACTTTTGGGTTTTTTACATACAAAAATGTGAAGTCCGTGTAAAACAAGCAGTTGTTCAAGGATTCCTTCAGTGTATAATACACTTAACCAGAAAAGTAAAAATTATACTTAAATTTGTTCAGTTGTCTAAATAAGAAATTTATACATGTATTTTTTTTAACTTGTTTTTACACATGCCTATTTTTTATTGTGTAAGCTAAATGTAAATACATGAACCTTTGATTCATTCTTTTTTATGGTCATCAGATGGGATCAAACAGAGAACAATTTCACAAAACCTCAAAGGGGACATCAGTAAAGACAAAGACGTCCTTATGCGGAAAAGACATAGACCAGAAACAATTAAAGAGAGACAAAACAAAACCCATGAAATAAGCAAATGTTACTAAATATTTGTTAATGAAAGAATTCTGCAACAATTACAAAATCCTGTGTAATATCAGCACACAGGCCACAACTCAGTACAGTCCGTAAGCACTGAATCTTTCCTTGTTTCTGCACAGACTGTGACTGTTAAAAAATTTAAGCTCTTAAACGCATTTTCCTTTTTTTGCATTTTGCTAAAAAGGATATAATCTTATTTATTACCTTCTTCAGATTTATACAAGACAAAATTAAGATGAACTTCAGTAGCGGTAGGTGACAGAAACATACTTTTTAGTAAATATTTCAGCCCAACTGTCATGATCAAACTCCAGCTTGATCCAACCTGAGCAGCTGCCAATTAAATCTTCCATTGAAAACTAGGGCCTTGGTTCTCATGGGAAGCCAGGCATTTAATACCCACTAAAACTGGAGCTGGCACAGAACTACCTCTGAGAATTTGGGCTGCGCTCTTCCTCTGTTTTTATCTTAACTATTGCCTCGCAGTAATCCACTTTTATAAGTAGCCACTTATAAAAGATAACTACAAAATATCCTAAAGTTCACAGTACTTATGTGGTGGGAAAAGTAATTCTTTTAGGGAGTACACAGAATAAAACAAGAATATTAAGATTAACAGCATCTTGTATTTCCCCTGCTATAGCAGGCCCCTAAGAGGAATGCCTTTATGCCTTCTTTTCATTTGCATGCTCCAAGCACAGATACCTAAATTTGTACCAGAAGAATTACATAGATCTACAAAAGAAACTAGGCAAATGCTGCCTTAAAATAACATACAAGATGATGAAATTGTAAGTTGCAGCTTTCAGGTGCTGGTACCAAACTCCTTCTGTCAATGCATTCTGCAAAATTGTTCCCTTCAGGACACTTTCAATATCTCACATATTTGATTTACATTTCAACTCTAAGAATTCTTTTAAATTAACAATGAAGTTACAGTTTAATATTTTTACTTACACTGATAGGATCCAGAATCTTTACTGCTGCCAGGCTCCCATCTTTCTTATTGGCAACCTTATAGACTTTACCGTAAGTGCCTTTCCCAATAGTCTCTATAATTTCCCAGGTATCTGAGGGATCAGCTAATGATTCTAGTCCAATCATACTGGAATTATATTGAAACAATCCATACAATGGCTTCCTGGAAAACAAAGCAGACACACATGCAGTGGGAAGCCCTAAGTAACTCTGTACTAAAGAAGGCATCTTATGATAAGGAAATCAAATATTGCCCTAATTTCAGAAGAAATACAGATAGAATCACAAATGAACACCAGACAGAAAGATAAGATCACTAAATGAAGGAATGGAAGGAAGACACTGGGGAATGCTTGTCTTTACTTTGCTGTATGTATTATTTGCTTCAAACATTGTCCCATGTGCTGTATCACTCTAAACACATTTTAAAAAGTTCTGACAAAGTCTGATCCCTTCCTCTACTGCGCGCTTTTTTAATGGACATTTTACACAATTGGTTTAACACTGCTCATGAAATGAGGCCCTACTTCTTGTGCAATAAAAAGCCACGTCATGCTTTTACATATTTTTTGTCTAATGCTCCCAGGATAATTGCCAGACAGGCATTCAGGAGGTATAACACCTCATCCTATCTGATATATCTACAACAGGGCCATGTGTAACTAGTTTAATAAAAGTTAAGACTGGGCTGGCTGGTACCATAAAATACAAACCAACTTGATAATAGGCAACAGTTACACCACTGGGGTGACATTCATCACTGGAGATGTTTCTCAACAATTGCACTTGTCTCTATCTCTGTATTTCAGTCAGTGTGTTATGGTCAGCTATGCTGGCTGACTGCACCTCCACTTTCAGATCTCCCGGTCAGGGTAGTCATTTCCCCAAACACTCCTGAGTGATGTATGGATCACTGCAGCCTGTGCAAAGAGCTCCTTCTGACCCTTGGAATTACACAGATGGCAAGTTCTGGTGATTAGGAAAACGACAATACCATTTTAGGATTTCATTTCAAGTAGTGAGAACCCAGATCTTGCTCCTGAACTGGAATTAGAGAAAGGAAAGATGAAGTTTAAGATAAGATTAACTTAACCTTATGTAATTCATCATTAGGGAAGTTGAATGGTTTACAGTTTCTCTAAGAAAGAGTATTATTTGCCTATTTGATGGCTGTCAGTAGGTAGACCACTTCAGCTATCTGTACACTTTACTAGGAGATATAAAGTCTGAGATCCATGAACAAACCAAAGGAGAAAAATAAGACAGTGATCTTGACAAAAGCAATTAAAGGCAACACCATAGCTGACTGCAAAAGCTCTCAATTTTTGGACATGGATCAACTAGCACCTCAAACATACACTTGCATTTTAAGGTTTGCGCCATTTCTTTCTAAGCATGTCCACTATCTGCAAACCTGCATGAAGTAATTTTAAAGCAAAGAGGTAAATAAACCTCTTCACTATTTCCAGCATCAGTGACAACTATATGGCATGAGAAATTTAGTCAGAAAGAAATGTGAGCCTGGCTGGGGAAACTGATAAGTTAATAAGGAACAAAGCAGCAGCTCTTCAGTCTAATAACAGAAATAATTGTGCTTTCTGTTCATGATAGAGAAGAAAATAACCTGTGTGCAAATTCACATGCAGCACAGATCTGTATAGCAATATTCAAAATGGAAGCCTGTGTATAAACTCACTTACACGCTTTGTGCCTTTCCAGAAGCAATTTTTTAATTCCTTTAGACCCTAAGACAAAATGTTTACATGTTGTTAAAGTAACTTACCATAGAGCAGGCACAAAACATCTCTGTTACCAAAGTCAGGTTAGAAGAAGTATAATCTTTTTTTAAGCAATGGCAGGCACATTTAGAGAAACCACCTATTTCCCTGCTTGGTTAAAACTGTATTTGCACCAAAGATGGTGCCAAATAATATATCAAATTCCTTTGGTTTCTTGATCAAAAAAAGGTAAGGAAAAGAAGGAAAAAGAAGAAGAGAAGGAAAAGAAAAGCGAGAGTCAATGTCATGTATCTGCTATGGGTCAATAATATAAGTTATTAGGACAGTTTCTCACTACTTGGATCCAAGACAGCATGCTGCAAATAAAGAACAGTATTCTGAACACATACAGTTAGCACCTTAACAGAGAAGCAGGTCAGGTGAAAGACTTCTCTGAAATCAGTGAACAGACTGTACTACATGTACTGAAGACAGGAGCCACAGACATGTAGCTCCCGATAAGCCAGCCTTAAGAGCAAGGTTTGCTTGCAGGTTGGGGGGTGGGGGTGAATACAAACATAAATTGGAACAGTTGCATCTCAGATTATAAAAAAACATATTGAACATGTGTGATTTTAGTGCTTCAGCAGAAATGCTACACACATCCATGTGCAAAGAAACAGAAAAGAATAGACTGCAAAGTTTGATGCAACCTTACAAAAAAACCAAAAAAAATCCAAGACATTTATTTCACTGTCACTATAACAACTACCCTATCACACAGATTGTCCAGAAAATGATGTATGGCAGTCTTTATACTGATGTAATATTTATTATGATGCCTCCCTGCAAGTAGCTGTTGTGGATAAATGCGTTTTTCCTTAAAACAAAACAAAACAATCTAGTGTCATTGCCTGCTTTTGTTCTGATTAATAAGTAACCATTAAAATGGTATCTCCAAATTTCCAAAATACATTAACAGTTCTTTATACCAGAAGACAATGTTCACTAATTAAAGTCTAATGCAAAATTGTTACAGGTGGAGTCCCGGTGGAGGCCTGAAGAAAAATTTTAGTGAGTGAGCACTTCTAGGCATTGTGATAACAAGGCAGAATTTACAGGTAGCATGTTTATGCATTACATGGAATCAGGTTTACCAAAGACGTACCATAAACATCTTAAACTAAAACAGCCTGCTCTTCAACTCAAGCAATACATATCTAAAAGAGTCTGCCATCAGTGTAGGTGTACATTGCACTACGATGAGGTTACAGCGTTGGTGAATAAAGGGAGAGCAACAGATGTCATCTACCTGGACTTGTGCAAGGCATTTGACACTGTCCTGTATGACATCCTGGTCTCTAAATTGGAGAGACGTGGATTTGACCAATGGACCACTCAGTGGATAAGGAACTGGCTGGATGGTCACACTCAAAGAGGTGCAGACAATGGCTCGATGTCCAAGTGGCGTGCAGTGACGAGCGGTGTGCCTCAGGGGTCGGTACTGAGACCAGTACTATTTAACATCTTTGTTGGCAACATGGATGTTGGGATTGAGTGCACCCTCAGCAAGTTTGCCAATGACACCAAGCTGTGTGGAGCGGTTGACACGCTGGAGGCAAGGGATGCCATCCAGAGGGACCTGGACAGGCTTGAGAGGCGGGCCCGTGCCAACCTCATGAAGTTCAATAAGGCCAAGTGCAAGGTCCTACAGGTGGGTCAGGGCAATCCCATGCCCAAATACAGGCTGGGCAGAGAAGGGATCAAGAGCAGGCCTGAGGAGAAGGACTTGGGGGTGTTGGTGGATGAGAAGCTCAACACAAGCCGGCAACGTGCACTTGCAGCCCAGAAGGCCAACCGCATCCTGGGCTGCATCCAAAGAAGCATGGCCAGCAGGTCAAGGGAGGTGATTTTGCCCCTCTACTCCGCTCTGCTGAGACCCCACCTGGAATACTGTGTCCAGCTCTGGAGCCCCCAACGTAAGAAGGAGACAGACCTGTTGGAGCGGGTCCAGAGGAGGGCCACGAAGATGATGGCAGGGTTAGAGCACCTCTGCTATGAGGACAGGCTGAGAGAGTTGGGGGTTTTCAGCCCGGAGAAGAGAAGGCTCCAGGGAGACCTTATAGCGGCCTTCGAGTATCTGAAAGGGGCCTACAAGAAAGCTGGAGAGGGACTTTTTACAAGGGCATGCAGTGATAGGAAGAGGGGTAACAGCTTCAAACTGGAAGAGGGGAGATTTAGAATAGGTATTAGGAAGAAATTTTTCAGTATGAGGGTGGTGAGACACTGGAACAGGTTGCCCAGAGAAGTTGTGGAGGCCCCATCCCTGGAAGTGTTCAAGGCCAGGTTGGATGAGGCTTTGAGCAACCAGGTCTAGCGGGAGGTGTCCTTGCCCCCATGGCAGGGGCGTTGGAACTAGATGATCTTTAAGGTCCTTTCCAACCTAAACCATTCTATGAAGATTCTATGATTGCACACAACATAGCAACTCTTACGACATTCCTATGATAGAAGTGAATGTTTCACAATACAAAAATGCAAAAGAATAGTATCTGCTATTATCTTCAATATTGTAAATTCTGGGATTTTTTTTAATACAAAATGTAAAAATTAAAGGAAAAAGTTGTAAAGTGAATTTGTGTTTTTCTTTTTCTATTTCCTGATTTACTGAGCTTCAAAAAATGAAATTACCTTGTTTTAGCAAGGGATGCCATTTACTTTTTATTTCTGCAGTGAAAAGTTAATGTATGAATGCAACCACTTTTACAACAATCCCATATCCAGAAGACCTCAACACTTCAACAGTAAAAAGGTGAAGCTGAAATTTCTTTAGGAAGAACTTTCTCCTTTCACTCCCCCCACACCAGGTTTCAGACTGCTCTGAGCTTTGAAAGGATGTACAGAGAGTGGCTTCTAGCTGTGAAAAACTTAGCAACGCCCTTCCCAGAGGAAGCTGCAACCTATTAGAGATCTTCTGATTACAAGTATTTCACGATTTCTGCCACCAGCTGGAGAAAACTTCTCAGTGGTTAAATCTGTTCCACGCAGGCAAGCAAAATAGCCCACACCAGATGCTGAAAAATTACACTTTGGCAATTAACTCTACTGGATGGGGGAACATCTTACACAAAGCTATTGGGACTGCACACACTTACGCTATTTGAGGAATGACTACATGCTACCATCAAGCCTACAGCACTCTACCAAACCCTGTTTTGCATACTTGGGAAGAGACAGATGCAAAGCAAAAGTAAGGCCAACTTGACGGAGCCTAGTCAAACTGCTCTCAGGCTGAAACACGGCAAATAGCATGATTTTTTTTTTTAAAGCAGAGATAATATACTAACTTAAAATAAATCTTGTGAAAGCTGACCAACCAAGACAAACAATGGGGTAAGACAAAAAATTAATAGGCTTCACCCATTGACAGGGTTTCTGTCATTTATCCATGAAAAGATATATTCTCTGTCAATTAAGTGAGTTTCATGGGTTTCTTCATAACACCTGGATTTTTCTATTTTGAAAACCTTTAGCAGTCAGAACAAATTAAGTCAAACCAAGCATGACAGACTAACTTAGATGGCAGTCAGGCAAATGTACAAATAACATTTATCTACATTTAAAGAAAAAACTGCTCTGTAAGATCAACATTAGAATCAATGATTGCATATTGTCACCCTTTAACAGTATCCCTAAGACAAACAGACTACAAGTATTGTTTACATAAAACATAATGTAAAAAGAAATATGAGTTATGGACAGTGCACAAGTAATTTTTCCCCTGTGAACTAGTCTTCCAATTGTATCCAATGGTTCTAAACATGCCCAAAATAGCCATCTGGAAAATTATGTGGTGTCCTAGAAGTTCTACTGTGATCTTCACCTATGTTGTGAAAACAAAACAAAAAATCTAAACCCTATATAGAATAACTACATGAAGGGGTTTTTTTATGATGTAACTACTTCTGGAATAAAATCAACAACTTTTTCTTACAAATTTATTATCACAGTTATCTTTCTCAGAAATTATAAGGACAAGAGGGACTCATAAGCAAGAAAAACAGTGCCAGAAATAGCTTTACAATTACTGTTCTATTTTCAGTACTGCCTTACTCAACTTCTGCACAACAGTGATTTGCCTATTGCCTTCCAACACGCACCCTTTTCCAGCTCACAGTAAAATGGGACATCTGTAGAGGTTCTGAAATTAGTAAGAGCCTCACTCCAGCCTGGTGCTTTCTAACAGTCATGGTATACAGTACAGACAGTTTTGAATTCTAATAGAGCTGGTAGGGACATAATAGCAATACTAGTCAATACTTGTGAAACAAAATTGAACATACTGTTTCCATATGAACAATTCATGCACAGGGCTAATTTCTGCAATGTTCTGTTTGTCTAACCCCTCTTGTCTCTCTTGTGAAACAGCTGGCTCATACTCTTCCGGCATCTACACATACTGTGGAAGAGTAAGAATGTCATATTCAAAATGAAGGTATTTCACTATTTGTAGGGAGCTCAGTATTGCTTCCATTCTAAATGGCTAACTCATAGATATAAGAATTCACAAGGCAAAGTTCACATTATCAGCTACGGCTTCACCCAGCCATGACAGCCCCTATTCTGCTGGCTAGTGATGGTCACACCCAGCAAGCTATCTAAGAAGCAATTGTTAGAGGAATTAATGAACCTCCGAAAGGCACAAGAAAATCAATAGTCAGAACAGCTTTCTCTGCTAGTCTCCTCCTGCTGTTTCTCACTGGCTAGGTTAAAACAAAGAGGATGTCAATATCTTGAAATGATGCATACAAAAGAATCCATCAACACACCATCCTATAACCGTTCTCAACTGGTCTCAGAAAAAGAGAGTGCAGAATGTGGCGTGCGTAGTTCTTTCTGCGATAAAGGTCAGTGATGGAAGGAGATGAAGGAGAAGGATAAAAGTTATTGATGCTATACAACTTACAGACAAAAAGAACCATATTTTAACTGATCACAGTTTCACTAGGCCAACATAAGGGAAAAATAGGACAATCAGGAATGAAACCGCTATTACACATCGATGAAAAGTAGATCCCTGAAAACACTCCTGCTAAATTCAGTTCACAGAACAAGTCTCAGTTGAATATACAAACCATGAAACCGACTCTGTGGGTGTTCAAAATGGAGATGGAGAGGATGTAACTGGGAAACGTTCTCCCATACTCGAACTTAAACTTTTTAAATTTTTTACTAATTGTGCTTACATACACTGTCTTTCTCTACACAAAGTCCTTTAAATTCAGGAGTATCTTTGTTACTTTCTTTCCTTCTGCTTCCTTTATATGGATGGACTAGATAATCTAAGCCTTTAGACTTGTAATATCAGCCTCGGGGCCAGAATAGAGTGATAACTAGTGGGAACTTTCCTGAAGGCCTGTGTCGGATCAGAAGGCACTGTTGACTCTGTTGCTGGGTCACAAAGAAGTTATTTTGCTCCAAAACTATTTAGCACCTCATCCTACAACTTCCACGCAAGTGTCACAACACTTCTGATAAACTTCCATCTTCCATGGGGTCCAGGTAACACTACCGGCATCTTGGGTCCTTTATAACTGCAGCTTCCTCAAAAATCAGGTTTCTTCTGCTTCCCAGGAATTCATTCTGAAGTTGCTTCTCTTTTACCACAGACCCATGGCTTTGTGTCATCTGCTGTCTACAACAGTCATACCAGCTTGCTTCACCTCAAGCCATTTTCTAGTTGAATGGGACTTGCAAACAGTGTAATGTTAGCCTTAAAGAGATCTGCTTAGCATGCACAGAATGGGGTCATGCACTTTAAGTTTAATTAAACACTGCCTCAATCTACTGCATAATCAAGAACAGAAGAAGCAACCACTGGGGTTTTCTAGAGTAGGAAGACCTTAAGGATGAGGGTGAACTCAAGCCACGTCATCTATTTTAATAAAAATGATCACTAGTACTTCAGAAAGTTTCTTGGTGCTTTGATCCTTCTATCTAATCTTCATTGATGTCAACGGTGTTATATTAGTAATCAAATTTCTTTCTGTTAGAATCATTCAATCCCACTCATTTTCCCAGGATGTCATAGATATAACATGCTTTATTCTGGTCCACCATAGCTGAACTTCTCTAATTGAATACGCACAAAAGCTGAAATGTAGAAAAGATTTGTAAACATTAATTCAAAAAACTTAGCCACAAAGCAAGTTGTTTCATGAGCAGTGAAACTAACGAATTTCATAAATCTGCATCTTTTTAATTTCCTACCATCATCATAATTATCATTCTTTCTTTCTTCTGATACCCCCAAAAGACAACATCTGCTGTAGCTAAGCTGGAATTGTCAGCATATGGGTGGAACAACCAAAGCAGAATGTATCAAGGACAAAATTCAACCTGTATCACCACCCCAGAGGGGACACTGCTTATGGTTCTTTCCTCTAGCCTGACACAGATTTTTGGAAAACTGTAGGAACTTATTTATTTGGGGGATTTCTACTTCTCTGTCAAATCTGGATGCAATCTTCTGTGAGAAAGGATTTTCTCACAAAACATCAAAAGACTGTTTCACTAAGGTTCAACATAAATATCCTAAGATCGGTGCTGACATTAGAAGTTAAGCACAAAAAAGGTCAAGCCAAGGCATATAAAGATTGCATAATTCTCAGAGATGACTAGTAAAGCAAACCTGCACTTCTCACTAACGTGCAAGAAATATATTTTTCTTTTGTTTTCACAAAACTAGCAAAATGTATTATTAATGGAAAAATGACATTTCCAAGGTTTCTGGGAGATACTGTGTATTTAAGAAAACCTATAATGTAAGCTGGGACCGACACAGGAAATTGTGTTCAGTGATGAAAAGAGTGAATGCTTTGCTGAGACTCGACTTATTGCAAAAAAATCCCTTCCTGCACATGGTAAACCAAATATTTTTGCAGAGCTGTCTTATCCTGCAAGGTAAAGGGTATCTTGCTACTAACATAGAAATCTATAGAAACTTCTAGTGAAGTTTTGAGTACCACTGAAAATAAAACCCCTGATCATTCATGAAGAACTACAATACATTTCATTTGTTTGACCGCTAATTAATCAGTTCCATATCTACAGCCCCGAGGACCAAATGCTGAATAAAATTATATACCTAGTCAGTTATCATTATATAGTTCATAATTATTACATTATAAATGTAACAATGAAAACCAGAAAGACCTAAAAAATATTAAGCAGAAATGATTATCCAAGACCAGATCCAAATATCTGAAAGCCAGTTAAGATCAACAACTCCAACAAGAAGTTCTGATCAGCAGCATTTCTATTGCAAAAATGCTATTTGTATTAGCCACCTAAATAGAATTCCAACAAGCAAAATACATTAAAGCAGTTACAAATGACTAACAGCTAACACATCAATTTCACCTCAGGCTGGGAAGTCAGCGCTAAAATGAAGTTTATAATCCCATGAGCCCATTCAGTTATACACTGCAGGTGGCAAATCAAGTGACTATGAGCTATAGTCCCATGTGTGAAAAATCAATACCTGAGGTTTTCTCCACCTTCTTTGGTAGCAAATTAACAGGGCAAACAAAATGCATGTGTTAGTGTTAAAATGGAAGGATGAAGGGCTATAACAGAATGATGACCCTTAGACCAAAACCAGGCTTCTTCACTGCAGTCTAATCAGAAAATCTTGATTATGCTTTGTGTACAGATGAGGAAAAAGAAATCTAAGACAGATGTAGGATAAACCTGGGAAGAAAAAAACCTGCAAACTTACATTAGCGACCTATTTTCTGAAGCTAGCTTATCTTATATTGGACTTTTGTCCTGCTAAGGATATTGGAATCCTTCAGGACTAAGACAGCTGCCTCTCAGGGACTGCTTGTATCAGCCAGTGCTGCACAGAACTGTGTGTTCTGCATACTTGTTCCCGTGCCCAGTACTAGACAGACAATGCAGTGCGTGTTAGCTTAAGATGCTGTCATGAAGGGTACAGATAAACTGGTTCAATCCTAGCAGCTTCGCTTCATTAATACCAAAGATCATTGTGACACTAATTGATCCTGAGCCTGATCTATTTATCAAGTCTTTTACATGCAGGAGCTGAAGAATTAAGGCCGCTTAGTCATTCACAGAGAGTGAGCAACAACTGCTTAATTTTTTGAAGGGATCTTCCTATTGTTTTGCAATATACCTTAATTGTATAATGTAATCAATCATAATTCATCACTATAGTTCTCCAGTATTACTTCTACAGCAGTTTTATTCTAATGAGGATTTTTAATAAGAACAGACACTCTCCTTTATCCATCAGAAAAATAATAATAAACTGTTAACCGTGACACAAAGAACATCTCTTAGTGCTGACAATGACTCTTGCTTAAGATGAAGTATTTTCATCAGTGAGCTAGTTGTTATGCATTACCAGCATGTGTGCAGTAGCCTACCATGACACCAATTTGCATAATTTCTCTTCTCTAACAGGCTTCAAAAATAATAATAGGCATACGAGATAGAATCCATTAATTTTAAACTTCCTTCAGCAGCTATCTTCATGAAGCAGTTATCAAAAGAACCTTTAAAGAATTAAGTTTAATAAATTATAAATGCATTATTCGGGTTATGCTATCTGGGCCTATAACCATCTAAGTTGAGTTCAGTAATAAAGACCAAGGCAAATGCACAAGTTTGACATCTTCCCAGTGGAAAACCCTGATAAAAAGTGGCAGGACAATGCCAATGTCCACTGCTGCCCACAGTTAACTATTGAACTTCAAAATCAGTTAGGGATTTTGGGGTACAGATAGGTAAAAGAAAAGGAGAGATGGTGATACACATAGAAGGTGCTCATATACCTGTATATGTTATTTAATAATGCCTTAATCTACAGAGAGGAACAAAAACAACTTTGTTTTTTGCCGATCTGAACCCCAAAAAGAGCTTACCATTTGTTAATATTTAAGGCAAGCAGAAAGATTAATGTGTTAGCAAACTCTGATGGGAGGCTAGTTTCAGAAAAAAAAAAGTGAAAATAGCTTTCCACAGTATAATATAATAACTGATGGACCTTATCTTATTTTCATGACTTATGCATTTGTATATTCTGACTTGCATAGCAAACAACATTGCTGCAGTACTCTGATTCTCTCAGATATTCATCTGGTAAAAAGTCTGGCTTTGTAACTTGAAAGAGTAATTTAGACCTTGGTACACTTTGCTATACATTCTCATATATGATCATCAATAAGAAAGATTTGATTTGTCTTTATCGCACAAGGGAAGATGCCTGAACGTCTACACAATTTACATATAGGCCTAATGTTCACTAACAAAAAAACACAATACCAAAGTACTTAGCTATCCCATTGAGGGAAAAGGTACAAGCACCCCAGGAGAAACAACAGATGCCAATACGGACACAAGCAAAAATTCTCAGAGCTTGCTCCTGCCAGGTATTTCACACTGAGAAACACTAATCGATTTAAATTCCTACTGATTCAGGGGATTTGAGGGAGATTAACACCTCCAAGAGCTGTGATCTTGAAGAGAGAACAGTTTAATACCACCACCACCAACAACAAAAAATCATCCATGAACTTTCAGAATAGAATTTAAACACAGAATAAAGTAACAAACTGGCCTTTTTTCCCAGATTAACTCTTGGGCTGCCGTGTATGCTCCTGAAGAAAGTTAAGAGAATGCCTGAACTTAACTTACAAAGAGAAAACATGACAGGTAAGGATGCTGTACCATGCACTGGGTACAGTAACTATGACCTGAAATAACCAGCCTTAGCAGTTCATTAGCAGCTATTCAATTTTCTTTTACATATTGTTCAGTTTATGGAACAGCTCTGCATTCAATACTGTGTGCTTTCAGAACTTGAAAAAGGAAAACATTTTGTGATACCATTTAACAGACCAAAAAAAAGATAGAGAACAGATAATATATTTGTATGCCACCACAAGTAGCACTGAACTGAGAAATCAGTTAAGGCTTTCACAGTAAAAGTAAGTAAATTACATTGTACACACAATACGAAGCAGGATCTACAGCACTATGTTTGCATCAAATTTTTAATAATGCTTTAACCTACAGACATTATGTTCTATGACGTCATATAGCAACGGGTAATCAGTGAGAATACCCTCTGCAAATAAGCCCACTTCCTATCTCTCTGTTTAAGCAGAGTACCTACTAAAAGAGCAAAGCTTGAAGCAGAATAAAAGCATGAGCAAAAAGGCAACTGACACCATCCATTCAAGAAAGATATCTTTATATGGTATGAGTCATGTGGTGTAAGGATTTTACTGTCTTATTTTAGGACGCTCCTTTTACTAGGTAGCATATAAAGGGAGTCTACATTTCAAATACTATCCTAGGAGTTAGGAGAACTCAAGAGACACTCTTGACTGTAACTCACTTCCTGTACTGCAGAAATTGTATTTTATACATGCTTCAAGTTCTCCATTTACAAATTGGACAAATTAGTACCTTTCAATAGTAATACCTTGTATTGAAAGGTGTTTGCTACACAGGCATCCCCAGCTACATCTCTCTAAACATTACAGCAATATTCTGTTGCAGTAGCCCTCACAGAAGTCTCATGAACTGTACCCAGGTACCAGCGCAGAGGTAACCCTGTGGATTGCTATGTTTATAAGTGTCCCTTGAGGCTCAGAGCACATGTATTTTGGCTTCTCTTGTTGGACACATGACTTTGTGGACCAGCTCAGCTAGTCACAGAGGTATGCTTGCAGCTCATTCTCCAGTGCCTTGAAACCCTCTCTCAGAGCTCCACAACAAGGGTATTTTTAAAGATATGTGTGAGGTGAAATAGATATATGCAGAGACTTAACAGGGGTTCTGAAAACCCCTTTACTTAAGCTATTACAAGGAACATATATAAACAGTCAAAACACCAAACATTTCACTTTAAGACGTCACTGTCTCAGCTCATCTCAAACTCTTTCGGCTTCTAACTCACTATAACCACGAGTCCTCAGTCTCCTGTTTCGAGCTTGTGCCATTTACTCAGAAACATAGTTGCTCTTCTTTTCTATGTCATTCCTCCTGATCTCTGCAGCAAGCACCCTTTTTGTGGAAAGAGAGGCTGATTTTCTTTTAAAATGGCTGATAAGAATCCCTTCCCTTCAGTCTTCCAGCCTTCCTTGTTAGGTGGTTCCTCTTCAGACCCACTATGCGACCAAAACCTCCCACAGAAGTCTAGCCTCCTAGTTTAACTTTAAAGCTTGATAACTGCCTTATCACACAGAGTATTCAATCCTTTATTTAATGCCATTCAATCATCAAAATTTAATTTTTCTTCTTTGTTAGCTTTTGGCAGGTGCAAAGTTTATTTCAAACTACCTACAAAAGTGAAGTACAACAGAAAAGGAAATACACCCCCATTCAGAATGATGCTTCCAGTCTAATAGACTTACACACAGAAACTTCCCAGTATCAAAAAGAAATCATATATTGTATATAGATTCCTTAAATTGTCCCAACTGTCAATATATTTCTATTATATGAAATATAATAGATCATGGAGCATATCCTCCTGGAAACTCTGCTAAGGCACATGGAAAATAAGGAGGTGATTGGCAGCAGCCAACATGGCTTCACTAAGGGCAAATTGTGCCTGACAACCTTGGTGGCCTTCTATGACGTGGTTACAGCGTTGGTGAATAAAGGGAGAGCAACAGATGTCATCTACCTGGACTTGTGCAAGGCATTTGACACTGTCCTGTATGACATCCTGGTCTCTAAATTGGAGAGACGTGGATTTGACCAATGGACCACTCAGTGGATAAGGAACTGGCTGGATGGTCACACTCAAAGAGGTGCAGACAATGGCTCGATGTCCAAGTGGCGTGCAGTGACGAGCGGTGTGCCTCAGGGGTCGGTACTGAGACCAGTACTATTTAACATCTTTGTTGGCAACATGGATGTTGGGATTGAGTGCACCCTCAGCAAGTTTGCCAATGACACCAAGCTGTGTGGAGCGGTTGACACGCTGGAGGCAAGGGATGCCATCCAGAGGGACCTGGACAGGCTTGAGAGGCGGGCCCGTGCCAACCTCATGAAGTTCAATAAGGCCAAGTGCAAGGTCCTACAGGTGGGTCAGGGCAATCCCATGCCCAAATACAGGCTGGGCAGAGAAGGGATCAAGAGCAGGCCTGAGGAGAAGGACTTGGGGGTGTTGGTGGATGAGAAGCTCAACACAAGCCGGCAACGTGCACTTGCAGCCCAGAAGGCCAACCGCATCCTGGGCTGCATCCAAAGAAGCATGGCCAGCAGGTCAAGGGAGGTGATTTTGCCCCTCTACTCCGCTCTGCTGAGACCCCACCTGGAATACTGTGTCCAGCTCTGGAGCCCCCAACGTAAGAAGGAGACAGACCTGTTGGAGCGGGTCCAGAGGAGGGCCACGAAGATGATGGCAGGGTTAGAGCACCTCTGCTATGAGGACAGGCTGAGAGAGTTGGGGGTTTTCAGCCCGGAGAAGAGAAGGCTCCAGGGAGACCTTATAGCGGCCTTCGAGTATCTGAAAGGGGCCTACAAGAAAGCTGGAGAGGGACTTTTTACAAGGGCATGTAGTGATAGGAAGAGGGGTAACAGCTTCAAACTGGAAGAGGGGAGATTTAGAATAGGTATTAGGAAGAAATTTTTCAGTATGAGGGTGGTGAGGCACTGGAACAGGTTGCCCACTGAAGTTGTGGAGGCCCCATCCCTGGAACTGTTCAAGGCCAGGTTGGATGAGGCTTTGAGCAACCAGGTCTAGCGGGAGGTGTCCTTGCCCCCATGGCAGGGGCATTGGAACTAGATGATCTTTAAGATTCTTTCCAACCTAAACCATTCTATGATTCTATGATATGCACATTTCTGTAAAAAGACTTTCTCACATCACTACTATACACAGAATGGAAGGTTTGTTACCCAGCTTAGAACAGCAATGTTTGCACCAGAAAGATGCTCACTTCAGGGTGTTTCAGCAAAAATAATACATTGTGCTGCTTTTTTGGAAATTGCCATATCTGATTTATATCCTTGTGGTATCAATTGTACAAAGGTAATTTTCTAAAATGAATTATTTATTTCCTGTTGTAATCAGACATCTGAGATAGTCATAAATATTTATATGTCCAGTTAATTCACTAATGAAAACTGAACTAATTCTAAAAATGGGATGTTATCTCAGAGGCATGCTGACCTAACAGTCTGTTCAACCCTTATATTAGTAAAGGCAACCACCGTATGAGAAGCAACTAACAGGAGCTGGAAGAAACCTGATCCTGAAAGCATGGTATAGGAATGGGCTAAGGTATCAGGACAGAAGAATTTTGTGTGTACCCTAGAAATATTGTCTCACTTTATCTCTAATTTCCCAATTTCTAAAATTTGCATTAATGTCCTCTACCCTTATACTCCTTTGCAATCCTTGAGCTTCTCACTAGCATTCCAGAAAGACTTCCTCCTCCAGAAATATCTCTTCTTAGGCACTGAGTTATTGGCTTGTGCATTGGCTTGTGCAACTCCATTATCCTTTACAGCCTCTAAGAAATGTTTTGGGCTGCTGGCTGCCTGAGAGTAGTTCAGTACCATCTATGGATTGCAAAAGCCTGTGGGCACAAATTCCTCCAAGTTAGCTGGCTGTTGACTGTATTGATATCATCCCTCACTCAAACCAGGTCAACGTAAATGGCTAATGAAGGGATTTATTTACTACATTGACAATAGACAATGCGGTTTACTAAGGTTTATAAAGTCACAAGGGAATGGAAATTAAAAGAAACAAGTCTACATCCATCTAGATTCAGATCAGCCTTGCAGGGTCTTCTTACCTAATAGCCTCAAAGCTCTTTTTCAGCTCATATGCCCCTCACAGAAGGGAATCCTGCTTTGGCAACCATTTCTGCTTTATAATCCATCCCAATCTCTGAGGCAATTCATCTTTGTCTGCTCCCCTAAAACACAAACTACTAGTCATTTATCTAAGACAGTAATCTATTCCTCCATCAAACTATTGCTTGCTACCTTCTGGAGCAGCTGATGGCTTTAGGCCTGATGTGAAGAGTCTCACCTGCCCCGTAACACACTTGGCTCAACTTTTCAGAATCTGTGAGTCCACTTTGAAGCATTAACACTAGCTGGAAAATGGTCAAACCTCAGAGAGACAAAGCCTCTCTGTATGTTAACATTTAGAATTTTATGTATTTGCTATGTTGCAAATTAACAACCATAATTTAGGCAGACACATAAATGGGATCAAGGCATGTGTCTCATTTAACTGAGTCTTTTAATAGAGACTGTATGTGATAATAATGAACGTTGCTGGAATTAGAAACTGGTTTAGCATGCAATCCTATTTTTGAGGAATGCTGTAACAAAGCATTTCCAAGGTAAGACTACAGATCCCTTGTCTACTTCAGTCCAGAACACAGGGGAAATACTGCTCTCATGAGTCTGGAAGCAGAGGTACTACTGCAAACACTAGGAAATAATGTTACAGACTATGAACACTGCTTTCCTCTCATCACTACTGAGAAAGGTCAGCCAGAAAAAGGCCACAAAGTACAAAGACTGGTGATTTTGAAACTGCAAATTCATATATCTTAGCTTCAAGGGCAAAAAAAAAACCAACCACCCATCTGACAGGGACAGGTTAGAGAAAGTCATGTTCTGCTGGACTTGTTCTCTGAACAGTAATTCTCTCTTTCAAGGACCTCAGACCTATAGTGATTTCAGAAATTATTCACTGGCCTCCTGGGCTTCAGGAACAAAACAGGAGGAGGAAAAATGAGGAGATGTAAACCACAGTTCTTTCTGTACCTTCAACTACTAGATGTCAGTGAAAAAGGAAGAAAAACTGTCAGATGACAGACAGATTCCAAAGCAGTTGATGTATTTGCTAGTTCAGATGTAGAAAGGAGGTACAGTGCAATGTCACAAAACCAGAAGGAATATGGTACTCCATATAAAAATGAAACCCATTAGAGGTTTGGTTTTCTGTATGTGTACAAAGAAAACATTTTAAAAAAGTGGCTGTCAAAAGATGAAGAGACAATCATGCAAGTTTACAAGTTAAGTAAGTTCCTGATAAAAGATCTTATCACAATCACTCAATAGGAAACTACCGCAAAATCCAGAATTAGTCCTTGACAAGGCAATTAGATCGTGTCAGGAAGTGAAGTCATCCATGCCAGAATGACTCTTATCTTGAGTAGGCTATACTCTGACATAACAAAGGTGTTCAGGAATCCAAAATATTAGGAGAAAACAGACCTGCAGCAGATAGGCATGTGCGCTCTGACTCAAGCAAGATCAGCATGTAAAACTGCTTATCAACTGCAACAACCAGCACAGAATAATGCCCAGCACATGCAGAGAGACACAAGCAGGACAGCGGATTACATAATTTTGCAAAAGTTTGCAATGTCAGGGCATCTGCTTCTATTGGGAGCTGCATTTAACCTGAGGCCATCACCCTTGGTCCCTGCCTGAGCTATCCTACAGCCATGCCTCTGCCTGAGCATGTAGCCCATTCATCCAGACCCAAATCCTAACCCATCGACTTGATCTCCTGGCCAGACCTCCAGTCTGCCTTGTTGCAAAGATTCAACAGTCCTATTAACAGGGCAGCCAGGTATGTTTTTCTCATGGTCAATAATTTCACCTGCTTAAAGGAAGACAGATGAAGATACACACACTACAGTGTGCCTGGTGATAACTGTAAGGGTTCACAGACTCTTAAACTAAACTCTGTGTCCATATCTTACACTAGATACTGTTTACATAGAAAATGCTCATTGAAATCAAAAGAGGTGCGGTGTGGAACTTGTAAGGCAAATATTTTAAGGTAAACAAACTATTTTTTGTCTTTTTTTTCTTTTTCTTTTCTTCCTTCACACAGAATAAGCAAGCATTTGAGGCCATAAAGACACACTGTTCTTAATTAACTGAGTAATTATTAAGAAAAGCAATATTTAATTACACAAAACCCCACACTGTAAAGCAGAATTTCAAGACCTGCTTTAGAAAAAACCTCTCTCTCAAAACCTATTTTCAAATTTAATTATTTTCTTCCTTCTATTAAATAAACAGCTCTTGCAAAATTCTGACCATTTAGTATGTGTTATTTAACAAAATTAGTCTTTGCCACAGATTATAAAATTATTTTGGTTTGTAAGTCTCTGGAGTTCATGAAAGCATAAGACTAAGTTTGAATGGTAACAAAGTATTCTTCTGGCTGATTAAATATTCATACTCATTTGTCATCAAGACTTTACTAAGGAGGAATATAGCCTTTTCACTTTTGTTCAGTAAAGAACTGGCAAAGATCTTTCCTTCATTGAATGTTACAGTAAGATGCCTCCTGAAACACTACTAATAATTTCCCTTTCCTGTACAACACAGTACAGGAGATATTTAAAATTAACTTAGAAAGAGGATTTCATATTTCAAGTAGACAAATAAGGTTTATATATTTGCACCATCCAAAGTTTACAGTTTTTATCATTAAAACTTCACACTACTACTATGTTTTCTGCATCTCTCCACATGTACCTTTGTTAAGACTCAAAAAAGTCAGATTAAATAAAGACAGAAAGCTACAACATAGGTCACCTTAGAACTATTAAAACCAGACTATAATAAATGTTTCATAGTGGTAGTACAATGTTCATGACATTCCTTACAAGAAACAGTCCCAGCAGCAGCAATTCTTGCAACGTCTTTTTAAAGATACTGGTGGAACTTTCTGGCAGCACTCCACACACTTTTTACTGATATATAGACAGAAGCATAACTGTATGTAGTTTTTCCATTGATTTTTCTGATCTTTACTTAATTATTTGGTTTAGGAAAAGCAGAGGATGTATCTGTAACTGATTGCATTCAGAACAGACAAGAAAGCATGAAAAAAAAGCTGAGTTCTTGGAGGAAAAGACAAAACTTGCTCTCCAACCTGCTTCAAAAGTACAGTGAGCATGTAGGTAATGGCAGGGACAGACGACAACACACCAATGAACATGGTCCCTTCTATGAAAGATCGTGAGCACAAAGACAGTAACCAACTGGATGATGAAAAGAAAGGTGAAAGGCCCAGGAATGGTACGTAAGAGTTTGCTGTGGGGGGCGGGGTGGAGACAGCAATAAACCTGTTTCAGAAAAGTATAGCATGACTTTTTACAGATCTAGAAATACGCTTGTGTGCGGTGAATTCTTTCCCTCTGTGCCTCTGAGGGACTACAGTAATCAAAGCAAACACCTCCTTCAGAGCCCCACCAAGTAAAAAAATCATTTATTGAGCCCTCACAGCATTGTGGTGCTGATTGCTGTGTCCCTCTCCAGCTGCTTCAGCAGGTCCCACTCTACTGCCAGCTTCCTGACCTTCAAACACCTCATTTGCAGCCCTCTATTGCTTTACTGTGCAGTGCTGATTGCTGGCTCTTGGTCCCAGGGGGTTTCCAGTTTCACTTTGGTTTAAGATTATACTACCAGTTTCCTGCCTCACGTGCTTCTTATCAGAGCTTCTGTCATTGCTCCCTGAGGAGCTCTTTGTAGTCCTTCCTTCCCAAGTGGTTAATATTCCCTTTACTCTCTTTCAGTCAACTCACAGTAGAATGCAAGTAAGAGTTGGACAGAAACTCTGCTGGAATACCTGTTTGTGCATGCATGTTATCAGCAGTAAGTACAGGTTAATCGGATGTCAGAGCAAGCTGACACTGCCAATCAAAAGAGAAACTCAGATTAACTATCTCCAGAGAACTCTGAAAACTGGAACCTACTAGTATTTGGCAGCTACAGCCACCCCATGACTTTCCAATTCAGGAACACATTGCCAGGGACTCAGGAGGAATGACTGCAGCATGTCGAGGCAAATATGAGGAAACTTTAAGATAGCTGTACCAACAACCATACCTTTAGGAAGTGGCAGCATTGCAGCCTTCTTGTCCACAGCATAGCCCTGAAGGCTAAAACACTGTTTTTCCCTTTTTTATTCTCGTGGAGCTGATCAGTTTGCAAAAGATATGCCTCTGGACACACAGACTTTTACATGTGGAAAGATCACCCTAATTTGTGAAGGGGAGAGTGGGGTGTGGACTATTCACCACAACTGTTTACAGCTGAAAGGACACGATCTGATTTAACAAGTAGTCTAAATTGCATTCTTAGCTGTTCTTTGTACATGTTGCATCCCCAGTGTTTCAGGCTGTCACAAAAAGCGCTCGTCTTCCAGCTCAGAGAGTGGATGAATTTTCTGTTCCGAATGCCTTTTCGCAGATAGGTTAAAAAAAGGTGTTCATTTCACAGCAGCCAGTTCGCTGCTATAAGAAGGGAGTGTGAAACCAAGCACATTTCTCAGCAGTGCTGCTGAACTCTGCTTCGCTCTTGGCTGAGCAACCTTATGCCATCACAAATCACCATGCCACCACCTTTTGTCCAGCTATTAAACTAGCTAGTTTCTCTGTATTATGACATACACATGATTACAGTCAGTCGTGATAGTCCTTCACTCTTGAAACTGGAAAGAGGCCAAACTACCACTAGTGAGAAGCAACTTACCCTACTTACACGAGTCACTGACATACTCCTTCGGCAGACCCTCCAAACCAGCATATAAATTGCTTTCATTCCCTTGACCTACAAAAGAAACACCAGCAAGGGAGCTGCACTAACATCACCTTCCTATTTATTATCAGTTGCTAAACTCAAGTCACTTTCTTTGACTAACACTGGTCCTTCCTCTACATTTGATTTTCAATACAGCAATCAGTTTAGTTTTATAATCCTTTTTCACTAAGACAGTGATCTTGCCACAAAACATGAGGCATCATATCAGATACATTTTATAAGCAAATTCCCTACCTTTCAGCATATTTAAAATATTTGTTACAAAAGAATGTAAGACCCACAGCTGAAAAATATCCTTTTAATTAAATTAATGGAGGATTTTCCCTACAAACATAATTGCAAATTATTTTCTAACACTTTTCCAAAAGTACAAAAGATAGGTGATTTTTAAATACTCTGTAACTTTTTGAACACATACTCTTCTTTCTTGAACTCATTTTTAATCACAGGAAATTTTTTAAATCATATACAATATCTGCCATATTTATCTCATTTCATAATCTTTCCTGGCTTGCCTCTCAGAGCCATTACTTCAATGCTCCATCTGCTACAGTTGCTCATACTGCAGGTGACATTTATGTTAGGTTTGTTTGCTCAGAAGAAAATGTATTAGAAAAGGTAGTCTGACAGGTCTTTATATCCACTTCACAGGCTACACACAAAGTATAAAGATCATCCATGTAGCTATTGACAGAAACAATGAGAGAACAAGTGAAGACAACAAGATATGCACCAAACATGCCCTCTTCTTACAAGTGAGATGGAATTAATCACATCTATCATTCAGCCCTCCAGCAAGTTCAAAATACGGTGTGAAAAATGTACAAGGAGACACGAAAACTACCATCCCACTCTACACTTTTTACTACTCCTCCTGCTTAATGCATTCAGTCTGAGTTTATTCCACACACATTCAGGAAAACTGCTAGCAACAGCGATATTACATACTTGTAATATCAGAAATGGGGCTTTTAGTATTTTTTTTTCTTTTCCTTTCAGAACAGATGTTATACCAATTCTTTAGACCAAATGCAACCATGTAACAAATAGTTCTGTGACAGGTTGTCTGGATGTGCTATAAACATGACAGGATTGTCCTACGGCAGAGGTGAAGTAACTGGATACTGGTTACAGAGGTGGTATCTAGACTGCCTAGCTGACATATTTAGAGATCAGGAACCTAAAGAACAGCTTCTGCCCTCCCTATACCTCCATGTTTTGCTCGCTGAGCTCAAAGTTAATGTATTAAGAAGTATGAAATAACTGGCACAGGGAACTTTGCAATAATTTCTCTTTCTTCTAAATCAAAGGGCAACTATACTGGAGTTAAAAAATGTTTTTTAAAACAAATGCCTCGATAAGATGACAGATCCTGCAAAATTTGTGGTGAACTGCTGAGCATTTGAAAGCAAACCACTTCCTACCAGCCAGAGTCTTGGTGTGTTCAGTGGACTGACCCTCAGGCCTTCTTAACCTGAGAGGGCAACCCTTTTTCTGGAAATCATTGCACCACACTAAGCTACTTCCCCATTTCCATTTGCTCTCTGTTTATAGTAATTCTTACCTTATGTTAAAATTTACTGCCAATTAGATAATTTTGGATACATTTACTCAGGGGGGGGAAAAAAAAGTGAGATCCTGAAGAAAGAAGTGTTTCTGAAACCTCTAGCCCTGCCTGTCTTTCAGGCCCAAATTAACTACAGTTCTCTTCTACCCTTCAGTTCCTGCTAGGCTGGATAAGAGAGAAGAGTAAAAGTAGGGAGACTGTGGAACAAACGAGAACTGGCAACAGTACTGGTCACCAAAGAATAGTAGAAAAAATTATTCTTATAGCTCAACTATCATAAACCATTTCTCTCTTTTTCCCTGACATTTGCTCAATGCCTAAGCTGAGGATAGAAGTAGCACAGAACACTGAATCAGGAAACTCTCCACCTGGCAGAGTTTAATAAAATTCTGCTTGCGCAGGGAAATATTTATGAAGCAATGGATGGGATTTTTATTTTTCCAAGTAGCAGTCAAACATAAAGACAAGATCCCCTGTGGGATCAGCATCACTCTTCTAGTTCTATGCCTACCCAGGAAATTAAAAAGAGCAGAGACAGCACTCTTTCAAACAGTTTTAAGCAGCACTTTCTGTTGTTTCAGATTTCAATGCCAGGAAGAAAATTTTCCCTAAATATTCCTATCTTTTCCTTTATTATACACAGAAAAAAAGCCAGAGATGCCTCTACCTTCTTATATCTTAATAAGAGCCATCTATTTTTGCATATGAGACACCATTTCCATATGAATCTCAAATCTATATTTAGTCAGCCTTGCAGCTGGACTCAAGCAGTCCATGGTAAAACAAGTGCCCTCCTCCTTTGCAGGATACCTCCCCCGCTCCAGGATATTATAAAGCCTTTACCAAAGCATTAACAGTATGCTGCTTATTAGTGACACAGAGTCCTCCTAAAGAATTATTCTGTGAAAAACGTCTATCTCCGGAAAGCTGTAAGTAGAAAACAGCGCACCTGGAAGAGGAAATGCCGGAGTGCAGTTAGCAAGCTCTGTTTGAGACTTGCACACCTGGGTCCAAATGCAAGAAAGAGGAAAGGCTGGGAAGGCAGCAAAGATAAGGCTCAGTTGCGTACCTACAAGTTCAGTACAGCCTCCATGGTAGAGCTGGAACTGTGTCAAGGACAGACTACAGGGTTTACTTGGTACTACAGCAATCTGATACGCTTGGGCCTTAGGGCAGCCTTACCAGAGTACGTATGATTGCAACACTCCACGATCCTCTACCTAGTCCCCAAAACATTTAAATGTTTGCAAGTCACAAAGCATTTTGGAGAGGAAACCGTGCCATATAGTACAGATCACTGTGCATTCTATAGATATATCTATCTTGCAAAGATAGCTTTGTCAAGGACACCGGCATCTGCTGGCTAATAGGAGTCAAATCTTTTATACACATGGATAACTGCATATCTCTGCAAAAATGTGCTAATCTAACTATATTTTGTCTTGCAAGAGTGAAGATCACCTTAGCGCGACAGTGCCAACTGTCTTGTCATTAGCTCCATTATCACAATGACTTAAAAAGAGCTACTTTTGTTACTATACACGTACATAAGAACCCCACGGAAGAACTTTTTTTTTTTTTTTAAAGACCTAACACTTAGATATGTAAATCCTTAGTCGGAAACTGTGTTACCTACAGCATTAATACTCTCAGTGAACTGATTTTTCTTTTTACAATTTTTGATAATGAAATTCCTGGGTTTCATTTCACAATAGGTCAACACTGATGAGGCCATGAATCCTGATGAGAAAGAGAGCTACCATTTTATTTTTTTGGCAAAGAACCCTAGCAGGAAAGAGTATACCATGAGTCAATTCTTCAGACAGGAGTTATAATGAGAGCAGTACAGGCTGCACTCTTCACAATCCACTCTTTCTTATAGTATCAAGGTTGTAAAAGCTTATTTCTCTTCCAATACTGTAGGCACTGCCCATCATCAAAACCATCAACACTACAAACTCGTAACTCAAGATCAGAAGCTTTTAAGGTATGATTTATAACAATCACTCTTTTGAAGGAAGCTAACAGGTAAGGCCTGTAGAAACCAAGCACTGTAGTTTCTTTCAGAGATGAGGCTGAAGAGTTCCCTAATAAATATAACTAAGAATTTTACCAGTCACAGAGATCTGTATTTCATCATGCTATGCACCACTCAGTTCAGAACTCTTTCTCTAGCAAGTAGTTTCTGAACAGCAGCAGAAAGAGAAGTGGCTGAACAAGTCCACAATCACAAGGGCAGTTCTACCCTTAGGGAATGTTCGTGAATGGAATTAACACTTCTAGTGCAACCTGAGTCAAATACAACTGTGCTGCTACAAATGTATGGAGGCCACCTTGAGAAGCAACAACAGTCAGTAACTGTTATTTTTAATTACATGTTCTCAGTGAGTAACTTTCTTTCACAATATTCTTAGTATTATGATGAAATCAGGACTCAGCTATTTTGCCTGGCTTGACAGCTTTAATTTCATTACTTGAGAAAGAAAGAAAGAAAAAGGTTAAGAAGTATAGCTGCAAGCAGAGCAACACTTCACAGCTACTAGCTGCCCATCTGTAATATAATTATGACATGTTAGCATTATGAGACAAGGACTTATCTATTTTGTGGGAAGGGAGTCAGAACACCACAATACATTTGTTTTTTCTCCAGGGCGCCATAGAAGATGACGTTTAAAAATTCTTTCTTACCTAATCCAGTTTGCTTCAGGACTTGCTGTGCTCTCAGCTGCTGCAACAACAAACATAAAAAGCAAAAGCTTGACAGCCTTCAAGACACTTGAGATCTCTGGCATTTCTCCAGCTGCTTCAAAGTAACAGGCTACCCAAGCTAACAGCTGTTAACATACACGAATCCGACTGCCTGCATTATAGTTCTGTTCCAAAGCTGATTAACAACAAAAGAGACTAAGGTGAAAAATTAAAGGTTGCATTCGTTACCTGACATAGCTCCTGTTGGCCATATGCTGGACTCAGCCAAAGGTACTGTCTCTCTGAGCAATAAACCTAGAATAGGTAAAGGCTGAATTATTAATAAGAACATGAGGAGGTCTCAAAAGCACATGATGACTGAAACAGAAATTCAAAACTTACAGTCTGATTTAGTTTGTTAAAGGGAACTTAGAGAGTTTCCTGAACTCTTGCTCAATTGATCTGTTTCAAACACTAAATGGCATATGGAAAGAAGCAGGATGATGCTTTATTGCAATGCAGAGGAATGATGAACACAGTCCCTTAAACTGCCTTCATATCAGTCTGTTACAAAGTAGAATTTGACTAAAATGCAAATATCTGTCTTTTATCATATGGTAGTTGCATACATTCCCATTCCACTGGTCACCTTTCTTTTCAGTCATTAACTGCTAATGTGCTTCCAACACTGTGTTTTGGCCTCCAGCTTTTTGTACCTAAGACCATAGATGTGCTCTCCAAGCAACTTATAATTGCACTGATACAGTCTCTAAGTTCATACAGTATTTCAGGTTTAAAATTGGGTCATCCAATTAACTTTGAATACAGCACAGCACAGCAGGAATGAAATCTATGGATTTCTGGGCAAAGGCTGGAACTTCTTTTACATAACTTTGTGTCTTTTGATACTGCTGATAGCAATTAGAAAGTACCAACCAACATGAGAAACCTTGCCAGGATGAAAGGAAAAATTGACATCAATTTCTCCTCTCAAGAGAGAATTTTCTAGTTCCTCTGTATTCTGTTCTGCAGAATTCTTATTATTACTTGCAATGCCATGCAGTAGACACTAATGATTAGGACAGCATTCAGAAAATTACATTATGTATTTGGACACTTCACACGGCTCCACCTAAATACTATGCTCCTAATTCTAGGGGTGGAACACACAGGACTCATGTTAAGTATTCAAATGTGAGTATCCACATGGAAATTGGACATTTAAACTGACATTCACAACAATGAGAAAGTAGGACCAGCACGTGGAGCTGGGAGGGGCCATCACTCAGGAAAAGGACATATCTGAAACTCTTTGTCTGCACGGTGCCTCTGTGAAACTGGGACTGAGAGCCTTAACTTGCTTACTCCGCTTCAGTACCTCCCCCAACTTGGAATTCACCTTTCTTTCTTATACCTTGCTCTGAACTCCCTCCAGGTTTGAATCTCAGGCAGCCAAGGAAGACAAAAAGGAAGACAAAAAGGAAGACAAAAAGGAAGACAGACAATTAGCTCCTGTATTCTATGAATAAAGCACAGCTAAATACAAGGCAGGATGTATATGTTTATTAACAGAGGTGCTACCTGCTTTGCAGAGTCGACCTTGCCATTGAATACATAATTTTCAGTCATTGCACACAATGTGGGAATAATAATTCAATGCAGATTAATACAATACAAACAGATCTTTTTTTTCACCAAAATGCCCAGCTTAATATAATGCTGAAGCTTTCAGCCATGAACACTGACCCCCTGGAAACTACATCCCTTTCAAGTGTTTCAGGGTGCTTACTACAGAAATCTCTGGGAGTTAGTGCAAGCATTGCCCTGTGAATTGGAGGGGTAAATTATTCTCTATTGTTTCTGCTGCAGCAGTGGCGTGACCAGGAGACCAAAGGAGAAGGAATTTTCTTGTGAATCACGGGAACTGTGTAAGGTGAGAAAGGTCCATGCAAAGCCAAAAAATATAGCATCCATGCAGAATGTTAGACAAACAGCTGCCTGAATAGTGATAGCAGTAATTACGCCATTATCTCACGTGGGCTGAATGCATTCACCAGTGCACCAAATACACCTCTCTCCACCGTCAATATGCTACCAGCAGCACAGGAAGAAGTAAAAGAAAATTGACTCCAGCTACTTTAATTGTCATCAACCATAATGCCATCAGGATAAGCAGGCAAAAAAAGATCTGTTTTCTACAGCCTTACACTTCCTCTTGATATTCTGACCAAGTGGCTACACGGGCAGCAGAACAGTGAAATATGCAAAGGGACATGTGCTAACTTTAACTCTTCCCTTATTCTGAGATACTTAAATCTCATACATGCTCTACTATTAAAAGCTACTCCATTTATTAAGTTATATCATGCTACGTCAGGAGATGCGTTCATTTTCCTGAATCTATTTCATAAGAAACATTGTAATATGAACTCAGTCCAGTGTTTTCAAATGTGTAGTTCTGCAAACATCTCCTTCTCCCACACACAATATCAGCATTCTCTCTCCACACAGTGCGGTACAGTCAGTGCCTGAGCAAGGAACAACTGGATGAGGGGTGGAGAAGAAGAGGACAAGCCAGCAAGAAGCTACTGACATGCCTTGCTCCGTACAAAACAGCAGCAAAGAATGAAAAATCTCATACTTCCTCCCCACCTCCTCATGTGCTATTACCACAGGCAGAGTGTTCAGCAGAGCTTCTTGCCTGCTGTGCACCATTCAGATGAGAAAGCTGAGCCTTACGCTGTCAGACATTTATCCCAGAGTAGCGGCATTCTAGCCACAGCCATCCAGCTTTTACACAAAGAAAGCATGTATGGCCTTACACAATGCATTGTTCAGAGAACTTCTCTTCCTCAGAGAGAGGAAAATTCCTCGCAGAAATTTTGCACAATTAAACAACAGCAGTTTCTCAAGTTATTTTTCAGGTTTCTGGTGTGGTGCATCAATCCTAAGGCCTTGCTTCGTTAATGCTGCATCAGGTTCACTGTGGGGTTTCCTTTTGCTGAAGTACCACACAAATCAGTCACATCTCATCACTCCAGACAAACCACGCTTTCCCCACTATTTATTTCACTTGTCCAACTCCCAAAACAAGAGCTGTGCAAAGATGTGAAAGATGCACGAAAGGCAGGACAAGCTAGGAAGGAACTAGCAGGAGACGGATTTCATGCATTAGATGGTTGTTCCTTCTCCATTTCTGCCTGCAGAGCAGGCAGTGCTTTCTTCAGCTGCACACTGTAACTTCTTGGGTGACCACCACCTTCACTGTGCACTCTTCTGTCCTTCAAATTCTCCTGCTGCAGCTCCCTTATCTTCTTCCTATCTCCCCTCACCATTTTAGGAGCTACAGGGCTTTATCAAACGGCACAGTGATAATTCATCACAGCAAACGAGTCGACATATGTGATTCCTCCTGTTAGCACGATGAGGAACATGGCTCCATATTTTAGTCTCTAATGCAGGAGTCTTTACTAAAAATGCCCACTCTGAAATTGTGTCCTGGATGATGGGCAGCTACATTCCAACTTGCTTATTCTGATGCAGTACAGCTCAGTTCAATCTCATGAAACAGAATTAAACAGTAACAACAACAAAAGAAAAAATCCTACTGTATGAAGTGCTGATTGTTCCTGCAGGTGCAGAGCATTCCCACCTTCCCTGAAACAATCAAGCCAAAGGTGCCTTTCTGATCTCTGGCTCTACATTACTGAAGTTCAGCTGTAGAATAGATTGGTTAAAAGTTTAGTGCTCACCTGGCCAGTTATACTCAGGGTTTGTACGAGGCTTTTTTTGTCCTTCTCCTTTTCTCTTGCTGATCCATAGGCTCTCCTCAAATCTCACTTTCTCCTCTCTTGTATTTCCTTGGGTTAGATCACCAGAATTCACCTCTAGGGAAGGGAAGTTTGTAATGAAAGAAAAGCTACAGACACACAATGCATCACACTAAGTGCATTCAGATGACAGCTTAAAATCAGGGCTAGGGGGAAAAAAAAAAATTAAATCACTGACTGATTTTTTTAAGCAGAACAAAAGCAAACCAATACCATAATTTTCAGTACTTCAAAACTCCTTCCTGAACACGAATGTTCTTTGATCACCCTCACAACACTGCACAGTGTATCAGCACTTTGTTCATTATTCCCTTTTTCCTCCACTTCCTCAGTGGCAGAAGGCTGGTAAAGACAGTAACTTCTCTTTTTGCAACAGAATGTTTCTCTTCCTCAGACAAGCCTGCACTCAGGAGGCCCTTGTTAGTGAGCATCGCCAGGCATTAGCACAGCAAGAATCATTGTTTTTGTCCAATGAACTTTTTATTCTGAATGTATTTGGCAAAAACACTGCAAAACTGGTCCTGGCAGCTCTTAAAGCAACCAAACAGCCACTGTACTGCTCACTAAATCTCTCTTCCCTGTAGTTAGAAGGTCAATAATACAGGTACAATATTTCTTCTAATCAAGGATTTTGGATGGTACTGGATAAATCACTTCCTCTGCACATACATCAACAGGGCAGCACATAATTCTGAGGAAGGAAACACACAGCTGCCCTCACTCTCCAACGTGCACAAATGTATTGCTGCAGCTAATGTTCCTACAGGTTCTTAAGCATGGAACACCATGGAGCAGCAAGTACCACCACAGGAGACCGAACAAGTTCATTCATGTTTCCAAATCAATCCATTTGCACTTAAACTGACCTTCCACTTTAGAAGGGTTTAAAATGGCTTTTAGAAATCTATATCCACCTTGCCTTCTAGCCAGACTACCACATGAAAATCTTAGCCTAGGAGAAAAATATCTCTGCTTGATTCAAGTAATATTTTGGAATTTTTGGAATGAAACCTGGGTGAACTCTTCTATTTTTACTTTATGTGCTACAATATCAATAATTTACACCAGTTTGGATAAACACTAGAGGATTAAAGGATATAATGTTAGAAAAACAAATGCATTAGTTTGAAATTGCACATTAAGAACTGAGCTGGACTTCAATTTGAGAGTACAAAAAGGGTCTTAAAAAGTGATTCTGCATATTTTGAGAACACATTCCACAAGACTCCACAGTAGGTTAAGATATAACCATTTCTGTGCTTTTGCCATAAAACTCAGTAACTACATCTGATTTGCTGACACTGAACCAGTATTATTATACATCTTCATATTAACAGAAATTTCTGTACAAGAACATAGTTTCCCATTTAATAATTTCAAAATACGCAAAACAAAACACTGATGGTTGGTTTTCACAGTGCAATGAAACTGGAATTCCAGAGTGCAGATTTTGAAGGGGGGAACGAAATGAAAAAAACTTAGCTTTTAAATATGAAAATTAAGAAACATTTTGCATTTACACAGAACTGAATCCACTGCTTCAGAGAAATAACTAGAAATAAGTTAACCTCTTCTTCTCAATTTGTGTGCAGTATTGTCTGTGGATAACGGTACCTTTTCCTTTGTTAATAATTGCCTATCTGTATATACCAGGGAGGGAGAAACGGGCACATATATTTGCTAAAAGGAATTATCAAATATTATAGTATTTGCAATGTATATTATGGTTCACTAATTACTAGTAGGTCACTCAAAGTATTATATACTAGATCCAGGTCTGTTTTGATATTTTGGGAACTTACAGATATTTTTCTTCAGTTATTCATGGCTTTGTCCTGGTGTGCCTGAATCCTGTGTCACGCCTACTTACTTCTTGCCTTGTAGTTATCTTCTGCCATTTTTAATCATTTAACCACGGAGGTTTTTTTCCTGTTTGAGTATTGCTTCCCTATAGATTTTGGAAAAACAGCCACAGCTGGTCGTCACCTGCAGAGGCACGGTAGCCGAAGGGTACAGCCTCAGCTGCAGTACTTGTACTTGTACTGCACAAGCAGGGCCCAGGCAGCCCAGGGCCCCCCACCTCAGGGCTGCGGCCTGTCAGCGGGGCAGAGGTCGCCTTCCCTCCCCTCCCCGCCGCAATCCCCGGGGCTGAGAGCAGACTTCTCTGCGTCTCGGGGAAAAGACGAACTCCCGGCGGTAGTGACGAGCCGCGCCAGCGCCGACTCCCTCAGAGAGGTGGCGGCCCCTGCCCCACTCTGAGCGCCAGCGGACTGCAAGGCAAATGGCGGCCGCCATTTCGAAGTCCCTCTCCGTGGAGGCGCAACCCCCACCACACACGGCGGCGGGGCAGCCCCGTAGGACCGGAGGCCTAGCGGGAGCGGAGCTTCACCCCGCTGGGCCAGGTCGAGACGGTGTGGACCAGGCACAGCTGTGGCGGCGGGGGCGGCGCTAGGACCTGTCAGGCGGCGCCGCGCCGGCCCCTCAGGGGGTCTCGGCGACTCCCTGCGCCGCACCCGGCGGGGAAGGGCCGGAGTCTCTCAGAAAAGGTCGGTTAAACACCTTAAAAGAAGAGTAATGTTTAGTGAGCTTTTAAAGGAATAAAATTAATGCGTATATAGGCATATTTAGTATTAAATAACTTCCGCTGAGACCTACTAAACGCCTCACTTGTGTCTGTGTATTCAGTTCACCGTCCAGAACAATGACCTGCGAGTGCAGCTCCATCTGTGCTTTGATAAGTGCGTCCTGCTGAAGGAAATTATTTTATAAAGCACTTCTCCCCCTTTGGGAGTGAGTGTGGATGAGTCCCCCCCCATCTTTGGGCTTCTCCTTTTGTACCTGTTAGTCTTTATTTGAGCTCAGGCATAACCATTTCTCAGGTTGTTTCTGGTTGCCTCATGAGAAGAAATTCAGGTAGGTATTTCTCTGATACACTTTTGCTTACAAAAAAATCTCACAGAAACAAGTGGGAGGCTGTTCAGTTGAGCAAGTGCTTTTTCAAGTGAGCACCATCACACAGGGCTCCTTCCCACTCAGCTTTCTGTTGCAATCTATAAGCGTTTTACCAGCTCATCGTGACTACCCTCTGCTTCTTCCACAGAGGTTTTTAATTGTATCTGTCTCATATAATGAGACATGTTGATCCATAAGATAAGAAGACCTCTATTTTGGTAGTCAGAAACATGCCATTGGGCTCTGATCAGCCTTGCCTAGGGCCTGTGTTTTGGATGACAATCCCTATCATTCTAATTTAATCTGTTACAAATGAAGAGCAACTGCTGTATTCATCAGTTTCAGTGAGGTCTGACTCAGTCCACAGTATCCAGTACCACTTCAAATATGAAAACGCTAGATCAGTTCTCTTCTATATTTAGCTAACAAGTAGTCTGTAAGTAATCTTCATAATAATAATTATAAAAAAGACAAGAAGGGTGTTATATCCATCTCTTTTCATAATTATTTAAGTTGCAAACTTTAAAGACTGAGGAGCAATGGCATTTCTCCACAAAACTCTTCCAGCACCACATTTATCTATTGATGTACCAATTTTGTTTCAACAAGGCAGTAGTTTCTAGCAGTGAATTATCATCTTTCTGACCAAAGTACAGGAATTTTTTTTTACCTTTCTTTTGATTAGTGAACTCTGTTTTTAATCCTATAGACACACATTTTTTTCTAGCATCCACATTCTAGTAAATTATGTCAAGATTATTCTTTATCAAAACTGAAAGTAACTGAAGCCAAACCTTGATTCAGATGGTCAGTAGGAAATGTAAATCCTAAGCGTTTTCTCTGTATTTAGCCCATGACAACATTAGAAAGAAACTGAGGTGATACAAGAGTCTCCAGAAGTTTTGCTGAGCAAGTGCTCCATTTCATACTGTTGTTGTTTTGTTGAATTTTTGTACATGAGAGTATACAAAGTCTTCATCACAAGCCATTATTTTCTGTAAACAACTGTAAAATCATGTCGTATACAGGCTTATACAAATACTATAAAACCAAATTATAATATAGACAGCAAATAGTAATACAGAAGCATAGAATAATTCGGGTTAGAAGGGACCTTTAAAGGTCATCTCGTCCACTACCCCACCCCTGCAATGAGCAGGGCCATCTTCAACTAGATCAGCTTGCTCAGAGCCCTGTCCAACCTGACCTTGAATGTTTCCAGGGATGGGCTAACTACCACCTCTCTAGGCAACCTGTTACAGTGTTTCACCACCCTCATTGTGAACAATTTCTTCTTTATATCTAGGCTAAATCTAACCTCTTTTAGTTTAAAACCATTAGCCCTTGTTCTATCACAACAGGACCTGCTAAGATGTTCGTCTCCATCTTTCCTGTAGGCCCCCTTTAAGTACTGAAAGGTCACAATAAGGTCTCCCCAGAGCCTTCTCTTCTTCAGGCTGAACAACCCCAACTCTCTCAGCCTGTCCATGTAGGAGAGGTGCTCCATCTGCTCCAACAGGTCCATGTCTTTCCTGTGCTGAGGGCTCCAGAGCTGGATGCAGTACTCCAGGTGTGGTCTCACGAGAGCAGAGTAGATGGGCAGAATCACCTCCTTCCATCTGCTGGCCACTTTTCTTTGGATGCAGCCCAGGGTACAGTTGGCCTTCCGGGCTGTGAGATTATCGGCTCATGTCCAGCTTTTCATCCACCAGTACGCCCAAGTCCTTCTCAGCAGGGCTGCTCTCAATCCCTTCATCCCCCAGCCCGTATTGGTACTGGGGGTTGCTCCAACCCAGGTGCAGGACCCGGCACTTGGCCTTGTTGAACCTCATGGGGTTCACACAGGCCCACTTCTCAAGCTTGTCCAGGTCCCTCTGAATGGCATCCTGTCCCTCAGGCATGTCAACTGCACCACTCAGCTTGGTGTCATCTGCAAACTTGCTGAGGGTGCACTCAATCCCACTGTCTATGCCATTGATGAAGATATTGAAGAGTACTGGTCCAAGTACAGACCCCTGAGGGACACCACTTGTCACCAATCTCCATCTGGACATTGAGCCGTTGACCATTACCCTCTGGATGTGAACATCCAACCAATTCCTCATCCACTGAACAGTCTGCCCATCAAATCCATATCTCTCCAATTTAGAGAGAAGGATGAAGAGAGAAGGGGACCGTGTCAAAGGCCTTACAGAAGTCCAGATAGATGACATGCATAGCTCTTCCCTTGTCCACTGATGTATTCACTCCATCATGGAAGGCCACTAGGTTGGTCAGGCAGGACTTGCCCTTGGTGAAGCCCTGCTGGCTGTCTCAAATCGTCTCCCTGTCCTCTGTGTGCCTTAGCGTAGCTTCCAAGAGGATCTGTTCCATGATCTTCCCAGGCACAGATGTGAGGCTGACAGGTCAGTAGTTCCCAGGGTCCTCCTTTCTACCCTTTTAAAAAATGGGTGCAACATTTCCCCTTTTACAGTCACTGGGGACTTCACCTAACTGCCATGACTTTTCAACTATCATGGCAACTACATCAGCCAAGTCTCTCAGGACTCTGGGATGCATATCATCAGGCCCCATAGATTTCTGTACTTTCAGGTTCCTCAGGTGGTCTCGAACCTGATCTTCTCTTACAGTGGGAAGGATTTTTCTGCCCCAGTCCCTGCTTTGCAGTCCATCAACTTGAGAGGTGTGGGGAGAGAGGTTGCCAGTGAAGACTGAGGCAAAAAAGTTGTTGAGTACCTCAGCCTTCTCTTTGTCCATTGTTACCAGTTTGCCAGTCTTGTTCATTGGAGGGGGGTACCCTTTCTTTGACCTACCTTTACCAGCTGACATGCCTGTAGAAGCCCTTCTTATCATTCTTTGTGTGCCTTGCCAAGTTCAGCTCCAGGTGCACCTTGGCCTTCCTTACCCCATTGCTACACAACCAGGCAGCGTCCCTATACTCTTCCCAGGATACCTGTCCCTGCTTCCACTGCCTGTGCATTTCCTTCTTGCCCTTTAGTTTGACCAGCAGGTCTCGACTCAGCTACGCTGGTCTCTTGCCTTCCTTTCCTGATTTCTTACACATAGTGATGGAGAGCTCTTGCTTTCTATGGAAAATGTCCTTAAAGGTCTGCCAGCTCTGTTCTGTTCCCGTGTCCCTGCGGACAGTTTCCCAGGGGTCCTGTAGACTAACTCCTTGAAGAGCTGGAAGTTTGCTTTCCTAAAATTCAGGGTCCTGACTTTACTCTTCCCCTGACCCATATATCCCTCAGGACTGCAAACTCCACCAGTGCATGATCACTGCAGCCCACTGCCTCCAATCTTGACATCACCAATTAGCTCACTTGTGTTGGTGACCAACAGGTCCAGTATCGCAACCCCTCTAGTAGGGATGTCTATTACCTGGCTTAAGAAGCTATCGTCAATGCACTCCAGGAGTCTCCTGGACTGCCTACAGCTTGCTGTGCTACTTCTCCAGTGGCTGTCAGTGTGGTTGAAGCTGCCCAGCAGGACAAGAGCCTGTGAGCATGATGCCTGCTGTAGCTGGAGTAAGAAGGTTTCATCAATAGGCTCCCCTTGATCAGGCAGCCTGTAGTAGACACCAACCACAAGGCTCCCTTTGTTGCCTTGGTCTCTTATTCTTACCCATAAGCTTTCAACCTGCTCGTGGCTATTCTTCAGAGACAGCTCTTCAAACTCTACCCATTTCTTGATGTAGAGGGCAACACCTCCACCTCTCCTTCCTTGCCTGTCCCTTCTAAACAGCCTGTAGCCATCAATAGCCACACTCCAGTCATGGAATTTGTCCCACCAAGTTTCAATAATGGCAACTAGGTCGTAGCTTTCTAGCAGCATGGTGGCTTCCAACTCATCCTGTTTGTTGCCCATGCTATGTGCATTGGTGTAGAGGCACTCCAGCTGGGCTGTCAGCCACATCACCTTTTTAGAGGTACACCCCTTAATTCCTTTCACTGGTGTGAAATGAATAGGCACACATCTGGTCAAGCTGACCCTTGTTGGACAATCAACAGGCTTGTCCAAGTGGGATCCAAATGTTTAATCCTACATGCCCTCAGTTTACAGAAGTTATAACATACTTTAAAACATCCCTATCAATTGCACATAAGGTTCTAAAATGTCATTGTTCTTTAGATTCAAGCAAAAATAACATCTACATGCACATTTTCTCTCAGTATTCTCAAGAATTCTTTGATAAGCAGAATCTAGAAGCTCTGGGTATTCCTAGATTTCTCCCGGATTCATATGTTCGTTTTTGAACCATAGAAATTTCCTCAATTATCACTAAATAATTTCAGCTCATACAATCTAGACCTTTGTGAGGTCTGTTGCAAAGCTCATTTATATCTTAACCTTCTTTATTTCAATTTCTTGAGTTTAGATTTCCCTGTACCTGCTTGCTTTGCTCTGATGCTGATGATTTTTACTCCCTTTTCACTAGGTACTTGCAGGCCAGCTAGAATCGCTTTTCCAAACACTGCCAGCCTGTTCAACATACCTGTTTCCAGTATTGGAAACTGTATTGGAGCTACATGAGTGGTATGCTTACAGACTTCACATCCCATGGTGGATTTCCAAACAGACAATGGTCTTCTACGGTGCAGCAATTTTTGCTGCAGTAGCTTTGTAATTACAGGTAGAATTCACAACTTGCCAATAGAGTCATCCATGGATCACAGAAATGCCATAATACAGAATTTGAAAAGGCAGCTAAGGATTTAAAATTACAAAAATAAGAAACAACCCCAAAACCCCCTTATCTTAATTCTAACTTGCCCATCTCAGTAGGAATAAATTTCAGATCACATAACCCTTCGATTTTTGTAATTGTCATACAGGTTAAAGGAATAGGTTTATTTTTAGTCATGTTCTTTACTGGCACCTGCACTTCAAAGGTTTGCCTTTGTTAGCAGTCAGACTGTTAATGTTACTGTTTGCAGTAACAGGAAGAGTTGTCAATCCTAAACTATGATTTACACGAACATTGCTTATCCTGAAGCCAAACCAAAACAAGCCATATTTAAGTGCAGCCATTATTTTTTGTTGTTGCTTGCAAATCTCAGGTAGAAAAGAACAACTCTTAATTGTTGTAATATTTCTGATTACACGTGCAGTGATGATTGACCCATTTTACAATGGCGCCACTATTGCAAGCTCAGTGGGAGATCAAGCCATTCCTAGCCTTTCTTTAAACGGTATTTGAAAATTAAATAATTTGTTATTTGTATGACTATGGCTAGATGCAAAAAGGTGAAAAGCTATTATTAAATGAAATGTTATAAATTGCTATAGCATCAAGAATTGAATGAGAATGGAATGTTTCTTAGGCAGTAAATAGTCTACAGTATTTAACTGATGAGCTTTTCCAAAGTGTATTCTATGAAAGTGTTCAGTTGCCAAATATTAAGTAGATTTTTTTGGTATGTGAATCTTTTAATGTTTAAATTGACATACAGTACCGATTTGCAGTGAAATATGTAACCAACAAATTATAAATGGAAGTATTTTAATCATAAAACATATCATTATAATGGAATTTATTCTTTCTGTAATCAAAAAATTGAGATGTACTGTCTCACCCTGATTTATAATCTTAAAATCTCCTTATTTAAACGGCTATACACAAACATTATTCACTACAGTAAATCCCTTTAAAAGTCAGGATGACTTCATGCTTTTTAAATATCTGTTCATCTCTGTGTGTGTTTATCTTTGCCCGGAGATGGACTTGTGATTACAAACAGAATGCATGGTTGCATTAACCTACACACATCATAAACACTGGCGAATCAGAAATTAATGCAATAATACTGAACAGGTTTGCTGGAAGGGAAAAAACAGTTGCTGAAGACTTTAAGGACACTGCTGAAATGCATACTACTTCCGTGAAAATCTTGAGGCAGTTTTAAATTCCGGCTATGCAAATATAGATACAGCACTCTGAACTGTAAGCATCTGAGTTAATACACATTGTGTCATATTGCCTTGTCCTACCAGGTCATGTGGGTGCTGCTTGTTTTCTCTTCTTAGCTATTAAATAAATGCAAAGGCACTTTGGGTTGCCACCATCTTGGAGAAGACAAACTCTGTGGTTCGAGTTCTTTACATGTCCCTTTCTCACCTCCGGAGTTCATCAGCCTTCTGCTTCATTATTAGGGAGAACTCACATTAAGACTTCCCTCCATCAGTGCTTGCCTCGTCTTCCAAATCATGTTGTATTTTGTTCACATGAAAACATCCCCCATCCCTACCTGCTACTTTCCTCATCTGCATCTCTGCCTAAGAGTAGGGTTGCCGTATTTCTGGGAGGAAAAGAATAAGGTAAAGGGAAGGATAAGGTGTGCAGTGCCCATGGTGTGCTGTCATTTCTAATAGCTCCCTGAGAGAGTCCCACAGCCCATCTCCAGCCCCAAATCAGGGCTCAGGCTGCAGGAACGTAGTTCAGGGCCCCTGAAGGAAACGAAGCTGCCAGTTCTCAGCCTGCTGAGCCAAAGCCCATACTCTTTCTGTCTGCTTTGTCCTGGAGCAAGCAAAATGCTTCAGTTCAGAGTTTTCATCTCTAAATCATCATTTAATCTCAAAGCCCTTCCCGTCCTAGAGTGTCCTTCATCCCACTCACTGCCCGAGAGGAAAAGCAGAACACGTGCATGAGCTGTGTCCAAGGGGTCTACTAGCCAATGTCTTATTGCAGTTTGGCTTTCATTTAGACAGACATCTGAAACGACAGCTCCTAGCTTTAATCCGTCTGTGCATATTTGCATACAAAGATGGTTGCTCTAGCTGCGATATCTAGTTTTGTTCTTATTTGCAGCAGTAGAAGAAAAATCCTGAATACAAAAGTACTGCATTACCTGAATATAGAGGACAGCAAGGGCAAAGCAACTGAGGAGTTTTACAGCATGGATTCGAAGCAAAAAAAAAAAAGCAAAGGGGACTCAAAAGGAGAGAGAACCTCCATTAAAAAAGATTCTTCAGCAACAAAGGAAATGAAATACCGGCAATGTTAACGTAAGAGTGGATTCCACTACCTCTGAAATCAATGGAAATAGTGAGAAAAATATTGGAGCTTTACACATATATTCAAAGATGATTTAAACTAGAAGCCAGCAGCTGCAGAATAGTCAGATAAGGACTATAGAAGTGCAGCAAAACCATGTAGGTAGCAGCACAGCATTAAAGACTAATTACACTTGCATGGGGAAAGAGCAGGAGAAGCAGTTCAACAATATAACAGTTCTAGGCAAGACTAAAGTGCAAGGTACACAACCATAGTCCAGCCCTTACAAATCATAAGCACAAACTGCAGACCTCAGGCAGATGCCTGGAAACAGAAGGGGGGAGATGCAATGCCTGATGTAGAGATAGCACTGAAATGTAAATAGCATCGCTGAACTATAGTGAGTTAGAATTATATTGGATTCATTCCCAGCTCTAAACTCCAGAGGAAAGGTGACTCAGAGGACTTAAAAGCCAACAACAAACAATACACATAGACAAGCCTACATGCTGTAAATTCTAGATACCAATTGCCAAGAGAAGGATCCACACAGATTCTGGCAAGCGATGTGTACCACAGATAGCCATCCCTCGTGCCTAGTTCTTCCACAACACGAGTCAGGTTACCCAAATACCATAAAATTACCCTTTATTCTGCAGAGCTGGAGTGTGATGCTCCCAAGAGTAATCCTTAGTCTTGTTTTGTACAGCTTTCTTCACAGAGGCAGCAGTGATATGACTGGGAGTGCCATTACAACCTCTCAGGGCTACATTAAGAATTATTGCTGGGCAGACGTAGCATAATTATTATGTTTAAATCTCTGATTTTAACCTTGGTGGATGAACATCTGAACCAGAGTGGCCTGTGTCACTCAAATGCTAGGCCTAACTAAGTATGCAGGACATTATTAATAAGTTTGGAAGGTGAACTTATCCAAATAATTGTTTCCCTTTCTCAAAGGTCTTTCTCCTTCCCTCTTCCCACATATAGCTTTTTTTTTTTCCTCTGTAGTACAGAAAATCAAAAGCTGCAGAAGGAAAAAGTAAAATGAGATATTTCACATTAAGAGTATCCTATGCAAATTCTCAATAATTATGCTGTATATTATTATAATAAATAGCAATGCTGGGGAAGAGAAAACTGTAGATTTCTTTATTTGCTGCTTTTCTTCTCACAGCTAATGAGTTCCCTTAGTGTTCAAAATCCATCTTTGCTGCCACAGACTTACAAAGGTAAATCACTTGAATGGGCTGAGCTTTCTTCTCTTTATTGTTGCCAGGGGAACCACCTTGTTGGTATTCACCAACACAACATGTCTTTTGACATGTGTTTCTGAGGACCAGATGCAACACAGCTGTGCAGCGTTCAGTGAAAAAAATGTATTCCAGCATCCTTGGAAATACACTCACTCAGAACAGCAGCGTTACTGTAGTACCATAGCTTGAGACTGTTTTGGATTTCTTGTTTCTTTAGACAGATAAGAACTGTAAAATTATATGTAATAATCTGAGTAATATTCCCTAACTCTGCTCACAATTGAAACACAAAGAATCCTAGTCTGTGAAATAAGTGTCATTAAAATAGCACCCATCTATTTTATTATTTTTTTTAAATACTCTTTTCCTTGTATATGGAAAAATTTCTGTATGAAATCTTGCTATTATCAGTTACGTGACTGAAAAAAAACCAGTTCAAGTAGGCATAAAGTAGAAATATGAGCCATTTCTGAATAGCCAGGTATCTGAAGGTTATTTGAATGACATCAGTATCAACTGGACAAATTAAGCACTAGACTCATGAAAGACAGTAAGCATCTTTGACTCTCAGAATATATTTGTTTCGTGAAACAGCAGCTTCTGGGGGGGGGAAGATTATGTAGAGATATTGAAGAGGTATCGTTATGTCCAGAATCATGGTTGACTATGGGAAACAAACTAATTTTAATTTCCTGGTGATTTTGATTACTGCTAAAGTATCTGCGTGGGAAGGGGTGACATTTGAGGTTGGAAGCAGCAAAGCATGACAACATGCAGAAAGTATGAAAGTGAAGCATGAAAGGGCCGTATCTCACTTATGTCCTGTGTGCACATCTGTATTTCTTTGATGATGGTAGATTCTATATCTGGGTTGCTGTAACACCAGCTGATCTGCCATAATAGAGCAGCACTTACTCCATTTACTTATGGAACCAAACAAAAGGTGTTCCCTGTCTCAAAGGAGCTTACAAGTTCAGTGTGAGACAAACCCAACAGGCTAAAGTGGACAGCTAGAGAACCTAAAGGAAACAATACTTAACAGTCACTTCAGCTGCCCTGAAAATTTTAGTTTAACAAAACCTGCAAGTCTATAGTTTATATGATGCATAACTTTAAACCAGCGGTTCTCACTAAGTACCTTGTTACAGAGCTCTCCGAGATTAAAACAGCAGCTCCGTTACTGAACTCTCTCGAGACCAATGGGAAGTTGCCCTAGAACACAAGGCAGTATCTTTTAGGGCCTGTGGAAGTACCTTGAAAAAAGCGAACTGAGTTTTCAAAGTTTTCAAAGCCGATGTGTAACAAATCTAAAATGACTAGCACTATAGAGCAAGAAAGCAGCCACAGCCTCTACAAACTAGTTTTCAAGCTGTACCCCCTGGCTATTCCTGCATAAAGGGCTCAGAGAATGCAATCTTATTTGCAAAGTATTGTTACACAGTTGCGGGGAGCTCTCCAGCTGTTTTAGGGTTCTTTTGTTGTGGAATACTAAACAAGGTAGTTGCATATACAATATGGAGACAACAAAGGCAGAAAAAAAGTGGCTGCAATACACAGAGAGCAGAGAGCGCCCCAGCTTTTCAAAGAAACAGAAGGAAAACACTTCTCTGCAAACTGTATTAGTGGCTTCAAGAGCCAGGTGCAAAGGATATTCCTTGACACCTGAAAACCAGACAAAGGCTCATTATCTGCTTTAGGTATTTGCCAGTACTTACATGTAATCCCCAAGAACATGTTGTTCTGATTTGGTAAGTGCTTCAGTACATCGTTCCATTCTACTTTAATGTGGGACCCATGCACATTTGGTCACCACTTCTAAGGCCAAAGCACAGAGACAGTAGATATGCCCAACACTTAGAAAAATTATTGTTTAAATGAAGGAACCAATACATTTGGGTTTTTTTTCCAGTTTTAATCTCTTAAATGTATCTTGCTTTTTTTTTTGTTGAAACATTAAAAAAATTAAAAATCTGACCCTGACAAATAAGCTCAGCATAACTGTTTTCAGTCAAAACTATTAAAAAGTTTAGTAGTCATGAGTTGAAAGCAGTCCTACAATGGAAATGTATTAGGCAACAGGAGATAAGCAATTCCAGTAGCTAAAATAACACAGACATTATGGGTGGCATAAGAAATTGACTGAGGGAGTTTGATTTTACAGGAAAGTAATTTTCTCCCAGAAAATCTGTGCTCCATGACAGCAGGTAATGGAAGGAAAAAAAAAAAAAAAATTAGCTCCAGTCCTGAAAACATTTGTTTCTGTACTCAGTGGAAATGGAAAGGTTTACCATCCATGTGGTACATAAAAGGGATAAAGACAAAAGGAAAAATAAGTTGCTTATTCGGTAGTAAATCATTCAATGATGTGAGGGGTTTCCATGGAACCAGCTCCTGTTTTCACGAATTAAGAGACCAGCCTGCTCTACATCAAGTGACAGAATTACAGGAAATGGCTTTTCAAATAATGGTACTTTCATGAAAGCTAATTTTGAGACATTTTAACTGGGACTCAGAGCTAAATTTAAAACGCTTTTCAAAGGAGTGTTTTGGGTTTGGTTTTTTTTCACATTTTCTTGTACCATGTAAAACCACACATTGCAAAAATCATAATTTAGGGTAGTAAGATTAGCTTTCTAAAACTACCATTTATTTAACAAGATTCAAGTTTGCTTTCTCAGTAGTATTTCAAAGAAATACAACATTTGAAGCATGTGGCATTCAATATCCTGAATAGCATTAGTGGTAAGAAAATACAAATGATACAGTGACTAAAAAAAAATTAAAAACCTATCAATTAAAAGGATTTTTAAAAATTTTATTAGAACATGCTGGCCATTTACACAGCTAAGAATTCAGTAAGTGTTTGACTTCACTGAGAATATGCTTTTCCTACTTAACGACATCCATTTCCAGGGATTAATCAGTAGTATAACCTAGCAAGATTACATCTGCAGTGACAGGACATTATAGCGGCAGAAGAGGCAGGTTAAGTCACGAGGCTGAACGCGCAGCAGCCAGGGCTTTTCTCAGTGCGAGAGCACTTGCAGGCAAACAACTGCCCCTCTGAGAAAACAGGAGAGTAGGCGCTCGGGGCACTGTGCCCTACCAAAAGGAGGCATCGGTGTAGCGCGGCCTTCAGACCAGCAGCATGGGTCTCACGGGCTGCAGTGAGCAACCCACGCAAGAGCAGTTGTCACACAGAGCCAGCCTCCTCAGGTTACACGCGCTCCCTCATACCCCGCAGCTGATAATCGAGAGATGCGAACCTCCATACACTGGGTCAGCTCATTCCTGTGGCTGTTACTTTGCAAACAGCATTTCATTCTTATGGAGGCTCATGCTCAGACAGGCTCCGCTCGTCATTACCCCCACCTCTGAGAAAAGAAAGTGAAAAGCAGGACTGCAGAATCTGGGTAAGAAGAAAATTACATCTAAATCATATCAAGATCAGCACAAACTCATTGTCTCCTCTGGCAGCTATACAAACAGCTCTCATGGGGTCTCATGGGGTTCTGGAGTAAAGAGTGACATTTGTTGGATACTGTAGCAAAAGACCCTCTGTTTAAAGGAAAAGCGTCATTGTGAAATGCTGAGAGTTACGCAAGATTCCTATTGCAGAGACGATGAAAATTTCAGGACACCACTAAAACGAAGCTGCTTTTATCCAAAGGTCAAGGTCAAAACAAGACTGTTTCACCAAACTTCTCAAAGGTCAAAAGAAGAGGAAGAATTTAATACATAAATATACACATTCATCAAGTTGAAGTAATAGTTATTCCAGAAACAGATTTGACAGAAGAGAAGGTCAAGCACAGTTTTCCCAGAAGTACAGTTTCTCAACTCAGCATTTTAATTTTAGCAGTTTGCAGCACCAACGCTGTAATAGCTGGCATAAAATTAAGCACAACTTTAAGTGGTATAGTTATGAGTAAAATAAAATAATCCAAATTACTAATACAAAATACATGACTGTAAGTAACAAAAAGAAAAAAACATACCAGATTTATTCTCTATGCAAAGTACTCTGCATGCATAAGCTTTTCACATTTAAGTAACTGCCTGGCTGTTGGGTGGAATTCAATAATAATTACATTTTGGGTGACGGGTGGAGAGAAAAAAATGTCACGCACACACAGATTGACAGTAGACTTTTATTAACATATCTTACAATGTCGATTACTGTATTCCTAGTTTTATACTCTTCTGATGTGTTATAAAGATTTAGATTCTACAGTAATGTACTGTACTTAAATGATCATTCATACAGGATATCACACCAGAACATTTGAGTAATACACGCACACACCACTCTAGTTTGGACCTGTTATTTTTCAAGGTCAGCTTAATAAAGTAGGTTTAAAAAAGTTACGGGGGAAATCAAAATTCTTGTTTAGCAGCATGCAAGGATATTCAAGTACAATTTTTCAACCAAGTGATTTTTTTTGTGTTTGTTTTTAAATTGACCAGTGACTAATTCACCAGTACTAAAATAAACACTATGAAATACCCAAATGTTAAAGTTAAGGCTAATAGTTTTACTTCACATCCATGTGCACAACCAGAGAACATTCCATTTTAAATAAAACAGAGTAATCAAATTCTGGGTACATAGTCTCTTGTAAATGTAGCATTGGAGCTTCAAACTACAGATTACTCAAGTTCATGAGCCCTGTAATAATGTTATGCTGGAGATGTAAAGGATCTTTTTGCTCTTTAACCACACTTACAAAATGGCCTGATATTCATAATGAGCAATGCAAAAATATTACAGGCAGAACTTATAATACAGTATCAAAAAAGTAATATTTTGGAAAAGACATAGCCATTTAATTGGTGAAACAGAGTAATTCTAATCTTACAGGAAGTACTGTAATACTTTTGAATTATATATATATTTATACGTATGTATAAAAACCAGCATCCTTTATTGTGGGGTTTTTTGAATTGCAGGTATCCAGAAAAACTCATTGTATTTACTTACTTTTCCTTCCAACCATTCTCCTTGATTGCTATACAGTTATTTTATTTCCCCTCTACGCTTTTCACTAGATAATGACTTCCACTGGGGAACAGTTTTCCTTGTGTATGTGGTTTTATCGTAAGATGGTTTTATTTTACACATATAAATTTTATTTTACACGCAAGCTATGAAAGTCAAAACTACCAGGAACTGCTTGGTAGTACTGTATGAAATAGCCAACAAATATCCAACACTTGTGAAAAACATTAGTAGCAATATATTACATACCAGTATTTCAACTATCATCTTTCCTACCTACTTACATGGTGGGGTTTAGCCCAGTCATGCCTGTTCTCATGAAATTTTTAGCCCTCTAAGCATAAACTGTTTTGGCATTCATCCAATGAGGCTGCACATGCATTGGTTGTTCATCTAGGCTATCTCTGTTGATATTTTTTTTTCCCTTTTTAGGAAACCAAGCAGAAAGAACAGTGATTACTCTAAACAAATACAATAGAGGAACCTCCTGAAATGACAGGAAAGATACAAAATTAGGTTTCATTTGCAGAATAGCCTGCGTATTTCCAATCCAATCATTCTGAAACATACATCTGGTTTGAAATGACAGGCAGGCTTACGGTTGTTACGCTTGTAATTGGGATCTGCAGTGTGGGGCGCCATACAAATTCTCTATACACAGCAATTTCTGTACGTGTTATCACTAACAGTTTATTCAATTGATATGGAAAAAAAAATCTCCTTTCTGGGGAAAAAAAAAGAAAGTATGTGTTCTGGATTACATTAAGAGCAATAAGATACCCAATTTACAGCTATTTCACTTATTTATGGAGAAAAAAAAATGAAATTCCTGAGAATGCATAAGTTTTCAGTAATGCCTGAAATATTTCAATAGACCTCTCATGATAAGTGAAATAGTCTTTAAAATTCAGCTTTCAGACCAACTGTTACCATGCAGTCTCACAATCCTTTTACAAATACTGTCTAATTACAAATGCATATATCAAGCAAAAACCTCAAACCAACACAAAAAAAGGCAAAGAAATTTTATCCAACATATTTAGTAGATGTAGTAGACATATACACTGTTTCAGCAAAAATTGCTAAAAACTCAACTCCACGCAGAGAAAAATAAAAACCTGACAGCTATCCCTGGAGCCTCTAAAGAACTGTAAGTAAAATTTGTGCTTCTTAACAATAATGGGCTTTAAAAAACAAAAGAAAAATGGACTACTGAGTGCAATCAGATTGCTCGCACCACTTTGAGGATTTAATTGCAAATTCTTGTATCATTATTTAGTAGCAACAGCAGATAATTTTGCAAAAATTTCACATGTTGACAAAGTTCCATTTCCCTTTTATGCCCATACCCCACTCCACCCCGAGCCAAAGAGCTAACTCCCATACAATTAAAGCTATTGTCAGTCAAGATGCATTCATTCATGGTAACAGCAATGATACGGTGTGTACATGATGATGATGATTTACAAGCCATTATAATGTGGCCCCCATCTTTTATTGATATGATCGAAAGTATGAGACACCCACTGCTGCTCAAGCACTTTGTATCTTTCCTTGCATATGTAGAGAGGCTTACCACGCCTATAGAAAAAAAAAAAAAAGAAAAAGAAAATCAAATGGTTAACACACCAAATAAATGGAAAACTGCTTCTTTATATAATCAACACAGCATACTCATACAACTCTTTTTCCAGAGGAACCGTGCATTTTTATTGGTGAGGGGCTTTTAGTTTTGCTTTTAATAAGGTAACGTCTGGGACTTCTCTTCCTCCCTCTTGGAGAGCAAAATCCAGAAAACATCTCTTGTTCTTTCAGGCATGTGTAGCTTGGAAGCTACACTCCTTCCCTACACAGGAATCCAACTGCATCATTTGATTAAAAGCCAAACAACAACTTTGGGAGAGAAGTGTTTCCCAATGCAACACTGAGAATTGGCCATCATTGGGAATGGCAACAAAGGAATCTGTCTGTTGAGTGACTGGTGTGTATAACTCGATGATCATGATTACAACCACTTTTGGGCCAGTCCAACTTGCAGTAAATGGGGATTTTCCACTCAAGGAAGGTAGAGATCTATTATTATCTGTTATTGCATGTATTGCGTAACATGAAGTCAATCCACACAGAGCAGCAACAATGAAACACCCTTGTAAGGAAAACCTTACCTAAGATCTCTGTCTTCTTCACCATGTGCATCTAGATAAACAGAACCCCAAAGGCAGAAACGATGGCCTCGTATGATGATGATTACAGATGCGTTAATCAAAAGAAATATTCCTGTCCCAGCTCCACAGTTTTGAGAATGCTGTAATATTATGGATATAGAAAGGGACAAGTGCAAAGATTCTGTTAGTGTCTGTTAACTTAATAAAAAAAAGATTTAAAAAATAGTAATTAGTTTTGCTTAAAGTAACACACAAACACTATTTACTAAGAAACAGTTTGACAAAGGATAGCCTGCCCTGAAATTCTCCAAGCAAACCAGGACTCCATGTCTTCTGCTGCCATAGTAACACTTGCATACAAAAATGGTCCCCTACTCAAAAAGGGAGGATATTCGTTATCATGTAAAAACAGAATTACAAAAATGAGCAAAAAAATTCTCTACAATATTTTGAATTTGTTGTTGTATAGCAAACTGTATAGCACGACCAAGTATTTTTCATAGATGGCAAGAGAAAATATTCAGAAAAACATTATATTACCTCTTTTACAATAGTCTCTATTGCTAAACATTTGCTTTCTCTAGCCATGCTCACAGATCTAGCCTATGGCTCTACAAATCTAGTAAAAAAGAAAAAAAACAACTTTAAAATAATTCTTGCTTGCTTCAATAGGTCATTCATCTCTATGAATGGCCTGATCTGTATTAATCAATTCATTTTAGCAATTAAAAAAAGTGCTCTTCCTACATAGTTTTATTACAATTACAGACTATAATCCCATCAACTGTAATAAAATATAATTAATTATTTAGATTTTTAATTCTTTTTTTTACAACTTCCTGTTTTCATGAAGCTTGACACCCTAAATATAACTGTTAATTCTATTTTAAATTTTGCCCACCCCTCCTTCTCCCACCATTATTAGCAGTATGAGAGAGAAAGGTGAGTTCAAACAATTTCAAAGAGGTCCAAGATCCCTCTGAAATTTCTTTGGGTTTGATTTTATGCCCCATTTGTGAAAGTCTCCCCAATGAATTCCCCTCATAGTTTTGTAAAGTCCATGTCGTTTCAGCCTTCTACTAACTGTTCTATGGTAAGAAACAGAACAACTGTCAAAGCAAACCTTTATCATAGAATGGAAAACAATACTAGATCCTGTCCAACTCGGGTTCCTGAAAGAACTTACTTATATGCTGACTAGAAAACTTTGCTGCTGAATTAAAGTCGAAGGCCTTAAAATGATGCTTATCTAGCTATAGTCTGTAGATCACTAGTAGATGGTCAGGTATATCAGAAAGTATTCTACAAAAGGAAAAAAAAAACCCAACCCATACATTGATATTGTTATGTACACAGAAAGGAAGCAAACAAAACAGAGGAAAATTAAAATAATATACAAATGGTCAGAATGTAGACGAATTTCAATTGCTTATGAATCAAACCATGTGTCAACGTTAGACACAATGGCTTTGTAAGAGGTTTTTCAAACAGGTGAAACAGGCTATAGGCTTAAAAAGGTGAATGAAAATGCTCTCTAGAATCCAGTCTAGGTCCATCTATCAGAAATAAGCACTAAACATTATTATTGGGGGTTGGACTAGATGACCTTTAAAGGTCTCTTCCAACCCAAACTATTTTATGATTACATAAACATGTTTTGGAAAGAAAACCATCAAAACCAAGCAATAGAGTTAGAAACTATGCATGAGTACAGAATTTGAATTAACTCTCTCTTACCAGTACACATTCACAGTAACTCTGTTGTTTGCAGCATAGTCCTTTCAAGCATACAAAAGTACCACAAACTAGACAAACAGCAGGATCTTTAGGAACCTTGGTACAAACAGTACAAGTCTTTCTGTGATAATACTGAAAAATGGTATTATAATTCTCAGGCAACTGAAGGAGGCGTGGCAAGTCCCACTTAGGCTCCTGGATAAGCAAAGCCTACAAATAAGATAACAACAATATATCAGTTCTGCACATTCATTTATGTATTTGTATTTCCTAAGAGAAGAGACTACCAAAGAAAGGAAGCATGCAGTTTAAAAATCTCTCGCTTCTGCATTTCGCAAATTTATAAATCAAAAGTCACCTTGCAATAGTCATCTGCCTCTGGCTGAACACCCTCGCCACCTATGGTCACATTTAATCTTTCGTAATGGGTGCAAAATGGGCGCTAGCCTTTTCCCAAGGACATTTTCTAAATGTGACACTTTTTAAGCACAAAAATCTTCATAGCTAAACGAAGAGGATTATGAGGGATCTAAAGGGAAGACTCAGTTGCTTTGGCAACATCAACACACTGCTGCCAAACGCTGACACTGACTACAAAAGCTGTCCCCTAGATAAAATTTAGACTAAAACTTTCAAAACCAGAATGGAAGTTAGGCTCTGTAAATGATATTTGAAGACATCTACCCGATTTCCAAAACTGTGTTGCACGCATAAATTTTGAGGCCATTAGGGACTTAGCAGTCCTCACAAATTTTTGACAATGCAGGCACTACCTAAATATGGTTTCAAACCTAACTCTTCTCTTCTGCTCTTAAAAACACCGTCCAATTTTATGGAGGTTTATTTGTTGGGGTTTTTTAATTTTTATTTTAGACTCTAATGCATTTTCCGTCAACCTACTCATTTTTACTGGTTTTATAATTGATGGGCATAGGGGTCAGATAAGATCTTTCTTGCAAGGTGTGAAATTGTTTTGAAAAGTGCATGACCCCAAAACCTAACTTGAAAAAAAAAAAAAAAAAAAAGAAAAAGAAAAAAAGAAAAAAAAGAAAATTTGCATTTGTACCTGGTTCCTTTTCAGTCATGGAAAGAACACTATCAGTTTCACTGCAATCTCTCTCAAATGCCTATCAGATTGGCAGCAACTGTATTTTAAGATTAATCTGAGTATTCAAGTTTTCACTCACAATAGACTAATTCATGCCTGCAAACATGCAAAGGCAGGTGCAGATCATGTTGCAGAGTGAAGAATGCATCTGGCTTGCCTTTTTGACACCATAAACTTCAGAGAGGGGGACTTGAATTGTTGAGATGCAGCTGCTTCATAAAAACAATTCAATAATGTTGAAATATTTCCATTTCACAACTGATATTCCAATTGCACTGATTCAAGTCCTGGTATTGTTTCTATAATCTTCAGAGAAGATGTACCATCTCTTATCAGTCAACTATGAAACTGCTTTTATCCTTTTGATCTTTTTCAGTATTGCAACTAAAGATGCTCAAAAATATTAGTAGTGTCTAACAGGCAAGAGAAACTTCTGGTAAGTATTTTCTTAAAAGACAAAGTTTCTGTTACGCGCCCTTGAGAGACTTCAGGTGCAGAAGATACGGGTACAGCTTAGTATCATCTAAGGATAGTGTTTCTATTTTCTGTCTCCAGCAATCATATAAAAAAACAGATGGGTTTTCTTATTCCTGTTTTTAACCAATTCAACCCACACCCACTAACTAGTATTTCCAATTACGGTTTCTCTCTCATTTACAAGTCAGGTTCTCAGATCCTTATCCAAAGCAACAGTGTACGTGCATAGTGAATCAAGCAATAAACAGCTGCTTCCACATCAGCACTACTTTGGATGAAGTAATTTTGCTACATACCTTTACTTGATCTGGATGTCTATCTGCAAATGAAGCCAATTCTGAGCACCACTGTGATATCATGTCAAATGCTGGCACTGGCCAATCAAGACAAGAGGCACTGGTGAACTGATGAGCCGACTGAAAAGTTGGTAATAGACCCAGGCAGCTTGCAAGAACTGTGAATTCTTCATCTTCCTTTTAGGTATGAAACCAGAGAGGTTTAGATTAATACCTACACTCTGAATTTTTAAATAGTTTATTAAAAATGTATCTATTCCAATAAAAAAAGTAAGGACGTTCTAGTACAATGATGTTAATAGTCACCATCAGAGATACAGAAAAGCTTCCATTTTTTCCAGATTATCTCAAGCTGGATTTTCAAAACACAAGAACACTGGTCAGAAAAAAAAAACAAAACCAACAACCCAAAAGAACAAAACAAGAAAAACCCCAAAAAAACAAACCACAAACCCAAACCACACAAACAAAAAAAGAAAACCCCAAACTCCCCAATAATTTTCTTTCTGTTTAGCACCCCCAAACTGGTTTGCAGTTGTTTAGAGATGAGATGCTTTTGAGGCAAGGAAACAAGGGAGCTGACCTGCAGCAAACTCTACTTAAACCAGTCATGGAACTTAAACATAACTGTCCGCTGATGCAATCTTTCTGAGAATGAAGCCCAAGGACTAACAGGCATTAAGCAAAATCAGGACTGAATTCCAGTCTGTGTGGAAATTATGCCATCTCTGCAAATGCCAGACAAGTTTTAAAAGTATGTTGGTATTTTATCTGACAGGTATCTACGACATGATAAAATAAGCATATATTTGCTGAAATTTAAGAATATAGTAACATTTTTCAGGGAAACTACCTTGAAAACAAATTTATAGGAGACAATGCTTCAGAGCAATGCTATAAAATATGATTTGAAATAAAATAAAAAAAAAAAATCTTAGGAAAGAAAATACATACCATGAAAGAGACACCTTAAAAGTCTAATTTTTGACCTCTAGCCTTCAAATGGAAACATTTGAGTGTGCCCCTCTCAATCTGTACCTGGCAACTAGGTAAATCCCCTCCATAAAGATGGTGTTGAAGAAGGCTTGTGATCCTGAGGAAAGGCAGGCAGAACTGCTGCAGATAGCACTCTACAGAATCAGGATTTACCTACGGGGGAAGGAAGCAATTACTAAATTCTGCCCCAGATAAGTTGTCTGCTATGTAAGAAATTCCAGTATGCACCAAATGTTTTTTAAGCATACTATATAAACCACTGCATCAAACATACATTCCAAAGGCCAGCAATTTCACTAACAATCTGAAAGAACTCTGTGGGTCTTCTTTCTCCCTTGACAAATGTTTCTCCTACTTACAAACTCAGTTTTCCAAATTCCGGAAAGGTCTTTCACACATATGATTAAGCCCCACAATTATACGAAGTATTTGTCAATAACTTTCTCAACACAGCGCTGGCCATATATGATATTAGTAAAAGAAAGATTTGCACAGGCAAACTGTCCCAAAGGGATGTGCTTTGATCTAAAAAATAGAGTTGTACTGCAGTCTTTAGCAAGATCAGAGAAAAATCATTATAACAACGAGGCTGAAAAACTTAAATAAGAGTCAGAAAGGGGACACGCTGGATAAATTCTCAAGAGATTTGCCAATACCACTGTTAATTCTTCAGTCTCTCCTTCATATATCTTCCCCTTAGACAGCTCAGTAATCACATGACCCAGCAATACTTCCCAAGATTTTTCTCCACTTGATGTATTCTGCAAATAAGAACGAAAGAAATCCAAAATGCACTGCTCATGATAAGGACAAAAAGTTTCTGTAAAAGTAACAGCAATGAAGTACATTTCCTTTTGATCAACACATGAATTTTGACCTACAAAGATACACGTTTTAAAAAAAAAAATAAAATTCTACAGAAACGGAATGCATTTAGCTGACAGAGTGAAATGTAAATTGCTACTTCAATTACGTATGTTCTAAACTGAGTGTTATATGAAAACACTTTTATAATGTTGCATTTTCCATGTGTTTTCTGTGAGTATAAAAATGCTTACTTTAAAATTAGGAAGAACCACTTTATGGATACATCATGTTTTGACAGAATTTGAATTAAGAATTTACCAACCAGAATGAGTTACAAAACACTTGCTATGTATTTTAATTTGAAGTAAGTCTATCAGAAAACAGAAAGTTGTGTTTGGAATGAACAGTATCTACTACAGTTGGGAAAAAAGTATTTAGTGGAAAGAATAAATAGCCACTTAGCTTTGCGCTATAGCATTTACATTTAAAGGCAATGACTACAGAAAGCCATCAGAAATAGAAAGCAGTATTCCCATAAATATTTTTCTTCTAAGTCATAATAAATTCTACCCACGAAAACCACGACTGGATGTGAATTTTGAGCTCTATTAGTATATTATCAACATAATAAACAATAAGGAAGTGGAACATTACTGGGATTCTTTAAAAAAAATTCCAAAGTAACTAGGTGAGATTAAATATATAAAGACTTCAGTATGTAACAATGTATATCATTCACCAGCTGGTTTCTTTAGTGCCTTTGGACATCAATTGTAATAGTTAATTTTAGATGGTGTCTTCACCTTTCAGCATCGGGAAGGCAGACTTGCTGTTTATGCTCATAGTCTAAGAACTGGAAGGCAACACATATTTAAGTCAGCAGTGAGGACAAAACTTTCTTCTACATTATTCCTGGAAGTTTACTCCACAGGCATTTACAGTGTGCTTCTTACGACACCGTAAGACACCTTGCAAAGACAATGAGAGTGAAGTTGGGAATCAAAAGCAGACTATCCACCTCAGCCTTGCTGAGAAATTAAACTCTTAATGTTGGCTTGATCATTTGGCATGAATATAGAGGAAAGACTTCAGCTTGTGTTTAATGTCTGGAATACCAGACTGAAATAGATTCACTTGGCATTATCCACAGACGAAAGTTAAGTAAGGTGTGATCTGTGTAGCCATCGTGGGATCAAAATGTCAATATTATTAGCACATAAGAAAAAGCCAGCCCGAACCATACATTTTAAACCATTTGGGCCTCAAGAAACCTTAAAGAACAAACTTGGATTCCTAAACTAGAAACTAGCTTCCTCCGTGACATGCAAAGAGAAAGAAGACAGCTGAGGGTTATGGCTAGGTTCAAGAAGGGAAGGGCTGCTTAAGGGCTGGGACAGAGGAATAGGGAGCTGTGCAATTACCACTGGCTGGTCCTCAGTGCTCAGGTCTCTTGCACACACATAGGGTCCAGGCAGCAACATTATGCAGGAGAAGGAGCAGGAAACCGGAAAGACATTTGGGGCAGGGCAAACTTGCACACTGGACTTTTGCACAGCCTCTGCACTTGGGGTGGATTATCACTGGGGTGGGATGGAAGCCATGAAGGAAGTAAGCTTAGAAGTCCCTGAAGGCCTGAGGATCACGCAGAGATCACCCTAGGCGCATACTGCCAAGCTGCTGGCAGAAGTTGGACCTCTGCACACAGATGATCTACATGAGATAGACAAGAGGAAGAAGGAGGATGTTTTCAAGGGAGAGTGAGAGATGCTGTCAGTACAGGACATACGCAGCAGGGAACAGTGTTCATATTTATCTCCTACCTATTTTGCTCTCCCACTTGGAAGAGCCTTCAATGGGCTTCTCACAGAAGACAAAATTCTTAAACTGACAGAAGTTAATCGGTTGTGTTATTTGAATTACACTAAACCACAACATCCATTCACATTAATGTACTGTTTAATGTACTACTATTTCCCACTCGGCCTTATCATCCATCAAAGACAAGCACACTAGTGAAAATTCCGCTAAAATGGACTCAAGAGAGATGGCTACTTCATAAATCCATTATCTGAGCCATTATCATAATTTGCAAGCCTCAAGTACACAGTACTTTATGTGAGGCTTTCCCATGCTTCTATAAGAAAACATCTTAGTATTAATAGGTAGCAAGTCCACCTACCACGTGCCCTAAGTCTATTTTCATACAATAAAATCCCTCATTGTAGACAGAAAATTAAGCATTGTAAATGTATGTTCAGATAAACTCCAACCTCTGCTACTAAGAAAAAGGCAGTCCATGTTTATCATATGGACTATGAAAGAATATAAGCTGGTAATACTTCAATCTATTTATATGCTTTCTACGACAAACTTTAAACTGCAAAATTATCTATCATTTGGGAATCACTTAAATAAATAGAAAAATGGAACAAAACCCTCACCAGCAACAATCTCCAGCAAATGTTCTGAAATTCTAAGAAAATGACAATATCTTGAAAGAAAGGGGTGGAGAGGGAGCTAACAAAATGCAGTACTGTCCAGTGATCTTGAATGCTTAATGCAAGTCCAGGAAAAAAAACCCCAACGTATAGTAGTGGGGACATAATTTGTCCTTAATACCTTGGAGCTGTGACCAACCAGTATGACAAATCTAACTTATATCTGACAAGCAGGTCATGCTTCTCAGCATGCACTCGATTTTACAGCCAACATAATCTAAGGCCCAGCTGTTGTATAAAGGGGTATTCCTCCTCCCATTTCCTCTCCTGGCCCCAACACTTCCATCCTTTCCCTTGGTCTGGCACTGGCACTCCTCTGACCTTCTGGGGAATCAATCCATGGAGCACAAAACTAACTGAAGGATTAAATGAATGCCAGTGCAGGGAACTGTGTCTTTTGGTGGGAACTGGCATTTAATCAGTTGAACTGAAGTAGCAAGATGCACCTTCACTTTACTTGTAAATACTATCGAAATGCAAGGAAACAATAGTGAAGTATCTACCTGCCTAGTCTACAAATTCCCTTCTCTGCCTCTTCATTACATGAGCACTCTAGGCCACACAGAGAGAGAAATTTATATAGCTAGCCACAAATAGCATGAACAAATAAGAAAAAGGGGTTTTTTTCCCCTCCACCAACAAGCTTGCCTCCTTTTCCTGTAAAGGAGCGTACCAGATCAACCCATGGTTTACCTAGGAAGGCTTCCATTTCACAGGAAGGACAGCTGCATTTATGTGGTATCATTGCAACAAATTCAAGACTGAAACTATAGCAGTACAGCCTCAACTCTGAAGCTCAGTTTTCAAACTAGATACTCACTGTGAAGCTTTCAAGTCTCATCACATACCAAAACCTAGAAAAATTGCACATGCAGAAACAAAACACTGGATTTTTGTGAAGCAGAAGCAAATTATTATATGCAAAGTAGAAGTATCTGTTATATTCCTACCAGAAATACATAAACAAAAATTCATAAATGTTTTAATAAATGAACCAACCTTTTTGAGAGCTTCTGACTCTTTCCATGCCATCCTATCTTCAGCACTGCACTTAACAGAAAGTGCTGCCAAGGCTTGAGTATATAATAAAGTGAACAGCACTTTTATAATGCAGGTGAAGTGTTCTGTAAAACAAAGAAAGTAATTGTTAAACACTTGATATTTTCAGCAAATATACTGATTATACAGTCTTCTGATTATACAGTTATGGAAATGATGCTTCTCAAATGAAAAGCAAGCACTATAAAAAAAGTACAAACCCCCAAACCATACAAAACATGAATATGTTTACTGGCTTTCAAAAATGACTTGGCAGCTGTAGTGAACGGAACAAGTACAGGGCAAGTAATTTTCCACTGCTCCATATGTTCATCTTAATCCTGATCAGTAGAGACTTCCTCCATGGGACCTGGCGATATTACAAAATTCTATTTTGTCCAAACGTAACAGCAAGTTAAGCCACTGATTAGTGATAGCTACAACTAATTCTGTGCTGTAGATGTAAGCAAATGCATATTCTACCATCTATCCTGGCAATGACTAAACCATCTGGGCTAAGTTACGTTCATACAAATACTGGAAACGTTAAGTTCCAAAAGAAATCACTGCAAGAAGGACATTTAGCATACTTTTGTTTCTATTCCTTTGCTTCCGATATGGGTCCAGCCATACAAAGCTTGCTGCAAATCACGCTTTAGTGAGTACCTGTTTACTGGACCTCACGTGAATATAGAAGGAGGACAAAAGACAGACCGTCATTTTAGAACTTACCTTCTGTTGAAAGATCTTTATTTACAATTTTTTGTAATATTTAAAGGACTATTATCTCCTACATATAGGCTGCAGGAGAAAGACTTTGAAATCTTTTTTGGGAAGTTAGCAACAGAGGCAAAATAAGACTGCCTAAAATTGGAACAGGAAAAAAAGGTGAATGTCATCATTCTCTGAAACGAAGACACAGCAGCAGTCCTTTTTTCTCATTTTACTTTAGGTTGTATTTCCCATCCCAAATAATCTGATTTTTTAAAATCTAGGCAGATCAAAGAAGTTTCTATCATCACTTAAACCATTCCTGAAGCACAACATAACCATAATATATACCTAAAACAATGTGTACAAAAATGAGGGGTTTAAAAAGTCCTCTCAGGCTTTGAAGTCAAGCTAAACAATTTTATTTACATAAGTACCTCACAAAAATTGGGTTAAATTCATTCTTTCTTCCCAAAGGATTTAAACAAGCTTTGTATGTGAAAATGAAAAAGGGGTAAGGGAGATGAAAATCCTTGCTTCCCCTTTATTGTATCTAATATCAAAACCCACCACTGGGTTCCAAAACAAAAACAGGCAGGACTTGAGTACCTAATTAAATTTGTGAAATAACAATTGCTTTTTTATGTAACAAATGTTTACAAATCAACACAGACATGGATTTTGAAACTTTTTAATGTCACTAAGTATATATAATAAGTGCAATTTATGCACCTAAATGATGATTTGTATTTGTAAATACGTAATTAAAAGTATACTTTTTTCTGTATTATCTTCCTGAGGAGCTTATGTTAAACATGACAAGGAACACTGCTATACTTCGTCAGCTCCATCCTACAGCAGGTAGCATTATAATGATTTTTCCTCTCCACATTTCCCCACAAGGAGAATTCACCAGATCCCTCTAGGCACTACTTTTTTCCTCTGCTGAAAGCTCCATCTTCTTAGCAATCCTCCCCCTGAGGAATAATAGCAGGCAAGCCTTCAGTAAATTTTCTGGGACTGAGATGTACAAGATAAAACCACATGAACGTACAGAATTGTAAAAATTGCCTCTTCAGCCTGAGCTACAGTCTATAATTATAGCGAGAACTAAACTCAAGTCCCGAACTCTATCTCCATCAATAGCAGGTACAAACAGAGATCAATTTTGCACTGTGAAAGCATGAATGAAAGCCACTGCACTTCAGCAGCAAAACTAGACCACTGCTCAACATTCACCAATCTGCCTTGAGCCCACTTCATCTTCTAGTTCTCATTCTGTTCTGTGGAGGTGATTACACAATGCTCAACACTGGGTGTCTTAGCACCCTCTAGAACTATTACATTTTTTTAAATCTAATTTTTGTTAAATATAATTATTCCTTGTCTTTATCCCCACCTTAATACTAATTGTTCCACTCACCAGAAATATTATATCTAGCGTACATTACGCATTTAAAAATAAAGTAATGTTCTCATATTTACTTACATGCATGTGACTCATAAATGACTATGTGCTTTTTGTCCACTTCTGGATTCTCCAAAAATGTAATTCACTCTCCTTCATCTGCGTCACCCTTAAGAAGTCCTGACTTCTGCAGAAACTTTTTTTTTTTTTTTTTTTTTTTTAAGGAAAATATCACAGGAGCAGCTCAGAGGCCGCATGCTGTGTAACAAGCACCAAGGCTTTGACAACAAGTATTTTATAGTCACAAAACATCCCATGGGAGACATACTAAAAACACCAGTCAGAGGATCAATTATCATTTCATTACCGTGTGTTATCTTTTATTTGTAAAATGCAAAATATTTGACAGCTGTAAGTATCCATAATGTCAGAGCTGTTACATTCCTGTCTACTGCAAAGAGATTTTATTTGCCTTTCTGCAATACGTGTGTGGGGGCTACACGGTGTTTTGCTGCTGCCCCCCTGGTGGAGGCTGTGGCTTTGCTACATCATCTTTTCAATTTAGTAATTCTAAAGATTGCTAGTATATTTGTATGCTGTGGAGTAAACTATGTAAATGCTGTCAATCCCTTCTGTTGCAGATGATATACTGTGCAACATGTTCTACACTAAAATGCAGTTAGGACTTCTGTGTTTGTATATAAACAACCTAATCTGATATTCTTACAGTCTGTTATATTATTATGGCTAGGCCATTATAATCAAAACAGAGGTCAATGCAGAATTTTTGTACTTATTTTTGAATAATATTGAGAAATGACTTTATGTTCCTATTTTAAAAATATTTTTAAACAAAACTTTTTGAAACCAAATTACTTCACAGCATCCCATCCCATGATATGCATTAGACAAAACCCTTTAAAGTTTATACAGGAAACACTTCCTAGAACTCTAATTTTAACATTAGCGCAAGAAATGTGCAGATGAATACGTACATTACTAACAATATGCATCTTTTAATTTTGATATCAAATTAGATGATATACACTGGCAGGCAACGACTGCAGAAAGAATCCACAAAGCGAACCAAATGCAAAATTAAGGACCTAGGACCCTTTTTAGTGAATTTGGAAGGGCACTTTTATATAAATAACCTTTGAAAATATTCTTCTTGATCTAAAGCTTGAATAGTTATTTGAAAAAATAATTTCAGAACAAAGGGAGACAGCACTGAACTTCAGATAATCCATGAACGCTATATTGAAAGTTCCAGGATACAGATAAATATTTCAGCTTCCACATTGAAACTGGAGATTATTCAAGTTGATTACATTCGTTCTATATTTAGTCAAGATCCTTATCCAATCATTAAAGAAAAGTGCTAGTGTTCGCCTGAGTGCTCCTTGCTGTATTTTTGTTGCATGTCATTGAAATTTTATAGAAAAAGAATGTGCCAGAGCATCCAGGTCAGATTCGTCAGCATCTGGGCCTTATGAGAATTGCAAAAAAAGGGGCTGAATTTATGTGTTACACACCAGAGAAGAAAACCTTTCCCACAGTCCACAGATGTTAGGCTAAACTCTGAAAACCAAGTTGGAGCACATCCACCACTCCCAAATCACGGATCTTGTAAAAGCAGCACTGTGGCCTATGGCAGAGCACCTCCAGGCTGTGTAACAGTGTGCTGCCAAACACCCATGCCACTGCATGACCCTCCTTGCATGTGTGGCATCAAGCACTGCACCCGGCCACTGCTGGCCAGTTGACCACGTATGCTATGCTCCTACTAGCCTTAGACTCAACCCTGCTCACCCAGACCCTAGTTTTCAAAAAACTTAGCAACAGTATGATATGCTTCTTGTTCAAAGTAAAGCAGAAGCTGAAATCACTGGAAGCTACGAGCACTCTGCACTTCTAGAAATCTGGCCACAGGGGTCCCAAGTGAGGTACTGGGAAAACAGTATTTTTTACAATTGATGGTAACAAAGAAGAATGTCCAATTTGAATTAAATGACTTGCTCAACATATAGAAATTGTGTTGCAGAAAGGGGTAGTGGGGGGTGTTGAATTCAATTTACAAGGACAGACTTAAGTTTTGTTAACCACCGAGCCACTGTCTCCATTTCTGTACTACCTTTCTTCATATGCAGCATCATTTTCTGTCTCTGTAAGAAAGGAGCCAGAGGTTCCAGAAACAAAATCCTCATTTTCTAGAGTCCCAGTTCACAACACCATGAACACTGTCCATCCTCTGCACAACTGCCACAGAATTAAACCAGAAATGCCTGTGTGGATTATTATGTACTTAGTCTTGCACAATTTCAAAATGCTGAGTAGATGAAGGCTATAAAAGCTCTGCCCATGTTCTAGTGTCAAACAAAAAAAAAAAAAATTTCACAAATGGTTTTAGTATCTAACACAGTGTTTATTTTGCTGGTTACAATACACAGGAGGTACACACTGTCTTCTTCATTCCCTTCTTTGTAAATCTGTAAGCGCTTGTGAACGCTCTGACCTCCACCACAAAGTTTCTCCCGTAAAAAAAAAAGATTTAATTTGTAGTGTTCTTTGTGATGTGTTCAGATCAATTTTCCTCTCTGAATGAAGAGGCTGAACAGTAATGACATTTTTATTGCTTTAATCGATGTCGAATTGAAAAAGATACCAACACCCATCCAACAATTAATAGGTTAGTTAATGTGGTTCCTAGTGCTATATCTGAAGGGCAAGAGATGAAGTTTGGGTCCTCATTACAGAGATCTCAGTGTTTTTTAAAAAAACACCCTGTAAACAAAAAGGATTTTGAGTACGAACATGAAGATTTAATACCTAATGAACAGTTTTAATTTCCAATTATGGCTTCTCTGAATACATCAGCATACCTAATAAATGATACTGCAAAACCAGTACCACTACAGGAGAGCGTCCATGCTAAAAGAGGAAGAAAATCTTTCATGGATTCTAAACCCTACAGATTCTACCCTCGTTATTAGCGTTCCAACACCATTGCCATGGCATTCTGCACCAGACTGCAACACCATCACTTCTGCAGTGTAGTTCACTGTATTGTTAAAGGAATATACTGGAAATATCTGTCAGTGCACAGAGGCATCAACCTTCTGTCTGCATACCGGTGTCCAGCCAAGTCCGCAGCTCCCGCACCCTACAGTCACACCAAAGCAGCACAGAAAGTTCAGGAAACAGTAGGGTCAAATATAGATTTTGTTCACCCTTATCACTGACCCACCATGTGACCCTGACAAGCCATTTTACCTTTTCATGCCTCAGCTCTCTACCAAGAATTAATCATATCGACTTCAACTCTGTGACCTACACACCCATTACAAAAGTTCTAAACAAATTTGTTATTATCTATTTTTCTGAATTGCGTTCCACACTTCAGGACAAAGAAATCATGAAAGGCTTTCTTTTTATTCTGCCTAACCATTCTGATGAAACAAAAATTAGGAAGATAAATGGCAATTTATTTCCAATTTAATGCTTCATAGATTTGAAGTGGTTACATTCATCTTCTTCCTGCCACTTGCCATTTCCCTTTTAACTGCAACTTACAGTAAACCTAAGAGCAAAGGCAAAATGTACTGCTGATATGTGGTATTTTACAGAATTCTCCACAGGATTCTTTATTATTAATTGAATGTTGTCTTTCCTAGGATAAGGTATACTTTCATAAATGGTGTTTTTCAATGCTTGAACATAAACTACAAAAAGACCACTGTTTGCACCTTGGCTTCACCACTCCCTTCCCTGTTTTGAGACATTAGTCTCATTACACTTTCTACTGTTTTTATTAAGTCCTTCCAAGAAAAATTAATTTCAGCTAAACTGTAGTAAAAATAAAAAAGCCTCCTTTTCAAAAAGTCAACAGGCTTCCAATTAAAAAAATATTTTATTCTCCTAGTACTTTCATATTCTAATAATTTATTGGACATGCTTAATCCATAAACATGTACATTCAATCGAACAAATACAACCCAGAATGTTAACAGATACACAGAGTCACTTGAGCTGAATTTGAACATTCAACAGTGAGGACCGAACACCTCTTAAGTGGAAACAGTTTCTACTATACTTCGTAAGTTGGGTGTATGCATCAAGAGCAGAAGAGTCCCTTTATTTACCTATTCACAAATTACAAAAACTCAGTAGGTATCAAAATTGCCACACAGACCTCACAGCAGATGCCCTGCTCATTGTCAGTGAAGTAGTAAAAAGACACTTGTTTGTTTGTTCTCGTTTTAAAATAAAGGTATAGCTATAAATAATCAAGGCAGAGACCAGAGGCCCTGAACTACCCCATCTTCTGGAGTATGCGCTGTCTATTAGCAAGATGGACCAGGTTCAGCTGTTCTATTTATACAGAAGAAGAAATTTAGTTTTTAAAACAGTTTTGATTTTAATAATGGAAAATTTAGTTCTCAAATACCTATTTAGTATTTATTCCAAATTATACTATATGCTGTCTCTATTGAAGTTGCTGCATTAGAGCAATTATCATCTTCATAATTGACCTCCTATTATGTCAGATTGCTGCAATTTAAACTCTGAAATTCAAACTAAATTACAATCTTTCACCCTTAGGCACTCAGATCAACTTGAAGTATTGAGCTGCCCCTCTAAGCAAAGAGATGAAGGTCAAACAAAGGACACTTTTCCTTCAGTAAAAGTACTTAATAGTTTTTGCTCAGCTCTTGTATCTTTACTGAATAGGCTGACTGATAAGGTGAGAAGACAGGGGACACAGATAAGCTTGTCAACCCACAACAAATATTTCTGTTCAATGCCACCTTCTGTAGATAAGGCAGAAGCATTATATTAGAATACACAGTAGACAAGCTATGATTTACCATCCTGGAAATCACCATGAATGCAGCCTCATATACATAATCATCTACAGATACATAATTTTCTAACATACCTTTGTGCAATGGTTGAGGCATGGTTAAAATCTGGATAAGCAAAAGGGATGAGACATCTCTGTAAAGCACAGGAACTTCTGGCAGCTCTTCACTTATCAGCCTGGAAAGAAAACCCAAAGAAAATCACTTCTGACACTATAAGCCCATTTTTCATTTTCATATTTAATTTTTATTTTATTTTAAATAGTATTATATTTGATATCAAACTTACAGAAGCCAAATACCTGACAATTCACTAACTGATCTCGATTTTAAAACCTAATGGATTATAATGTTACCTAATATTACTAATGGATTGTAATAACTCACGAGGAAGTCACCATTTCAGCACATTATTGTTAAAGTATCTTAAAACTTTCCAAAACTGCCTGAACTAATTATTTCTATGCACAGTCTCAAGGAACATTCAGTATTTCACTTTTAGAACTTACATTCCAAAATAAGAAAATATACTGCAGAGTAACATAATAATTGAATTGGTTTTCAAAGTGTGGCATTTGACACATATACATATATCCATTCTGTAACAGCAATGAATCCTCAAATTACATTAACGTTACAGGGATTGCTCCTATTGGAAAACACTGAGACCTTACAAAAGGTATTGCTTTCCTTTACATAAGGAAATGAAGACCCAAGCAGCCATCACAGGTGGGATTACGTAATCTTACACACAGTTTTCATTACAAACCCCATATGGCTAGAAGGACAGCAAATAAGCACATAAAGAGATACTGCAAACTTTTGAACTATTCAGATCCACTGAATAACATAACATCACCTTGTAGTCTTATACTTCAAAGCAGAAAATGTTTGCAGATAGGAGGTAGTATGTTTCTAGCTTGGTGTAGCAATATCCAACAATATTCCAACAATATTCTATACGTTCAACAGCTGAGTCAAAATGTCAAAAAAAAAAATCATTCTCCCCTCTTTAATTGATACAGAGTGTGAAGGAAATCTTATGCAGGAGCAGCTGGTACATTGCATCCTCCATTGTCACCTTTCCCCTTCTGCAACACACGCAGAATAAAGTGCTGTTCGGGTTCTTATTCCCATTCCCAAACAGCGGTGGTGCTAGCTGGTTGGCTGTTGAATGCCAATGGAGTAACTGAGATGGAGATATGTGTTTGAGATATTTATCTGTACCAGTACCACACGATATATCATGAGGCCCTAGTATAACTGACCCCGAGTCTCCCATGGAAGAGAGTCCTCAACAGCCTCCTACAAATGGATGTGAACGTTGCAAAGGAGAACACCACACGCTACCAAGTTCCTTTCAGTTGCCATGTGATTGAAATGCTGTCCTAGAAGAGCATTTGTGTTCTATCACGCCTTAGGCTTTTTCATCTCTTTTTCCTCCTCTTTTGTCATTCTTCTCACTGGTCAGAAACTGCAGGAAAAACAATTCTCCCTCTCCTGGTAGGAGCTTCCCTTACTTAGGGCAGCTATAGCCTCTATGCCATGTGGCACTTCACTATGCCCTCCATAAAAACACCTTTGAAAGTCAGGAAATCAAGATACATCTGCCTGCTACAGTTTCAAGGTTATCTTCATGCTTTGTTCCAGCAATCTTAACTGTCCTGCAGGTAAACCACAACTGATGAAGTGCCAGATAGTTGTATTGAAAATATACATATACCCCTATCAAGATCCACCCCCAGAAGCACAGCCTCACCCTCCTCCTTTTGATTGCTCTGCAACACATGGTGGACTGCAGGTTCCCAGTGAGGTTTTAAGCCATGCAGCAAGTGCCCAAGTTTCTGTTCACCTTTCAGAGCATGACTGGTGAACTATTGTTGGATCCGGTTATTGCCTCTCTTCCAAGAGGATCAAACTCTTCCTCTGATCCCACTCAGCTGCCACTGGCTACTCCATTAGCTTAGTTGATGCTTCTCTTTATGAAGGCACCAACTCCCCTTGGTGCCATCTATCACACACAGCAGACAAACTGAGCTCTTGCAGACCATGTACTGGAAAAGGTTGTCCACATGCGGTGGGATGTGGATGCATGCATAAGATCCTTAGTGCCTTCTAATAGCTTTGGGGATCCAACCAGTTTATCATCTCTGAGGCACATAAACATGATGCTGCTTCTGGAAGGAGACCCCTACATAGTTACTGATTTCATGAAAACTCAGACTTCTCTCTACAAAAGGCACTGCTAGGAGTCATCTGTGATACGAATTTTAACATGCGGAAGCAGTCATATAAGAGGAGGATTAAAAGAACACTTCTGGTCACATTGAGTGTGTTATCCAACCATACATTTTTTTAATACTCTCCTTCCTTCCTCTCCCAGCTCAGTAAGGCACATTCTGAAGCAATAATTTTATTAAATGGCTAAAATTTCTGGTCATTTTATGCAACACACTCAATTGTGAGAATGAGCACAAATGGCTTGGTTGATTAGTCTTATAAAATGAAGTCACAGAAAACATAGCCTAACTGGTCTTTTTGAATTAATGAACCCAAACAGCTACAGAATAAACACTATCCATAATGGCTTTCGTTATAATCAATCATTTCATAAAATGATTGTTTTAAAAGACTGTAACATACATAAATATACATATTTATATATGGGAGCCTCTCAAACAAAAAACAAGTATTCTAAAAATCAGTATATTGAAATCTAAAGAAGACAAGGGGGCAAAAATTTGTACCACACTACCAAGTCTCATTTTCAAAATTATACAGGCAATGAAGATGCTAATCTTACTAAGCTCTCTAATTCTACTTTTACCTATGGCTAGTTCTATTTTATGATCTATGCCACTGAGTTTTAAAATAACCCTCATTACATAATGACTTTAAAACCACGACATCTCTTAAATTACCTCTCACCTTTAATTCTTAATTTATATATAAATTGGAGAAAAAAAATTTAATTTGGAATAACATTAAGACCAAGAAAAAATTAACTCCCTCTGGTCACAATTAGTTGAACACCTCTTTCTGACGGGGGTATCAACATCAGTATCATTTAACAGTCATGTAACAATTAGGTCAAATACCATTTCTGACAAAATTAGGAAATATACTTATATATACAGAATACCGTGACTGACTGGCAACATGACAAATAAATATACTCATTTTCACATGCAGGACCAACTGAACTATTTGTCTGATTTATTCATTTCATATGAATTGGAGAAGTAAAGCTACATTAAACGTCAGGGTTTTAGATAAGCAGCTTCCGTTTACGTCAAGCACTGCAGCATATGAAGCACTTAAAAACTGCTCTGTCATTTGTTAAGAACCTAAATAACTTCTTCGTTATGACACTGAAACTGAATTTATAAAATGTGTTTAGAAATGTGTTTTATGGAAATTACCCATCCTATTAATTCCCAATGCATATGTGAAAGCTTGACAAATCTGACTTTACAAAAAAAATCATGCCACAGAAGCCTCTAATAAAATGAAAGCAAGTACAATTTCAGATGGGACCAAAGTAACATAAAATGATTCAAATGTGTTATAGCTGTATGATGTATCCATTAAAAAAAAGGAGGGGAGAGGTGGAAATAAACTGCACAGTGCAATATAAACATATACCAAAATGAAAAATGAAATACGCATTGCTTGACTTTCTCTATGGAACTGACCTCTCCTCCAGTCCAAGGTAATTGGGCTGCACCTCTCACTGTGCCAATACCAGAGCTGTCTATCAGCTGACAGCTGAGCAACTCTGCCTCTGTATTCTGCATCCTCTTCCTGATAGACATTATATGGGAATCACTTCTTTGGGAATGGATATAGAGGAATAGGAAATTCTGTTTTACTTTGGAACAAGCAGTATTTGCTTAGGGCCTTTCCTTACATATATGCTCCTCTTCCCCTCTCCTCTCAGCTAGAGACACTTAAAATTTTTGTTTGATGCTAACTCCAACTGATTAGAAAGTTATAAAGCCAACAAATAAAGTGGAAGTTTTGAGCCTCACACCTCTTCAAACTGTCAGATACAGAAAACCTGAGACACAGGGATACAGATACAGCCAAACAAGAGCTCAATCAACTAGGGTAAATTTATATTTCCTTCACTATTTGTAGGATGAGAAATACAGTCCTCAAATCCCAACCTGCAGAAAGGTCAGACTAATACACAGCTTCTGATGTTCAGGATAAGAAAAGCAGAATTCTACTATTTATTCTGGCTACAGTGTATGACATAATCACAATTTCTTATTTGCTCTTCGTTGCATCACAGCAGATTTTACAGCAGGTCAGTTTTTCTCATTATACAACAAAGGATTTCACTGACAGTACTAACATTAGGCACTCCCATTCTCTCTTTCACCACTGTGCTCCCAGCAGTCCCTTGTCATCAGCTCCCAAACATATTCAAATTAACCTTTTTAAAAATATGGATTAGTTCCTCAACTTTGTTCATGATGCAGCCTGCTCAAGTTACATCAGCACAGCTGAAGAAGACAGTGAGCTACAGTACAGGGGAAGGAAGAAACAGTCAAGAGCAAGTACTCCTGGAGCTGGCATTACTGTCAAAATCTCTGTATTATAACATGTGTGCTGAGATACTGGTGCTTCAGGCAGGATTTGTGCGTTTATTGAATAGACCACGTAAGTCCTGTTGCAGCATGTGTATGTATATACCACCTCTTGCACAAGCCTTAACTAAACCCCATTGTGCCATCATCCTACTCTCCGTCTGCCTTGGACTATCTCATAAAAACTGTTTTATTTTTCCCATTTCACAACAGTTTCTGTGATGGAGATGTGACTTAAGAGGTTCCCATGCACAGTTGCTCACTCCCATCCCTGCGCTGCAGTTTATTGTCCCAGTACGACACTATGAACAATCACCAAAGTGATCTAGCTTAGAACAAAACAACAGCAAAATACTTTAGTAAAAATAACCCAGTATATTTCAGTATCTCAGTTTATCATGCATTTCTCCCTACAAGTGCTTCTACTGCAGAGTTCCTTAATGTTTTACCAAATCATTCTTTGCTGACACCTTTTGTCTGTCAAGACAGACACAAAAATTTCAGCTTTCATAGAGATGTAAATTTTAAAAAATGTATATCCTTTATTTTCAGGTTTGGCATTCCTGAAACTCTGGCTACTTGGACTAGTCCATTAAATTCACATCTGTGTTTAGTAATTACTGCCTCCAGCTTCTCCATCTCTGTCCCCTGCCAGAAGCTATTATTCCCCACTTACACCACAATAATTATTTATTTGATCACCTTTGAAACCAGGTCTGCCCCTAGTAGAACAGTTTGCTTAAGTACAGCCTGTGGGACCAAGTGTGTATTAAATTTGACAATATGAACTGCAGAGGAGAAAGAACCCACTATACCATTCACAAGTTCCTGAGACTTAGCTTTATCTTTTTTCCTCCCTCTTCCTTCAAACAGTTCACGATATTTAGGCCCTTTCTGATAGGGTATCTTCTTGCTCAAAATTTCCTTATTTCTACTCTGCCTTGGTGTGACTGCATGAGCTCCTTCCTATCTTTCCTCTCAGCTGCCATCTTCAACTACAAAGTGATCTAGGCACAGATGTAGAGGACGACACTGGGCAAAAGCAGGGGCTTTGGGAAGTATATTAGAGCAATTCTGTGACAGTCTTTACAAATGACTTTGATCAGTTCTCCCAAACACATGAAATCTACGGCATGATTTCCGAATAATGATAGCTGTGTTTTGGAAAACCAAGCTAAAAATTGTGAGCTCTATACTTGGGTAGTTTTAATTGTAAATATTCATGTATTTAAATAAAATAACTACAATTAAATAAGGGTGAAAAGATAATGCAATGGCACTTGTATCCCACGGATTATTTTCTTTTTTAGTTTTGAAAATTACCTTTTTAAATAAAAATGCCACTAACTTCCCTGGAAAATTGCTTTCAACTGAAATAATAATTCAAAGAAAAAATTAAATAGAAAAACATAGCATGTTCGTTTAAAGTTATTTTTCTCCTGTGACTTTCCCAATGTTAAATTGTTTAGAATCACAATAATACAGTCAGATAACATAGATCTTTTCTTCTCATTGACATTTTTTTTCTACAAGTCTTTACTTGAAGTCTCATAAACCAGTCAAGCTAATGATTCAGATAACCTGGCTAGCTTCAAAATGGCGGAGTGCTATCCACATCTTAAATCTGTAGTGGTATTTCCCCACCACCCTCTTAATCTTCTTCAGTTTACAGCAGCATATCACCTTCTAATTGCTCTGAGCACTCTTTCCTGTACCTGAAAAAATTTGCTATCCTGGATTTCTCAAAAGGCTGTGTGACTCTAAGAAGTGTGCAATTAGATCTTACACACCAATCATATGATACCATCTTCAAATGAAAGCTACTACAAATTTCTAAAATATAATTATGGATATCCACCTTATGCTCTAATTTATACATTAAAAACATGTCCCCAAGTTGCCTCCTCTGCAGCTTTCTGAGGTCTGCAGACTAAGGTTGGAAAAATATTCCAATGAGTGAGGAAAGAAATTCTAGCTTGATTGCATCTGTGCATCTCAACAGTAAACTATTTCATGGCAAAATGGATGATCTCTCAGTTATAGCTTCCTATACCATTTAGGACTTAGTGCCAAAACAACATCAGCAAGTCTACCAAGAAATCTTGAAAACCAATGCGTGAAACAAAAGAATTGCTCAAATGCATTCCCAATGTGCAACACCTCCTGCAAAGCAAGCCATTATGGTACACAGTATCATTCATTTCAAAGTGATTCAAAATACCGCCTAATGAAATGTAACTTGCAGCAATCTAACCCTGACCAATGCATGGTGAATTCCATCAAGTCTGTAAGGGCAACAAAAGTTGCATGTGCAGACAAAGCAGACTCTTTGTTAAGAGCCGCTTCCAAAGCCAGCAAGCTCTTCAAATACCAAACTGAGAATTGCATGATCAGTCCCACAGCCATTCAGACTGTCAACAGCCTATCAACATGATCTTAATTTTGGCTGGTATGAGTCAGTCAACCATACATCAAATTTATTAACCTTGTTCCACTGCTCAATCTAGGTCCGGGCAGAATCACACAAAAATGTACTCTCAAAGTAATTTGAATGCATGCTGAACGGAGGTTTTCAGGTTATAAAATTCTGGATGCTTGGTTCTGCTAATGGTTTATAAACTAACCTGTTAATCTAGTCTAATTACTGCAATAATCTAATGTTGATTGCAAAAAAAGACCCGAGACCAAGAGGACAAAAAGTAAAATCTCAAACTAGAATCAAGCACAAACATTTTAATAATTTTTCCTCATTTGCAGATTAGGATTGTGGCATCACTGTCCTAGATCAATTTTTGAAATCCCATGAAACTTTCCACCTCAGGCTTCTAGAAACATACCGGCAAATACACAGCTGGGCAGGCACTAAAAAGACAGTTTTGTCAATATTATTGCAAGGTACAAAGTGGAGACCTTAGCTATGAAGAAGATGCTCAAGGTGCCAAGAGAAAACAAAAATTTACTGTTCTCTTCTCATGAGGGAAAATAATCATCTGGTTTTAGGCAAGAAACCTGTCTTCTCACTGTCAAGGTAGAATCTGAAAAGTGAAGGGTCTTAAATCAAGTAGGGAGATGAGTCCTTGCAGAACACAGATACATGGCTCCATTTATTATATGGTTATTCCTTGTACAGCTGTGTATATAAGGTTAATGTTTTAAAAGCAAACTCAGGTAAAGAACTTGTTTAAAATAACATGAAAATTTTTCGCTTCAAGTAGAATTACTTCTCACATACATTAGGCCTACTTATTTCTGTAACATATTAGCTAATAGCTAAATTAGTTGTTGCCCAACTTTCAATAAACTATTTGTGAACTTGATCTCGATGTAAATTTTGTCTAGCATCCGTACCAAGAACAGCAGTGCACCTTATCCACTTACACAATACTATTAAATTTGCATGTGCTTAAGCTTGAAAGTGGTGTATTTAAGCTTTAACTCAAAACTGGAATGTGTCAGATTTTATGTAAAAGAAATTTGAAAATTCATTTTTACAAACACATACACACTATTTTTAGATGTTAAGTTCATCAGCCTACCTCACAGAGAATTTAAATTAAGACAGAAAGTTACCCAAAGTCCCTCTGTAAGGATGTTTCTTTCACAAGGTAAAAACTGATATTTGGTAAATTAAAATACTTGCTCTGAATTTTTATCCTGGATTGGCTGCGTTAGTTTTCTCCAGGGATTGTATGCAGAGTCTATGCTGTAGAGACGCATGTGCATGGCCAACACATGGAACAGCTGATCTGAAAGGTGAAGAAGATAGATTGCTGATTATTATGTACAATAATATGAAGTACGTTACATTAAATCGCCATCATTTATTTTACAAGATTCTGAAAAGTCTGTCTTCTCATTCCAAATAAGCTGGTACCCTAACAAGCATCTTTTTTTTAAAAAAAAATTTATATTTTAAAAAAGGTTTTGAAGAGAAGTAAGATTTCAATAGAAGGCAGTGAACTTATGCATGTATATGACAAAATTATTTTGTTTTCTCTCCCGAAATTCTGAAACAGAGCAAGGCTGTTTAGAAAGCTTCGACCAGATCTCAGTTGTTACAGCACTCATTAAAAACCTGCTCCATGTAACTTAATGAAAGGTCTTTTTAAAAAGTGTTTCATATGCTGTTGTGTTGCTAAAGTTCCATGCTCCTTTCACTTCCCTTTCCCAGTTTATGCCAGAAGCCACGATTTCCTAAACATCTCTTCTAAACAGAGACTGATATACTTTTAACACACAGCTTTTATTCCTCTCACTCACAGTTAAGTTCTGTGCACAACATATTTGAAATTAACCTAAAGTTGATAGAAGTTCTCGCCTGTAGCAGGATCACTTCGGCTCTTCATCCTTAAAAGGCTATTATTCTTTCTGCCTTCATGAAGTTATTTTGTAGGTAACTTTTGGAAGAGAAAAAACCCCAAACTTCTGACCACACCACAATGACACTAAAGTAGCAATGGCCTTTATAACTGCAGAGATTTGTCTATACAACCTACAGACAAAGTTTGCTGATACTCATCAATTGAAAACCTTATGTACATCCACGGTGTCAAAAATATCATTTGCAAAACACTTCCAGAACCTTTTGAACAAAGGATGCTTAGTTTATTATTCATGCACATTACTGCAACATCATATATTAAAATGTACATTTTTCTCTATGAATGATATGATCAACACAAAAAAGGTAACATCTAATCCTTTCTCCCCTTAAGCGAGCTAAGAAGGCAGGCACCATCTACACTGACAGCATTTTCAGAAAGGTATGTACAATAAGAATCTCAGATTTCATTTCTTTTTCTGTGTTTAAGTTACAGTTTGGAAAAAAATGCATCTTTTTTTATCTTCATTGGTTTATATTAAAAGCATATTTTAAAATACCATTTCCCATGATTTTGCTGACTTTTTTCTCCTGTCACACTTTATCTTGCTATTTGCTGCCATGTTCACTCCTCCTGTTCAGTTTTCTGGGATCCTGCTTCCTTCCTCCCTTTCATTTTAACTTTTTCCCTTAGTATCTTGCCATCTCCTTTCCCCTCGCCACTCTTTTATTCTTTCAATTGATCCCTTTGCCTCCTACTCTCTTCATCTCTCTCCCTTCTCTCTACAACCCACTTGCTCAACCTACACACTCACTCACAGGTCCTCATTTTTAAGTAGAAATAGCAGCTATTAATTTATTTTCCATAAATAGACAATTACTCAGAGGTACGCAATGGCCAAAAAAGTCGCATGATGAAGTCAGCTGACTGCCAGAGCCTGAGGGCTGTAATTAGCTCCTGGGGTTTGTAAAATAATTGGAGATGTAGATGGCATTGGAATTGATTGCTGTCACCTGCTTTCTGAATAAAAACAGTCAATGAGGACGAAATAAGTTATCTTTTCTCCTGGCAAAACACTGCTTTGCTGACAAACTTCAAAACCCTGAAAATATACTGATATTACATCAAAATAATAAAAAACCTGCCAGTATGGTTTTATTTGGAACAAAACTCATTAAAGTATCCGTTCCTTCCTTCTTGCCTCACTGCTACTAAAAGGAATGTCATTTTTTTCCTGAACTGCTCCTTGTCTCAAACAGAAATGGGCAACTATGCAAAAAAAAAAAAAAAAAAAAGCTTAGCATAATTAATTAACCCTCCGTTCCTTTAACAGCTATTTTCCTGAGCTTTTACTAATATGAAATCAAGCAGGCAAGCATCAAATTCTAGCATTGGAGAATTTATTTGTAATGTCCAGATGTGTAATGTTTATGGAATCAAGATACATTCTAGCATCGACTGAATCTGAACAGAAAAATTCAGTTTAGCAGTCTTCTAAGACAGTAATTTTTGTTTGTGATTAAGGCAGCTATCGCTCCTTTACAAGAAAATGTGTTTAGCACGTAAATGTGCTAGGAAGCAGGTAAGAAGATATGGTTACAATGACCTTTTATGAAATATTTTTTATGAACTGACTTAAAATTATGAAGACACCCTCTCAGGCAATGCAGCACCATCATGCTGGTCTCTAGACCCGTGGCAGCTGAGGACGAACACCACCTGCTAATGGGAACACCGCCACTGACACAGGCTGATGGCACACACCTTCCCTGCTGGCAAAAATTAGTTCCGATTTGTCTATTGCATCCATATTCACATTTCTGAGAAGGTTCCTAAAAATTAGCAAAAACTAAGGCCTAGCCAGAGGAAGATCCAAAGGTTTATTCCTTCACAAACATTTTTCTGTTTTATACCACAGTGACTCCAATTGCTTTACCTCAAATTTACTGTCATTACAGAGTACTGGAGAAAGGCAAGGAAAACACCAGAGCACCGAAAATCTAGAACCGGCAACTTCTTTGTGCACAAAGTGTTTGGTGTTTCACCACATTCTTATGCTTAAGGGACTGGCAGAAATCTACCTTGGGCCAAATGAATACCAGAGGTTTTTTTCCTCTGTATTCCTGTGAATGCATCATTCCAAAACAGAAACCTAAAAATACAGAATAACTTCCCATTTTTCAATACACTACTTAGAAGCTTTAAAATACTTTTTTTTCCCCTTTTTTCCTTTTTTTATTTTTTTAAAAAAAACAAGCAGCAGCCAAACATTAACAGGACAACAGCTCAACAGCTCAGAAACAACAGCCTTGCCTAGTCTTGTGAAGAACGGAAAGGAAGGCCATAACCCACCAGGCATCCACCCCTTACAGGGCATCTTATGGCCAGTTCTCTGCAGGACAGCCCACCTTTTTAAGTGGGAAAGACAGGATCTGGGTCAGAGCTCAGAGTCTCCAAAATAACATTTTTAACATAATTTGGTAGAAGAATATTAATTTTAGAAAGCGTAGCAGCAACAAAATTAGAGAATGATAATTACGAAGTCACAACAAAATGAGAATTAGAGGTTTATCAAATCATGAGAAGTAAGCAGTGAAAAGAATTCGAATATGGTCCTCCTCTCTTAATAACTTCATAATATTTGCGACAGGCTGCATCCAGTTAAAGTGGATAAATATAAAAATCACAAAATATGAATGCACAATATAATCTACTGCTGCAAGTCATCTGAGCCTTGACAGGATTCCAAGATTTAGAAATCTAAGTGGGCAAGATTATTACTGGCTTTAAAACATGTTCATATGACTCAAATACTACCTACATTAAAGCAGCGCTGTCTCAATTCTCCCAACTTATTTAGATGGTCTTTGTTTTCACAGAATACATGTCAAGCTTATATAAAACATGTAAAAGAATGATCCAGATTAGCAGTGAGACATTAGCTTTAACTTTGATTCCTATTAGGCTTCTTAATTCCATTTCTAAAATTACGAAAATAAATCTATTGCTCCATACACTGCTGCTCTTGGTATATTCTTTTCAACTCTTCCTATACCAGCTCTACTCCTCAGGGTTATTCTGTTGTGAGGAAGGAGCAATACACTCAGTTGGAATCGGTACTTTCAAAAGAACAGCTCAAAGGATAAGACCCTGTCTTCGCACTGGGACTGAAGCTATTAGAGGAAGTGTTCTAATGCTGCTCCTCTCATAGGAAACAAAGATCATGGGTATTTTGTCTACATATCCTACCTGCACTAGCACCTGCAGTTGCTGATTTTACAGATGTTGGCAAAGCTTTTAAAAATATTCTGCTACGCCAAAGTGCATAAAGTAGGAATCTATAAAGGTGATTTCACAGCTCTTTTCAGGTCTAGCATGGTATGCACAGCACAAAAGACGACTAAATTCAGAGAGATGACCAGATAGGAATTCGATAAATAAGCAGCAGAACTTATGAAAATGCTGTGCTGAACTGACAAAAATAAGCGATTCAGGAAGTTACATGCAGGCATAAGTTTTGGTCTCACTAATAATCATGGTTTGGTCTTTGCCAAAGCGATCCGAAATTTCTACATGAGTTTGCTGCCTTTTTTTCTTCTTTCATTCTTCTGGTCTCCTGACTGTAAAGTAAACTCTCAAATTACCAAAGTTGAAATCAGAGGGTTTATTTATTATTAATTCCACTTCGACAATGTATAGCAATGTGCTGTAATAATGATGACAAAGAAAATTAAGGAATTAAGTGACTTTGTTTTGCTTGCAAAAGTCAAGATGATGTGTTTATTGCCCAGTCTCTCTCATATTTACATTTTAGAAGGACGTAAATAACACATACTGCTGTCATGAAAATCTCTACTTTGCTATTTTCATCCAGTCTTCTCTTTTTTCATTCTATAAATTAGTATTCATATTTACAATGTCAAAAGATCACAAAACACAGTGACACAGCATTTCACCACAAGTAGAACTGAGAACATCCTTGTTTCAACTGCTGTACGAAAAATCTTAGCAGACTAGAGATGTTATGCCCGTCTCCTGAAGTTTGCTGGGACTATCAAGAAGAATGTAGACTATAACAAAAACCACTTGATACAACCAGATGGGACTCAATTGTTAATAAGGAGATTGAGGAATTTTTTTCTCCTTGTAGAGATTTATATAGTCCACTTAGCAATAGTAGCTGCAAAGACCTGCTGACAGCATCTTCCCATTCATCACTGATCCAGTAGATTGGAATCAGTGAAGAAAAAAAAACGTGAAGGTCAAGAAAAGCCTATTAAGGCATTAAGACATGAATAGTCTTTACAAAATCTTAAGCCTTAATTGCTGATGAAGTAGCTAATTATCCTCAACAACAAAATTGCCAGTGTATGAAAGCAAATTCAGCAACAGAATTCTAACAGTATCTATCTTTGCCTCTCCCATGCTAGGTATGAATGGCATACCAAGTTTTTTAGGAAACAGTTAGGATCATCTGTTGGTGAGAAAAACTGCTTTTTCAAAGTCAGAATGAATGGATAGGCACCAAAGATCTGCAGACTGCCAGCTCCTAACTAAAAAACCAAGACAAAACACCACAAAACCAAACCAAAAAGCCCAGACCAAACCAACCAACCACAGAAACCCATTGTACCAAGGCAAAAAGCATTCCTGAAAACTGCTTTTATTCTTTTTATTTTCAGTGGCTGAAGAGAGGTGCATATGAATCTTTGCAACCATATTCACATTAATAGATTACAGGAAGGAGACAGTTGCAACTGAGCAATTCATAAAAGAATTAGGTTTTTCTTCCTACAGGAATGAACCATACTTAGTGCTTCCAAGTATCACTGGCCATATTGATAAAATGGAGACAGCCATTATTATCAATGTGGTTCAAAAATTTGATACAGAAGGAGCATGAAGCACTTCGAAAATTCTTCATGTCAAGATGACTTTCTGTGCACACAAAAACACTAAAAGGACTGATTAAATTCATACTAACATCATAATCAAGACAGATGACACTTCTGAACTATCTACAAATGCAAAACAGGCTTTAAATGAACAAAAGGAGGAAAAAAAAAAAAAAAAAACCAACGGTGGAACAATACGGTTTCTCAATGGTTACAATCATCACAGAAGTTATGAAGGCACTGGACATTTCATTTAAGGCTAGCTTACCCAAGTCTTAAATACTTTTTTCATGTCCACTTGTAAACTAATGTCCTTCCCAATTAATGCAGTTGATGCTGAAGTGCCAGAGTCTGCTATCTGTGAGAAGTATAAGGATAGGAAACTCCTATACAAGGAAACTGAAGCCAGAGGACAAGGTGATAGAATATTTAATCCTTCCCAAAAATCCCCTAATCCTATACTTATTTCAAAGGGAAAAAGGAAAAAAGAAAAGAAAGCAGCCAGAAAGAAAGACGAACTTCCAAAAAGTTAAAAGGAAGAAAGAACTAGATTATAAATTCATTTATAGATAGCTTTTAAATTTTGTGGAATTGTTCACCCACTATTGCAAGATTACCAGAGTAACAATGACAGAGAAAAACACATATACACAAGGTAAACAGAGATACAAAAGTCGTACAGAGAAGTCCTAATTATTCAGTCGTAATATGGTGTTCTGAAGCTGTTCTATAAATACAAAACAGTGAAAATAAAAAGCAAAACATAGATCTCTCAAACTCTGTAAAACATGGTGTACTACTGCTATATATATATATCTCATAATTATCCCCTAAATGCAAAAGAATTTTCAATGCCACAGACTCTAAAACTCTTAACAGTGTCCTTAAAAAAGGACTTGATTTTTAAGTAGTAAGTAAATAAGACTCTATTTGCATTTTTTGGTTGCATACTGTTTAGTAACACACACTCACGCAAACACACGTACAAAACTTTAAAATGGCAATTTTACAGCCAAATTTTCTTCATCATTCTTCTCACACAGACTTGATCATTGTCACTAACAGCTACATTAATCATTCTTAATTTTACTTCCCAAGAGCAGCTGCCCTCATGGTGCAATCTACTAAAACAGCTCGACCTATTTGTTCCCACCATCTTCCCTGACGCTCGCTGCTGTAACAGCTCGCCTGGGACAACATATTGTGTTTTCTGCAATATCTAATCACCAAACTTTACAGTTGTTACAAGACTAATACAGAGTGGTACGCTTAATCACAAGAGAGACACTTCATTATCTCACACAGAAGAAAAACAAAACCGGGTTATATTTTAGATTACTTCTGCTGGACCTGACATGAATGACATTTAAAAAACAAAAGCAGTTTCAATACTGTACAAGCAAGACTTTAACAAAACAGTATTCAAGTTCTAGATAGGGTATGGATTTTTAAAATCATTCTTTCCTCACTGCATAACACAATGAAGAAGTTGAAGGTACATTTTAAATGAAAAATTAAAAACAGGACTACCTCTTGGAAAAAGAAAGGAGTATGGAAAAATAATAAAATCTATTACAGAACATGTACCTAAAGAATTGCAATTTTTTATCTCTAAATGCACCAATATGAAAGGGGCAGTGAAGGAAACTCATATAATTATGTAATGGTTTAGTGAAAACAAACCTTGCTATATATGGAAAAGTGATTCTGCTCCTACTTGTCGTATTTAGCCTGATGTCCAATACTAAATAGAATAATACTAAACGGAAGTACTGTACAGGTCTGTTCTAGGAGAACTACATTGCCTTATGTTAAATTGCATATTTAATGCAAGATTAAATATGACTAGTTTGCTACATAACAATTTTACAAGATACAGAACATAAAGAGTATGTGAATGTTTTAACAATGAATAGATGACATTTATGTCTCCATGCCGTTTAAAGCAACACCATATTCACATACATAGCACCTTCCACCTGAAAGCTTTCAAGGCTTTCTTACTTTTTTCTGAATTGCAAGAGAGATACTAAAAACACCAATATGACTGATTCAGATCTAAGTAAGAAAATTTACCATTCTACCCAAAAGTGTGGAAAAAAGCAGGTGCATTGTGTCTAAATGCTGTCCCTGCCCATTTATCAGAAGTATGCACTAGAATCCTTAACGTAATGCAACTGCTGAAGGAAAAAAAACACTATTTCCATGTGCACCACACTCAATAAGCAAAATTACACAACAGTTTAAGAAGGGAACAGAAAAACATTATAGTAAGCAAACAAAATGCAATGTATTAAATAGAAACAAAAGAAAAGTTAATCAAGAAATGTTATCATGCTTAAAAAAAAAAATCATCAACATATTTTTCAATTATAGGAAATACTGTACCAATTTCAGATTAAGCCCTTGTGTGCCAAGTACATGAAGAACAGCCAAACCACATCATGGGGAAAAAAATTTATTCTCTCTAAGTATATAGACAATTCTGAGGACAAGGATTTAAAACAGAGTTTTCCTTACTGGGCAATTTTACTTTTTATATAGACAACTAATGCACAGTTTAACAGCAGATTTGCTGCTACCAAGAAGTGATGTATTTCGTAAACATTTTGAATTTTGTAAACTAATACTTGTTTTTAAAAGCAATAGTTGTAAACTAAAATGTGTTTTTAAAAGCAATAGTTGATGTAATCTTACTTAAAGCTTCTTGTTAAGAAGACAAATTCCAGACTTCTCAAGTGTGAGAAGTATCTTCAACTTTCTATGAGTTTAGTTTGTTCCAGAAATCTATTTTGATGAACAGAAAACATTGGTTGTTCATTTTCTGAGACACACGGAGTTAATGGCAAAATAGTAAAAGTGCTGGAAAAATAGGTAAGTATGATGTATGAATTTAAACAGGACTTACGTTTGTCTTGTTGAAGTAACAATCTAGCATAAGACAATTCTCCAGTGGAGATACATGTATGATTTCCAATTTTGTAATTCTCCGAAAAGAAATTTCTCCAATGATTACAGTATTCTCCATGCATTTCAAGACTTGACATATATGTATTAAAAATCCTGACTGACCTTTTCATTGGCTGTCAGCAAAAGATATGCTTCCTTTTAAAATCAGGTCCTAAGTCTGTAAGAGCCCTTCTTTATGCAAGATGAGGTTGAAGTGATGGTGTGGTAAGTACAAGAAAAAAAAAAAAAAAAAAAAAAAAAAAAAAGTATTATACACACCACTTAGTGTTAGCTACCAGGCCTCCACTTGGTGGAATTTTTTTTTTCCTTTCTCTTTTTTTCTTAAAAAAAAACACCAAACAAATAAAAACAACTTTGAGGTAGTTCCTCCCTTGGTGTCAACTGATACAGTTCAAACAGAAACAACAGAGCTATAGAGAAGTACACGGAGGAAGCTGCTCAGCATTCTGGTGGTTCAACCATTCTCTGCAAAAATCATAATCTTCCAGCACTTACTGACAGTTGGTGACAAAGCATCATGAGAAAAAATATTATCTTTTTTATATATATTAAGCTTTTTAATAGGTACATGCAACACACATTCAATACTGACATGACGTCAAACGTTTCAGTGTTTTAAGATGTAATGAATTTATTACATTCCACTTTTATCCTTAAAAAGTCATATAGAGAAGCTGAAAGCTCCTGACTTTGAAAAACTGTCAATAATATGACCTTACAGACCACAGGCCACTTCCCTGCACACATCTTCTAGACTTTAAAATGTCTAGACTTATAAAGATCTTGTATGACTAGTAAAGCCATGTGAAAACAGGGGTACACTCTTGTTATATGTGACATCATTATACATTTTTTCACTTTAAATATTTCAAAAAGCTTTTCAATTTTAAGCTGAAATCTCCACCCTAAACTGCTCATCATGGTCTTCCACGTGACATGTCTGTGAAACAGGTAACGCATCCAGTAAGTTGCTAAAATTCAGAGAGAAAGTGTCTATCTTACTAGGTGAGCATACAATTAAAAATATACTGTAATCCAAGTAGAAATTATCTGTAGAGCCTTGATTCTATTAAATGCTTCAAATTTGCAAACAGTGAACTAGCGATGTTCTTTTTACACATGTATTTTTCAGGTACTTTGCCCTGCTGGGAAAAGAAGGTAATGCTGGTGGGAGGAGACAATGTGCAGTAGGGTTTAAAACTACTTTTCACAAATCACAACACATGAATGAAATCAATTAAACTCCATTTCCTGGCAGTAACAGAAGGCTCTTATCCTAGAGAGGATGTGGATAGCACAGCACCTGATGGGATTTCTTTGGTTGCTCATCACCTCAAATGATGAGTAAAGCATCACCCACAAATCATGTACTAAAAGGCAGAGGTGGGCCCAAGCTTTCTGACATTTTTACTACTGAGTCTGCTGCTACTGCTGCATGAGCTTGATTTAAACAAGCATTAGTATTAGTAGCATTCTGGAAGGCTTTCCAATTTTTCCTTACAAACAAACAAAAAAAAAGCCATTCCTAACAGTTTATATTCCAGTAAAAGATTAAAAAAGTTTATGCTAAGAAAAAAAGCACTTCTGTCAAACAGAAGTTCTTTATTTGCCAAATACTAAAGGTTTCAGAACAACGAAGATTTGGGAGTTTCTATCAAAGAAAATTTGAAAAACTCTCCTGTCAGAGAAAGAACTAGGGAAGTTAAAGACAAGGGACATGGTAGCTGCAGAATTTTAAGTGTGGGACCTAGTCATGAGCTACATTAGCATTCAGAGAAACAAATTTCTTTACTCTTACTAGCAACAGCCAGGGTGAAACAAAGCTTTCGTGCTTTACTCTTAAAATACTTCTAGTTCTACTCAAAAAAATGGGAAATTATTAAAAAATATTACACAGATACTATCACAATTGATTTCTAAATAGATTATACTCACAACATATGAACAGCTCTAATGAATAATTTGTGCAAATTAGATTTCAGATTTCTCAAATTGCAACAAAAACCAAAAGACTCATTATGGCAGCAAAAAGGTTCTTAAAAGAAAAAAATTGACCTAATTTAGAAAATGTTAGAAATAACTAGACACCTTTATTCAATATTCTAATAATTTATATTGCACTTCATAACATAAAACTTACTTAAACATGATCTTTTCCCAGCTGTGCTTGCACCTCCTGAACATAAATTGCCTCCTCGATGGACCAGCTCAAGTTCCAAGTTTGTTCTGCAGGAAAGACATAATAGTGTTGAATGGAACAGCACTATTCAAGCTTCTATGGATATGAAAGAGTCACCACAAACTCCCAGCATACACTAAATAAAAGAATGCCGTGAACTAATCTTTAGTGTGAGATACTGCCAAAATGTGACTCAGAATAAAAAAAACTTTATCAAGATATTGCCATATGTGATTTTAAGTGGTTTGATTAGCAAGTACTATATTGAGATCTGCTATAGTTGTGACTGAAGAATAAATAAGTGTTAATTCTGAGGGGTTTTTTCTGTATGCACACACAACTTCTTGATAATAAGGGACTTTATGTGCAAATCTGAAAAGACGATATACAGACCAGCTAAATTTCAATCAATCAGATATGTCTATATATAAAGTGTTCTCTTCAATGGCAGTGCCTTTGTTTTGCTTTAAATAAACAGAGAGTACAATGGATATGCCATCAAGTAACTAAGTATGAAAACAGTCTGAATTATAACGGAAGCACTGACCTTTATAGATAAGTTAGTTAATAAAAGCCTTGGAGGTTAATTCTGAATGAAACACTGGTATTCACCGCAGCTCATTAGTATGAAACAGGAGTTGTGTCACTAAATCTCTGCATGTCACATTGACACTCTCTTTCTTACTATTATTGTAATCTGATACTTAGGCACCAATTGTTTAGGCCAAATTTGATAGCTTTGTTTAATTTTGGAATTGGATGTTTCAGTGCTGCATTATCTTTTACCCCCAGCACTTGGAACAAACAATTTATGTTATGTTCTCAGAGAGCTTGTTTTAATAAGTCAACAAACATTCCTTTAATTAAAATAAAGGAATATAATTTTATGATTCTGAAATATTATTTTGCTGATTTAATCCAAACTGCAAAGCTCAGTCTAAACATATTTTGTCCTTTAACTAAAAATCAAACAATTTGAGGTTCAATATAATGCAACTGAATACATAATAAAACCTATTCTAGAATTTTAGGCATATAATATATCTAAGCTAAGAACACACCCCCACACATATTTAAGAAAAAAACCTACAGGATGACTACTTTATTCAAAAGAAATTATTTTTTAAGAATTTCAGCTCCATCAGCTTGAAAGAATAACACATTTTTGATATGCAGTGTTTGTTAAGATACTTTCATATGTTTTTAAAATAGTAACATTTCAGAATATTACTATCCCTAAGTTTTGCAGCTTATGCCACCCATTTCTGAAGGAATGCTTTAATCCTCTCTACTCAGAAAAGGCAATTTAACATTGATAATGTGCCTGCTCAGAGCTCCATCTGGTTACTGCTGATAAGGGCATCTGTGTGACAGGGGAATTTTCCACTCTTCAGGCGATTTGCAGTGCTCACTGAACTTCTAAAAATCCACCAGCAAGGAAGCAGGGACAGGGATTTCACAGGGACATTTCAAGCAGGGACAAAATAGCAACCGTAGATGAGCATGTGCTAGCTCATCATGGAATACAAAGGTAACCAGTATATGCTTTATTTCTACTAACCTTCTGATAACTAATTTGTACAACAAAATTAATGGCAGTCTTCCATTAAAACCAAGATAATTAAGTCAAAACCACTACCTGATTGTCTAAGAACAACTTTGTAGATCTAGAATTTTAAATTTCCCTTTCACCAAGAAATATGCACAATTTTACAAAACAAGCCTCAGGGACAATTCTGAAAAAAACTATTCTCGATACATATGAGGTGTGACATAGTAGTTTTTGCTATAAGGAACGTAAAGAGAGAGATTTCTGGAAACATCTACTCCATCACACATACCATACCTACTCTCACCTCGCATGCTTCTTCATTGCCCCCAGCTCCTCAAAGCTAGCAGATTATAATTCAGCTTTCTTGGAAACATAACTATTAGCCTTTTCCTCTAAGACGTCTCTTTCAAAACATACCTAAACTTTGGCATGTAAGTGCACAGTAGAGAAAGCATCTTCTGTGAAACTGAAAACTTCTCCTTTATAAAATGTTCTACATCATGTACAGCCCTAAATCATTATTGAAAGAGACTAGTGTATTTCCTGCATAATTCAAGCTCCCTTCTACCTTGAGGATCTGAGTACTATCTGTCCCCTACTGAAGAAAAGCAGAGCTCTCCGTGCCTATTCTCTCATCAGTGAAGAAAAACTTGGGGCATCTGATACACAAGTGGAACACAGTGGCCTTTGAAAGCATCCTTTGCTATCTCAGCCCCCTCAACGTGAAGGAAAGAGCAGGAGAAAGAAAATCTATATGAGTGACTGTTTCCTCTATCTAGAAATCTTTGTGTCATTTATTGGAGCAACAAATTTTGTAGAACACTGGCTTTATCTTCCTCACTTACAGGAAAAAAAACTGAGAAGATGGATTTTGCTCAGCTGTACAGACTCCTGATTAAAAAACAGCCCTACTTCATCCCTTCTTGTGGGCTTAATTAAAGGAACATATTGGGGCTAGGGTGGGTGATTGCCTATTTCTCAGAATTCATATCTGGACAGAGTAGGGGGAAGTAAAAATACAATGCCCTTTCCAGAAAGCGAATATATTTGGATGGATCTCCTCCTTCTCTTGGAACAGAAGAATCAAGTTAAGTACTACCATTTTTTTCCACTTCACTTTACAAAAGACAACACATATATGAAAAAACCCAGACACTGAGACACAGACTGGAAGGAAAGAACACAGGGTTCTGATATTAGTCTATACGTAGCGGACAGCAAAACCAAAAGCTTTGTTTACACAGCCAACAAAAGCACGAGACCTATTGCTATGCAATGCAGAAACAGTCCTCCAAGATACTGCCACAAATGACACTCGTCAATGCTATGAATGTGGGGCTATTAAAATTAAAGCTAGGCACATGTGATTTGTGAACAACACACTATATTAATCTCATACATGTCAGCAAAGACAAGGAGGAATGCATACGAAAAGGGCATAAATTTAACAAGGTAAGACTGTAGGGAAAGGGGGAGGTAGCTAAGGAGCTGCTTTTCCAGCTGTGCATGCAAATCAGGATGCCAAGATCCCAAGTGCCTCTTTTGCTAGGAAAACAGACAGGGGCTAGCTCTCCCACTAGGTGGTAGAGAATTTGCTTGTAATTTCTTTTCTCTGCTACCAGTGACATCTGTCTGGGTAAGCACAAGTGAGGTAAGAAAAGTAAGTTCCTATTTTCCCAAAGCAGAAAGGATAAGCTGGGGCAAGTGTCTATGTCTTGTTTAACCAGTAGTATTCCTATTCCAGCATGCAGAAATCCACTTCAAAGCTGGCCTTCAGCTGTGAACTAGCATCTTTTAAGACAACTGCAGATGATGTCATTTTCTGATTTAAAATGGAATATGACTTACAATAAAATTAAGCATGTTTAATTCACTTGCAAATATATGGAGTCAATAAAAATATTAATGCATTCAAATGCTTATTTAACAGGGGCTGCTTATCATCTTGACCACTTTATCTGTAGGTTAGATTAAATACCAGGAAGAAATGAATAACAGCTGTAGGTGGTCTGACCAAAAACAATTAAATGTTTCAGAATACATGAAACTAAAAATGCTCAGAGGTAATTGGTTGGTAAGGAACACAAGGATATCATTATCTCAAAAAGAATTGGATGGAAGTAAGAAAGAAACAGGCTGAATGACAGAAATAACTTCCAGAAAGCAAGTTACTTCAGCCTGTAATTTAAATTGTGGATAGTCCTTTGTTTGGACACTTAAAATTAAACAAAACACACTAGAAATCATACAAAGAAAACTCTTTCAGTCTGGGAGATGATCAGCTCACCTATCTATTTCTGAAAATACAAACTGTAAGGTTACAGTCAAATGTCTTTTTAAAAGTTTGGGGTTTTTTAACCTGTAGTTCTTATGCAATTATCAAGTAGTAGAAGCCTGTGAATCTGGATTGCTGCATTGAAAGGCAAGAGAAATTAACCATTTTGTAGCTGATCTGTCAGACGCTCTCATAAGTGATCTGACGAGTTATGGTAACAATAGGGAAGGCTGGGTCCAACACCTGAAATCCTTCAGCCAAGGATAAACAGCAAATTGCTGCTACCAGTCTAACCTAACAAAAGAAGAGGTCACTATGAGTACAGGTGGCATATCCTAATCTTAATGGTCAACCATGATTTCTCCCTCCAGCACTGCAAGCAGCAATGAAATGCTGTTCTGGTATGAGGTATTTTTAACTCTTGGAACGAAAACAGGAATCTTGGGCTTAGGGTGTTAATATAAAAATCATAAAATATAGATATTTAAAATGTGTTTAGCTAGCATTTTTAAAATTAGATAAAATTACACACAGAAATATATTCTAACACCATTTTTTGCACCTTAAATGGCACGTCAAGTTCCAGTTATGAGTAATCATACTTGTAATCATATAGGAAACATTGAGTCCTTTGTATTTTTGGAAGGGTATTAACTTGTATTGAGTCAAAACATCATTGCTAAAAATCTCAACATTATTTATCCTTGTATAGCATATACCACTTAAAGTAATACAGAATAACGTTTTAACTTGCTATGTATAAAATTTAATTGCTCTTCCCAATCAAGGCACAGTTGAGATACTCTTAAAGAATACAGATAATATTTCTTTTAATAGAATTACACAATAATCTAGGTTGGAAGAGAATTCTGAAGATCAGATGGTCCAACCTTCTGTCAAAAGCTGAGCCTTAGACTTGATTATCGAGAGTCCTGCTGATCCAAGTCTTGAATATTTGCACTGCTGACATAGTAAAGACACTCAGCAACCAGAGTTTATGAAACTGCAGTAAGAAGTGCTACTCGATGATATCACTTGTATGCTTGCGCTTCCTCCACAGTCAGCACCTTCCCTGCAGGCCTCAGTAAGTCAGAGTTTAGAAAATTATTTGCTTAATGAGTATTTCAAATTCTTATGCGAAAACCCTGCATTACAGTAAATCTGAACAGATTAACCATTCAGTGCATCTTAACATTAATGGTATAGATGAAAGGCGGGACTGTCTTGGAGATGGTGTCTGTGACACTGACAGCCATAAAACATGAATCAAACATCACAGAGAAAATGCTGGTATTTTTGACAAGTCTTATTCACAGGAAGAGAGATTCCTGGTTGCTGATGTAGACACGGCTCTTTCTGTGATACCCATTTAAGTAAATAAAACTAATGTCTGATGGAGAGATTAAAAACACCCTGTGATTTAAAAACGACCAATACGGCAGTCGGATAGAAATAACCTCACTCTGCTAAATAATAGTAAGAAAGATTTGACAGTTTGAGAAAAGAAGGTAGAAAAAGAAATTAAATATAAAATTTTGATATTTGGAAAGAAAAACCTTGAATACAGAAGAAAACTAAATAAGCAGAAGACTAAATGTTATCCAGGTTTTGTGCCACTGCTGTATATACTAAAAATGAACTGAGGCACATCTTTCCATCTTGCATATGCCTGCATATGAAAATCAGAAAATGTAACTTTCGTGTACTAAATACTTTTTGGAGAGGATGGAATATTTTAAATTTTTAAATTTATTTTTTTAAAGAAGAAAACTATCTGGTGAGTAATACTGTGAGTAACGCAAAAGAAAAAATTTAAAAAGAAAAACATACCCACCTGGCTACCGAATACATAAACAGAAAATCATTGTCAGGTGATCCAGGACTCTTACTATAATCTGTATACTTTTTCTGTGTGGTACTTTTTATATCTTTCATTACAGATTCCATTTCTTTACTGAGATTAGTTTCAGACTATGAACAAAGATACAAAAGAAGATTAGTTAATTTTACCTGAAGAAATGCAATAGCTGATTGCAAAGTGTAGCACTTTCACATTTATAAAAACATATTTGCAGGTTATGAAAAAATATGCATTATAAGCCAATACTCTGTCTTGTAGAACTGTTATAATATTCTAAAAGTTATTCTGATTTGTTCTGAATATGAAAACATCACTGTTTTGTCTCCTAAGTTCAAAATCTCACTGCTTGCTTTATTTTAAAGTATATTTGCATTGCATAAGTATACGAAAATAACACGAGTATCTCCATCAAGACTCAAAGGCTACCAAATTGTAATAGCATTAATTCTATCATTCAGAAAGACCTCATGAAGCTTTGTAATACATGAGCATCTGCAAACTGCTCTTTCTGTAAAACAAATAATCCATACCTTAAAATGTTCTTAATAGACATTCTTTAAATAGCTTCCAGTTACAAGGATATTAGTGTTTTTACGTTGTGAAGAAAGGCTAAATGAATTTTATATTACATGACTCAATTCTATGTAAGTTACTACATAGAGAAGTGAAAACGTACTCCATAAAAAATTATAGTAACCACATTTTGTCATAGCTTTTTAGTTGTTTTAGTAGGTAATACAGTAAGTGCTGTAAATATTTAAAATTTCTTGATACTAAGGAAGAAGAAAAAAAAAAAGTATGCTATCTTCCATATCAGAAGAAAATGAAGTTTCCCAGGTTGCCGAGTTTCTAAGAGGTCATAAATGCAACATAATGTAAAAACTGAAAGGTAGAGGCAAATTAACAAGGATCTTTCTGCCTTACACTGATGCTTACTGGGAAAGTTCCCAGCTGTTCTTGAAGATCTTCCACCTCTTGTACAAGGTCTTGCATACGCTTGTTACTATGACTTTGCCAAAGGCTTCTTTCCACATTGTTTCCAGGATAACAAGGAAGAACACTGTTAGCAAACTGCCTACAGAGGGGACAGGTAAATTCTCCTTTGTCCACTGAAAAACCCTGGAGGACCTGGTCATTCTACGAGAAAATAAAGAATATGCAGCTGAAATTTGCAAAACATTATAATTTTGATATTTCAGGTGTATAGCTAAAGGATTAAGTATAAAACCAAAAACTGTAAAGAAAGAATAATTGGAATAGCTCCTCATTTTAGTGAAAAAGTTCTTAACTACTACAGACTGTCTTATAATCCTCCAACTCAACTAATCTTCCTAATTTTTAAGTATTCTTCACTGTCAACGTCCCCATAATAAACTAGAAAATACTTCAAGGGGGTATTTTCAAAATTTCATGTGTTGTCTCTAGCAATTCCCATAAAGTTTGAGACTCCTTTGACAAGATCTTTTAATTTACAGAAAGGGAATTTTATTTTCAGTCATGAGAAATATTTGAAGATAATTCACAGAAGTAGTACAGGCTGAAAAACCTAATCAAGTAGTTATTGGAGGGCAGCGTGACAAAAATCCTGATTATTTCTTCTTTACTGTGAAGGATCAAAAAATGGACACAGAAGTATGTGTTTGGGAAGTGGGAACATCTCCCAAGTACTCCTGTTATTAGCAAGCACCTTGCTTCAGCTTTGTGAATTGCCTCAATGGTTTCCCAATCCTGGGAGAAGAGAACCGCAAAGTTAATAGTGACTATAATTTAAACTTCAAGCAATCAAGCCCAGAATTCTGAGGCATTCTGCTGAGCCTATTTTTACACACCTTTCTGGATGTTGATCTCTGATTGTATTATGTAAAAATAAACGTTTTCTCTAGATGAACAAAAGTCTTTGTAAATTATTTTGGTATTAAGAATTCTAGGAATAGTCAAAATTATTATGCACTCATCTAGGTAGTAGTAATACATACTAGGATCAAAAGTTCACTTAAATAATCTAGAAATCTTCAAGAATACAATGAGATGGAATAACAGTTTATTTTGAGTTTAAGTGAGAATCCACAAGAGAAGGGACTTCAGTGTCTATATGATGCGAAAGATTACTTTTTCAAAAACCTGTAAAATGAGATTCTACAATGAAAGCCCAGATTTTAATTAATTATCTTGATGACAAAATTACCCCTGAAAGCATCTTTACAGTCATACGGAAGAGAACAATTTATCATGAAATTCAATAAAGGTGGCGCAGCTTCACATTTCTCTAGAGGCAAGTTTCACAGTATGACCAATGCAGATACTAAAAATACGGAGTATTGCTCATAGTTTTTCTCAAAATGGAAACAAATCAACAAAACTTATGAAAAAATAAAACTAAAGAAATACCACATGAAGTAATCTTGAATAAAAAAAAGCAAGACAAGACAATGACAAGAAGTCATTGTTTAGTCTTTATTTTGTTATACTAAATAATACAGAAAGAAATAATAGCTTAAAATCTGATGACTTCTACCACTGCTGAGCTTGTGATAACATTCCACGGTGCCATTCAGAAGATCTGCAATTGGGCTGCAAGAGGTTGAGAGGGGTGAAAGAGGCCAGCAACGTGAATAGAATACTACCCTGTTTACTGAGACCATGTGAAAATAAATGGATGTCTTTTCTAGCCAACGATTTCTGCGGCTTGACTAACAAACTGTATTTTAAAACCATATATCACAGTAATTTCCCCAACAGTATTTTCCAAGGAGAAAAAAAAAAAAAAAAAGGCATAATTCACGAGAGTTAAACTGTTTTAACTCATTTCTCTAAACTGCATGTATATCCATAACATATACTATACATAACTAGAGATAAAAATCTAACTTTTTGTATCTGAATTTTCATATTAAGAATTAACCAAAAGGGCAAGTTCGTATTTGTAAAATTCCCCTCTCATTTTTTCTTCAATTTCTCTGTAATTTCTAACACATGTTAAACATTAAACAGAAATGAAAAGTGTAAGAAATGCTTTACCTGAATACGCACACCAGAAAAAAAAACAAAACAAAACACCGAAACCCAGTCATTTAATTTTTTAACAACATGGTTAATTTGGTCAAGTATTTTTTCTGATACATCAGCATAACTGAAAACAAAGTACTTTTGTTAATAATGTCAAGGTGTAATGAGAGATTTAGTATCTACAGTTCTTGAAACATAATAAAAACATTGTCCATTCATGTAAACCAAATCTTTCTCTGAATGGAACAGCATAAATCCAATTGATTTCACTAAGAACAGTTCAGATCCAAATAAAAAAGATGAACTGTAGTTTTACTTACCCGTAAAGATTCCATGTAAGATTTGTGACAATCTATGTGTAAAGTGTGACCACAAGTTTGTACATAAACACCTCCTTCCCAGCCTATTGACACTGCTTGCAGGCAGGAACTCTAAAACAAAGCAAAAACGGTAAGAAAAAAGAACAACATATATAGTTATAAAGGTATTTACCACAACTTACTTTAAGATTTAAAAAATATATATATTTTTATTTGCATGCTATCTAATTAAAAGGCATATGCTGTGGAAATAAAGAAAAATTTTATTTTATAGGATCATTTAGGTTGGAAAAGACCTTTAAGACTGAGTCCAACCATTAACCTAGCACTGCCAAGTCCAGCACCACAGTATTTACTTATGCTAACTTCATGGCTGCCATTATGCTACTCTTTCTAACAAAAAGCCAAACACTTAAGTGAAACTTCTGCAGTTCTTGTCACTTAAGATAATGACTTCTTCAAAGAACCTCTTTATTGCAGCATGAAGACAGCTCTAACTCTACCATCTGTTCCAATAGTACAAGTTATCCCATGTACAAGGGCAGTATACTGCTCCAATACACTTCATTCAGTTTTGTATGTAACCAAAATAACAAGATCACAGTTATATAATTAAACCCCAATCTGTTATTAAAATTCAGTGTAAACACTTAGGGTTTTTAATGAGTTGTTGAACAATACTGTACATAATATGTCATAAAAGGAAAAGAGAACAAATTCTCGCTTAGTGAACTGAGTTTTATACTAGAATTGCTTTGAAAACATTGGCCTTATTCAAAGAGTGCACTTACAGCCCACATGTCAAAAATAAAGTTACCTCACTGGTAATTCTCAGAAAATAATGAACTGAAAGAAGAAACACCACTGGCAAACTTATCATAAGTAATTCTAGAAAATTCTCTTGCAGAATACCTAGCTATAGTCAGTCTCATACGCAGACTGAAAAGTACATTCTGGTTATACATTTAAACAAAAGAAAAAGATTTATGGCTATCAGAATTGGAAAACAATTTTTAGTGTACACTCACCCTAAAATGGTGTTAATGTATGATGCAAAACCAGGGTATTATGAATAACCAACTCTGATAGCTGCATTTCCTAAGGATGTCCTAGTATTTCTTTTTTTCCCCTCCCTGCATATAAGCAGGAAATCAAAACAAAAATACAAATTCTAGCTACAAGACATGCTCCTATTTACCTTTCCTCAGTCTGACATTTATAAAGTGCTATAGGCCTCTCGGGCTGTAGAACAAGAAAAACCTTCTTTTTCTCCTGCTGATTCCTGCATGATTTAGTAGACTGCGCTATTAGTAAGGTCATATGATATACGTGGATAAGCCCCACAGGACAAATGTTTCAGTCAGGAAAAATATTATTTATTGCATGTATTTAATGAAGCTACTTAGTAGCAGTTGCAAAAGAAGAAAAACCAACCTCAAAAGTCTTTGCAGAAAGGCTTTACTCTGTTACTTTTGAGTTCAGAAATACAGGAGCTTCCAAAGCAAGCCATAGGCTTGGGATGGAGCACACCTACATGAAGTTATCAGTTACAGAGTACTACCTGATTCTGAAAATAGTCCTATCAATCTAGTATATGAAATTTTATCTCCTAATCCTTAGTCATACCTCTCAGTGATTTTTCCTTGAATGGGCCCTGACAACAAGCATCAAATTTCAGCTAAGAAAGCACAAATGAATCTCTATGGAAAGAACTGGCCTGTTTTGCCCAATCTGTATATATCATGTAGTTTTTTTTTCTTCTAGTAGAATAAGCTAAATCATGTTTCATAACTTAAAAGTTTCACATCTAAATGAAATTACTCAGTTGCCTCCTGAAATCTGTTGTTAGAGGAAGTACACTTACTGGGAAGGACACAGCTGACAAACAAAAGGACTTCTTATTGCTTAGCTCAGCTGAACAAGACACTCAAGACACTAACAGATGTTTCCATTTTTATGCCAAAAGAAATTTAAGGATTAGTTCTTTCACGCAGAGACTTTTTTTTTTTTTTAGCACAGTAGTGACCTGGAAACTTGAAAACAAAAATAGCTAATTCAGCTAATGTTTGAATCAGGACTGGAATTTTTGAAAGCAGGATGTGTTTGCTCATTGCATTACAGAGTATTTTAGACTAATGTGTCAGTAGTGTTACTGCACAGAAAAGGGAAATACACACTTCAGTGAGATCAAGTTTTTGCTTGGAACTCCTTCCATTTGTAGTATGCAAATGCATAAAAATAAAGCTACAGTATTGCTTTTTTACCATTTCAGTAGGAAAAAATATTAACTATTTGAAATAATAAGTAAACGTCATCCATGTCAAAAGAAGAAAAGTTTGTCCACAGATTCTTTTTGAACCAAAAAAAGTCTTTTGTTCAGAAATAATTTCCTGCTTACATCTTTAAAAGTTTTACTGTCTAGCAAGAAAGTGTATATTTTGCCTCAGTAGAAGGCGCTTTTCTGAAAGCATTACCCAATTTTTAAAACTATTATCAAAACAATCATGAAATTTACTCTAAATTGATCTACTCTACATAAGCAACCCTGGTTGCAGTTGGCAAATTTCAATTATCTGTGGATGACAGATTCCGAGAAAGCTAGCAATCGTGTCAGACTACAAATTGCCACCATTTTTCCTCTTTAAAGCCAATATTCAAGCTTCTGAAGGCTGATTACTTAGTTTGATCTGTCTAAGACCTCATATGTCACCTGGGACTAGTCTACAGGAGCTAATTTAGGGTCACAAGTTACATATTCTTCCGAGAAATCATTCTGGGGGAGAACAGTTATATGGCTGTTTTATACACTAGCAAGGAAAGTCACAGGCAGCACTCCACTTCCACAGAGGTCTACAACTGAACATGTTCTGTTAAGTAACAAGAGTTGGCTCTCAAAATTAAGTACAAAAAGATGTAATGGGGCTTTGTGAAGCAATGCAAAACTCTGCTTGGAACAGCTACCAGAACTGCGAAAGAGAAAATAACATACCAATTAATGTAAAACTGAACTTCAGTAATGCTGTGCAGAGTTGAGGATTCAGCAAAAGAGGGTGAAGCCTTCTGCTGGTCCCTCCTTCCCATCCACTCATCCTCCCCTTCTCTTGTAGTGGCTCAGAAAACTTGTTACAGCTTAAAACAACTCCTTCCACTTACTCTGTGCTGCCAAAAATACTTTTAACTGATTAAGAGCAATTCCTTGATCAGGTTCTCTGAATGGCTGCAAGAAAACTGGTGTTTTGAAAGTAATACCCGAGACAGCAAAACTACATCTCAATTGTGTGGTCACACTTAATTGTGAAATATCTTCTTCTAGAGAACATCTGCACGGATATTTAATGACTATATAGCCTGTAGATATACTAGATGACTATGCCAAAACTAGGGCAAAGCCAGACGTCGTATAAAAATAAGGACCCAATCAAACGTAAACACTTCATAACTACTGCAACATGACAAAGTGTTCACTAAATGTAGAAATGAAACTAGGAGGACTCTAAGTTGTAATTTCATTTACCTTTTTACACAAATTTTTCTTAACTGGCAGTACTGTTCATGTGAAATACTTACATCTTTAAAGTATCGCTGTAAAGTTGTAAGCCTCACATCATGCAGTGCTGCACAGGTATCCCAAGGGTATATTTGCTCTTCTTCAGTAGTTGGCAGTTTCTTTGGCTCAGTGCTGTTGCGGCATTGCCCCAACACTGTGTGAAGAAAAGCAGCAATAAAGAATGCAATGGATAACAATATGTTAAACTATCAAAAGAACAATCAGGAAATTCTGGTTTGTAACTACAATGTGCTCCATTGATGTTAAACAGTAAAAAAATTATTGAAGAAACTGAACACTGAAAGTTGTGCTTTTGCACTTATACATAAAGTATATATACATACACAAAACACACACAGATATAGACACATTGGTGGCTATTTTCTTTTCTTTTTCTTTCAATACCTATTTTCCTGCAGGTCTATTATATACTGCTGTGTTTACAAAAGTTAACAGGAACTAGGAAGGAATTAAACTGTTCGTTCTTCTGCCAAACATTTAAAAATTTTCTCAGTACCCTTAGACTACACACATGCCTCATGGAGGATCATCCACAAAAAAAAGAGGAGAATCTGTCTTTCCAGGTTCCATGAGACACAAGAGCACACGTACTAAAAGCTGCAGAAACACTGCTTGTTCGAAAAGTCACACATTCATACCTGAGGATGCTTGTAATAGTACAACTAGCCCTGTAGGTCTGTCTTCAGTAGAAGGACCACTTTGTCCACAAATAACACAATCATATACTGCCTCAGAAACATGCTGTTCAGATGTAGCTACCTCCATGGCAATATCAGCATCTGGCGATTCTAAGAAAGGATAAGAAAATTGGTATTAAACAGAGGGAAAGAAATCCAATTGCATCTGCATTGAGGTAGCGACAAAAAAACTCCAAAATAATTTATCTAATTTATCTACAACTAAAACACTGACAGTTACTTGAAACTAACCTTGCTGCTTCAAACAAAAAGACACCTACACAATGAAGTACAAGTTTTCTCATATTCAGTGGAATTAAATGTTTGGTTCAAGTTTTGTATTAAGCTCGATCTCCTTAAAACTTCTGTGAAACAGAGATCTAACTTCTATTTCATTAGATACTATATTGAAAACTCTGAATGTACAGAGATGAAGGGCGATGAACATGAATCTCTACTAAAATCAGATGCGTTCATAACTGACTCTGACAACAATTAGAAATAAAAAGTTAATCTGGAGACCTTAGCAATAATTTTAAGATGCTTAGACAAGGCAAATGAAACTGGCAACTAAAAATGAAGAATTCTTTTTAACATGAAACTTGGACAATCTTTAAAAATATGGGGTGCACTAAGAAAGCAATCTGCTGCCATGCAGCAGATGTTTAGTTTAACTTTTACTGTATACAAGACATATCAGAGATCTGATTTTCTAATGGTCCACATTATTGTTTTTTAGGTGCGCAGACAGAAATGTTCAAGGCTAAGGACCAGCTTCAAAGTATTGAAGCAACTGCACTTGATGAAACTTTGTTCACCTGACAGTTGGTTGCATTGGTTTCAGGGCAGGGGGCTAACCAAAACAGAAGCAATTTTATGTTACGTTACAATCAAAGGCAAGAATTCTTTATTGGCTTGAAAGAAAAGCACCTTAAGACTAAACAATCCTCTCCTGACTGCTCAGGAACACATACAGTCAGCCTCTTGACCTAGACTATAAAGGTACTTTGCTTCTTTCCTAGAAGATAACTTTTCCAAAGGAAAACGCGTCCTCCCTACCTTCAACCATGTCCTTTATCTCCTTGGTTAAATAAGCCAAGGTGCTGGATAGAGAATCCAAAAACCTTGAGTGCAGCAACAGTCCTCAAGCAGAACTGCTTTTAGGAGAGCTGCTCTCTTCTGAAAAACCACCAAAAGTTCAGCACAGGAGGCCCGCTGCTATAAGGAGAGGTGTGTTGGATGCCAGGCAGCATCCTTCTTTGCTATCAAAAGCTCCATGCAATGCTCACACTTACACGGCAGAATCAAAATTACATTGTTTTAGTAACTATTGATTTTCCTGTCAGTTATTGAGGGTCATAAGAAAATGAACTCCAATCTTCATTGATATATAGTTCTTAATATTGTACACACGTCTATCACCATCTAGTGGCAGTCAGATGTACAATGAAAGAAAAAGCAGAATGCATCAACTGCAAACGTTTAAGTCCAAACATCCAGAAAACCTTCACGGAACTGTAACACAGAAGGGGAGAAATGAACACTAAAGCTATTTTTTATATTTAACATCACCTCATAATTGTGTAATGCACACTCATGTGTACCTGTATATTAGGAGCACATGACACAAGAATGACTAGAGAGTTCCAGTCTTCCTATTTATCTTTTCCTAAAATATTGTCAATACCACATAAAATATGCACCCATTCAGTATTTAAGACATGTAGTAAGAGAACATAGTGTGTCCATCTGATTTTGGACAACTCAATGGAAGTCCTCAAAAATCAGTCATTTAATTTACAAAATAACAGTCCTTCACCATGAATTGCAGATTTTAAACCTGAAGGAAAATAGTCTTAGTATTTAAAAGGCGTTTCAAACAATTCAGTATATGTAATCTATACTTCTATTGCATATGTGCAACAGGCACATAAAAATCAGGCTAATTTAATTTTAGAACTCAACGATCAAATGCATGTTTCCTTCACAACTACTTAGATCTAGTGCTAGGCTACTTTGGCAAACAATAAAACTTCAAGGGAACTAAACTTCTAGCATCAAGGAAGACTTCCTAATAAAATAATTTCCCCCAGAGTTAGTGAAAGAAAACAAAGTCAACTTCCACAAAACCCATGGGTAAGAGCAATTGTCAAGGATTTAAAATCTCAAATAATTAAGCAGACCCAAAAAATCCAAACAAACAAAAAATCCCGATTCTTTTTGAATGGACTATGATAAACCTTGATTACTGGCTTAAAACAGTTGTTAGCTTCTTTGGAAGATAAGACTTGGGCTATGGTTTGTTTGAAAAGGTACATTTTGGCAGTGTAATTCCTGGGGCAAAAATATATGAGTGGCAGTCCGGAAAGAGAGCAAGCTATGCATATAGCAATGATCTCAATCTTGTCTTTCTTGCCTTCCTGAGTTTTGCCTACTGTGGAAGCCAGCTAACATGACCTACCTACACTGTCAAGGACCAGGACAAACATGCTTCAACTCAAAAACTGTTGAAAATGAGCCAAACCCTTTCCTGCAAACCTTGTTCTAAAATATTTCATTAATATATTGATACTTCTGAATATAAAGTAATTGGCATGTCTCCATTCTATTTCACTTTCCATTACAGATTTCCTGTTTCACATGGAGAAAAATAAAACTAAACTGCATTGTACTGCAATATGGAAGCTTAAAATGCCCAGAAACTTGTACCGCCACGGTGTTTTGGGGTTTTTTTTGTCTTCTCTATTTCATATAAACAAAAGTAGAGAACTGCTTTGTGTTTTCCACGGCAACTTGTGAAGTATTTATTTAAAATTACTGGAGTTGTAATGCCATTTTATTAATTTGATTTAGAAAATACAAGTTCTTACCTATTTTTAAGGCACGAGCTAACATTTCCTAGCTCCCAGAATACAATTATAAAAAGACAGCTCAATAAAAATTATTATTTTATTAAATGTCATTTATATTGATGAAAAATCTTTATAGTTAAACATTGATGGCATAACATTTCTTCTATTCTGGCTAAAACCCCCACCCAAATCACCACCAAGAACTGTCACATGAACAAAGCTACATCAGTTGCAACTGAAAGGTGAAGAATAATCTAAATCTTCTCATTTCGGTTCCACTGGTGCACAAACCCCCAGTGTTTTTTGCCGACAATAGGAAGGTTATTTCCACAAAAACAGCACTAGTGCATTATGTCCCAGAACAACATTGCCTTACTGAGTGCCAAAGGAATCCTTTGCCAGCCATTTGCTAAGATACTGATCTTGAGGCATATTACTCCTCCATCTTTCAAACAAGTTTTGTAGAAGCCTGCAGTTTTGTTTTGTGTGAAAACCACTGGCACCCAAAAGAAGCCATCTCATCACCTCACTGGAGATGAAGAAAGTAGGTAGAGACAACAGGAGAGCAAGGAAACCAAGGTGGCTTTAGTTGCTAGGCTGAAGCACGGCTTTACTAGCCAGGCAGCAGTCACACAAGACAGCAAGTGTATTTTATGTCATGCATTCTTTGGAGTACAACCAAAGATGCTTAGTTTAAAACTCTGACTCTCCAAAGATTTAACGTAATTGATTTCACAGAGACTTGTCCTGATGATGTCAATGTGCTTGAAGAAAGAGCAAATGGGAAATAAAAGATAAGACACATGGTATTGGTATCAATCCACCAAGTTTCTCTCATGAGGTTTGTCTAATGTTGTAACACACCCTTAGAGTGGGTTCTGGGACTTTACCTTGTGAATTATTTCAGGAATTTGGACAAATATGAACCTCATTAAAAACAAAGATAAAAACACTGAAGGAGGATGAAAACATTTAAACTGTGACAGAAATCCAGGGTAGTGCCAAGCACTATCATTCCCATGGGCTTTTAAAAAAAGTTAATTATTTAGCTCTTTGGTTTGTACCAACAGGAGTGAGAGACTCAAAGTTACAAAATCCTAGCGTTTCCTACCTCGTAGCAAATACTGATCAGTCTGCTGAAATCTAGCAGTTTTATTGCAGAATGCATTACTGCCTGAATTTTATTTCATTTGTACTCTCTAGAGTTAAAGAATCGCTCCCCTTCTCTCCCCTACCCAGCAAAACCCCAGAACCAAAAGGGCTCTGTAAACACAGCAAATATAGTTTACAATCTGTTGACTGTAGTGAACATTTTTCCTGCTGTATACATTGTGTGTCAAAGTGGCCTCTCAGCATCAAAGCAACCATTAGCATGCTAATGTGCTTTGCCCTGACCCAGCATATATATTCTCAAGAGATCAGTACCTAATTTATTTTTCTATCTGGGTTCAGAAGATTGAGCATTAGGAAATGTATGTCACCTTGCATTAAAACTCTGCACTTCTTTTTAACTCTGGCTAAGGAATGTTCGCTTGAAGGACAAAATGACATCCTGCTGAGACTCACAACATCAGAAAGAAACACAAAAATCATACTGCATATTTATCATGAGGCATTAAAGGAAAAAAAAAATCATATTGGGCATTTCAGAGCCAGCAAAACTACTGAAGGAATGCAAGATACTTTAGTATTTGTAATTCAGAAATTAACCAATTTACAAATTTTCACTAATATACTTTTGATCAAGTAATTCAGCAGCTTGCCTCGAATGGATCATAATATTTCATGTTTATAAAACTTAGATAGACAGATCATTGCAAATATCACTGTAATTTGTTAAAGGCTACTATTAACCTGGAACAGAGGGATTTCTTTTTGTTCTTATCAAGTCCAGCCTGAAAGGCAGTGAAGTTTCAAAAATCTCTTGCATGGAATTCTACATCATGACAGATAAACCATAGCCTCACACCGTGATAAGTGCTCTCAAAACAAAGATGTAAAAGTAGCTATTACTAGACTAGAAGGCCTACGGAGTTGACACTGCATGTGACTACATGACAACACATTTTTGACTCACATTCTCCTGAGGTGTTTCAAGAGCTCTATCTGCTGCTCTTGGAACGATGGCTTCTTTTTCTATTTTTTATGTTTGTCCTGCAGTCAAATAGCTAAAGACAGCACAGTGGATTCTGTTCCATCCTAGTTCATTAACATAACTGTTTCTAAATTTCACTTAATTACTTCCAGGCAGGCTTGAACAGCAACGCAGTTCTGCAGATGTCACAGAATATAAATAGAAAGTAACATGGGGCACAAATGGAAAGGGCTAAATAACTGGAATTTTTTCTACAGTGAAAAATATGCAAGAAAATGCCAACCTTTACTTTCAGATTCTCAGATGAATTTGTGAATTCCAGTTCAAACAAATAATTTTTTCTGGTAAAATAAGACACATTTAATATTGAAAAATGAACATGGGTAGCTTCCTTTTAAGCCATATTTCATAGCAGCATCCCAACAATCAAACAAGAGGAATGCGTCAGGGGATTGACAGGGGCTCTGTACACTTTAATAAACACTTTGGAAAATAATAAGTTTAAGAGTTTTTAATAAACTAATCTTTAAGCGTTGGCTATTTTCGATTATTCCGATCATCTTCTAGACACATTTATTTTCAAGGTATTTCCAGTCTTCCACACTGAGAGTAATGGTTTTAAAATGAAAGAGGGTAGATTTGGATTAGGTAGCAGGAAGAAATTCTTTCCTGTGAGGGTAGTGAGACACTGGAACAGGTTGCCCAGAGAAGTTGTGGATGCCCCATCGCTGGAGGTGTTCAAGGCCAGGTTGGGCAGGGCTTTGAGTAACCTGGTCTAGCAGGAGGTGTCCTTGCCCATGGCAGAGGGGTTGGAACTAGATGACCTTTAAAGGTCCCTTCAAACCTAAACCATTCCATGATTCTATGAAAGCAATTATGAAATTTTAGAAGTGCTATATCTATAATTACACAAATTGTCACATTTTACTACTGAATCACATCCACATTTCATATATAAAGTTTTAAAAATTGATGATGATTATAATAATAATAATTTGCCCAAATGACACCATCTGAATCAGTGACAAAGCCAGGGAGCTGAGGTCTCACCACCTCTGCATTCTGACAGTGGTATTACTGTTTTAACAACCAAACAAAATTATGAAATAAACATACTGCTGAATTTCAACCTGTAATAAAAGTAACAGGTAACAGAGTTTGAATGTCTGAGAAAGGAATGAATTTTAACTAGTTTTAGTTTTTGCTTTTCAAATGTAATATTTCAGCACAGCTATGATACAATTCCTGAATAAGTAAGACTATTAAATACTATTATTATATGGTCAGACTATTAAATATTTATAGTAGTAGTTTTAAATCGAATCACTCCAGAAACACCAGTTTCAGAAATCTTACCATGTTTTGTGATTTAAAATTAGAGTAATGATAGTTTCTGCAACTTTTTCAATAATTTGCTGTAACATATAGAGACTGCATTCACAGCTGAACAAATTACTTGTTTAAAAAAAAAAATCAGAGCAAACTGAAGAAAATATTCCTGGCAAACAAGGTTCTTAATCTAGGTTCTTAAATAAATCCTACACCCTATAATGGAATAGGTACTTCCTTTCTGTGAGCTATTTTAATGCCAATCAGAACACAAAAGCTAGTTAATACTGGACTATAGTACAAATTCAGTGAATTTCCATCACAAACTCAGAAAACAGTATGGCAACCTGGAAGACACTGAAAAAAGTTAGTGAAAAGGCAAAGCAATTATTCAGCTAACACCATGCCTGGAGTTCTATTAAGTTGTTGCCAAGAGGTGTCTTCATGCAAAACAACTTTATGAAAATGTACTCCATAACTTGATTCTACCTACTGCTGTGGATGACCTGGTATAATTGACAACAAACACTACATTTATGTTGAGATATCTGAAGTTATTTGTTGTTTAAATACTACAAAACAAACAATTTAAATGTTGCATGCCCAAGAACTTTTTAACGCACAATCATAAGCGGAAAGGCCCAGGTCTGCCTGTTACAGAAATTAAGAGGTTTTTTTAATATCTGACATACGTAGTCAAGTACAAGCTAAGTGTTCCCAGTCCTCTACACAAATAAATGCTGTGTATTTTTCTGATTTAACTAGTATGCTTCATCCACAAATCAAAGCAGTTACCTTAAACATAGCTTACAAAACTCAAGCATGGGAATATTTATGCATACATCTATATATATGCAAATACAGCTGTGACAGGTAAATATATATAGATACATGTGATTTCATATACAAAACCATCAACTTTAAAGTTGCAATATCAAGAATTCAAAATATAGGTGACTGCAGAATCAAAGTTTCCCAGTCGCTTTCAATTAGCCATGACTGTAAAAGGACTTATTTTTTAATAAGTAGAACTGCATGTTTCTCTTCCCTTCTTCCTTACTTCAACAGATAAATGGATAGGTATTTATTTTTAATCTAATAAGCATGATTTAAACTCATTTTCTATCTGTGAACTTTGCATTGTATTGTACACTCTCCAAACATAACACCGTATATATATATAGTCATTAATTTGCTAAAGAAATTTCAATGATTGCTGTATCCAAGACCTTCATAACTATGAAGGAATAAATCTTCTCAGCAACTTATGAACTGGAGGGAATTTAAAAATTTCAAAACCCACACTTTTTCAGCAAAAACAGTTGTAAAAGTATTTCTTACCAGTGCTTAAACTCAAATCAAAACTACATAGCAGATGATATTTGATTGAAAGAGGGGGAAAAAAAGAAAAAAGATTCCTGCTTTTTCTTATCTTTCAAAAGTGCTAATTTTCAATTAAGTAATGCAGATGGTGAAAATATTTTCCGTTCCTCAGTTAAACACAAGCAAATTAATCAAGATTATGTGCTTCTACACAGCAGAACCTGAAAGAACTTATCCTCAAGAAAAAGAGCCGATTCTGCTGTAAAGCCTGTACTTGAAATAGAATACAATTTTATCATTTATAGCAACTGAGATGACCAAAAATTATGTTTTCCTTAATTCTATACATAAATCTAAAATGCAAAAATTTTACATTATCAAAATTTGAGGACCTATGAAGAAATAATCCTAAATTTCATTACTACAGATTAAAGAAACTGCAATCTTTAAAAAACAAACTAACTTGGGACATTTTATATTAAAAGGTAAATATTTTAAAACACATCCACTGCCTATTAAGAAAAAAATCGGAATAAAATTATGTCCTATAGGTAATGTGTTCTCTTTTTAATATTTTCGAGATAATTTAATCTATTCTTTAGCAATTATGTATTCAGTATTATCTGTCCTAGAAGACACAACTATAAGCCTCTTTAAGAAGTATTTAATGAACAAGTGGATACAGTAGTGGAATCTGAGGGGAGGGGTTTTTGTTTGGGGTTTGTTGTGTTTTTTTTGTTGTTGTTGTTTTTTTGTTTTTGGGTTTTTTTTTTTAACTGTTTGAGTAAAAACCTTAACATTAACATGGAAATAAAATTTTAAAAATAACTAAAAAAAACCAAGCAGTCAACCACACAAAAACTTACCAACATCCATGGCAGTTTCCATGAAGCTTTTCTGCCTTGAGGCAAATTCAGCCAACAATTTCTGTTGCCTTTCTCTGGCCTTCTGTCGTCTGAGTGAAAGGAGAAGGGGGAAGCGAAAAAAACCCAAAAGAGTACATATAATGGAGGAAAAAAAATAGCTTATAGTGTCAGGCTAATTACAGTCACTACCTTCAACAATATCATTCAAAATGCAAGTTTTCTCTAAATAAAGGATTAATTTTCAAGCCTAAAAAAGGAATCTTTAAAAGTAATTTAAGAAATAAGAGTTATTTTCTTTTGATTCTGAAAGAAAGGCATAAAATCCTGTCTAAAAAACCCTTCAGAAAACCAAAGGATCCTTTAACAGATTAGGACGTGGCATCATAAGAAAAAGAACCCAAGACCTTATTCTTGAAAGTTATTTTTCTGTTACATAAGGAAAGAATAACACAGCAAAATGTCAACCCTCGTACAAAAACAAGTACTCTTTTGAGCAACCAATGTTTACAAGTTAATAGTAATAATAAGCCCACCTCACTCACTTTTGATATCAAGCTTGATGCCAAGGGAAACAATTATAAATAATTTATTCTCCAGCTAAGGCTCCTCATACTGGTTCCTCCTTCCTCACCTCCACCCTAGATACTGCTCACCAACAGATTTTATACCTGGACTTAAAGAAGGTGGGGACTGCTTCCAGATTGAAGGCCCTTATCTCCCTGGAACCAAGCTGACCTCGATAACTTTTTGCTCATCATTTAACGCAGCTCTGAATTTACAAGTGGAAGACATTAGAGACTCATTCTTGTCTATCCTTCTATTTAAGCTGTATTAGCGATCTGTACAAGGCTATTTGACCAGCTATTCTGTAACTCCCTATACATACATACTGCAGCAGGTAGAGGAATATTGATGGATGTAAAAAGATAAAGAAAATAGACACTGATTTTCTTCTTCCTGAGGTAACAAGAAAGGATCTTTACTTAGACAAGAGCTTACAAATAGAGGAAATGCGAGAGTTCGAGTAGGAAAACCAAACAAAACTCCCAACCACAGCTGCTCATCACATGGCACGTGCAAAGACCTACGTGTCCCAGGGATGAGGGCTTTCCGCAGCACCTCCCCAGTGCAGCTAGGGAAGCTCTATTCGAGCTACAAACTCTGTGCCTCAGCATTTACAATGAATTTTTTTCCCCGATCAGAGATGATTCAGATAACTAACAAGGGATTTAAAAACATCACTTGGCATCTGATATGCTGATGGATTGCTCTCTAGTCTCCAGCACTGTCTGATGATCACTGTCCTGGCACAGGAACAGGCATGCACAGGCCCAAAGCAACTAATATACCATAACCTGCTACCCCGAGGTGGTCTGTTTGTAAGTCAAATCTTCTAACTTGTTTTCTTAAAGGCACCTTAAAAACCCAAATATCTCTCCCCATTTATCTGTCACATTGTACAGCCACCATTTCTCAAAATAAATTCTATTTGCAACAATCCCAAGATTCATTATTCTGAGGATCATACCGGGGCATTCATTAAACCTGTTTTTATTTATTTCTCCCTGCGAATTTCTCAATATATGCCCTGACTAAAAGCAGAGTGACTGTAAATAAAGGCCTTTAATAAGAAGACATAAACAAACTCTGACAGATTCAGTACAGCTCAGTAATTTTCCATGACAGTCCATGGGAGTATGACACTGCAGTTGAAAAAATACTGCAAGCAGCTCAAGCTCTCTTCTAGCTCTGTATTTTAGTTTCTATGGTGACAACCCATTGCCTAAGTGGTGCCAAGTTTGTCATTATATGTAACCAAAGTAAGCAAAAAGGGGGATCACTGAATGCTCACAGTCTGCTTGATCTTCACTAATACAAAACTGAACTTGGGGGGGAAAAACAAAAACAAAACAATCAAAAAAGAAAGTAAAAATTGCAGCCTGACTGTATCAGCATCATCAGTCTATAAGACAAGTCATTTCAGTTATCACACCATCCATTAATAAACTTCATGGGTCCCCAATGCCATTATGGATTTGAGGAGAAGAAAACAGTCACTCAGAACAAGAAAGAACTGGAAACATAACATTTATCTTCATAATTACGTTAGCCCCGGAACTTAACTGAAAACTTAAAGTGCCCACAATAGATCCTTGAAAATATCACATCCTTTATAGGGGGAAAGAAATTACTTTACCCTTTTCTATATGAAAAGTTACTTGATTTATTGATTCTCATGCTTCTCCTGTACATAAATCTAACACTACTGAGTACCACAATAACAAGTAGGTGTCCAAGATGTAGCTGTTTTATCTAAAGCAGTCATTCAGTCTGTCATTTTCCGAAAGACCATTTTACATGCTAACCCTTGACTGTTTCTCTCATTTACTGAACTATTACAAGGGATGTTGAAAATTAAACCAGAGTGACCACTTGTAATAAAAAATTAATTTTACTTTGTAAAATATGTAACTTTTAAAAGGTATTAAATCTATTTGTATTTTTTTAATGTTTAATTTTCAAGTACAGTGTAGGTCTTGGACATATCAGACAGAACTTAGTGAAAAATTTATTTTCAAACAAATAAAAATAGCAGGATAAATAAAGGTAATCCAGAAACCTACTGAGTCAGACAGCTGCATGTTTCTACCCAAATTTCTAGAAACATAATCATATAGTCCGGTCACATTAACCATTAATACATCAAAATAATGCATGGAGTATTACCCAGGAGTATTCTTGTCCATTCCAGCCTGTGCCCTGTCTCTACTTCAGTGAACGTGGTTCTGACGACCCCACTCTCCACACCCCAACCTTCTAACCCTATCCACCTATTGCTTCAAATGCCACGTTTCAGTCTTTTGCACTAACCAGTTACCAATCTCTTCCCACTGCCCCACTCTACCCAACTCATCTTTCTGGCTGGCTCTATTACATCCCCCAAATGTCAGTCTCTGCCTTACTTGTGCCCTCCTAGCATTTGCATTCCTATTCCACATTCTCCTTCTCCTATCAGCTCCCAAGACCCCATTCTCCCCCACTGAGATTTTCACTAAAAATTGGTTCTTTCATTTGCTACTCTTCTCTGAGTATTTCTGTCCTGACAACCCAGTTCTTTCCTAACATCCCCAACTTGCCAGCTTGTCTTCCCACATCAACTATTCACTTGACTTGGCATCTCGCTTTTGCTTACTACTACATTGACCAGGTGGTTTCTCCTTCCGGTCCCCGTTTTCAACTCTGCCCCTGCCAATCCTAGTTTTCACCTCTACTTCTCAGCTCAAGTTGCTGTCCTCTAGGCATTGGAACTGGACGATCCCTCCTCCATAGGACTCACATGCCAACACAGCAGCTGCTGAAAGCAGAAGAGAAACAGGCTCTCTGCATTCGGTTTCAGTAGTGCTGGTATCTGAGTCACCATCCCTAGATGTGTTTAAAAGTCATGTAGATGTGGTGCTTAGAGACATGGTTTAGTGGCAGACCTGGTAGAGTAGGGTCAATGGCTGGACTAGATGATCTTAAAGGTCTTTTCCAACCTAAACAATTCTACGATTCTATATTCTGGGTGTTCTCAGGAGTCATTATGCCCCAACCTCAATCTCAAAACTGTCTGAGCTTTTTCCCCAAAAAAGAGCCCAAGACAGACATCTGGCATGCAGGTTTTCAGGCTATGTTATAAGAAAATATGAGTATGATTTTTAAAATATTAAAAAATATTAAAAAATAAAAACAGAATTTTAAAATTGAATGTGTCTGACAAGCAAAAAAAGGCAGCATTACCAAATGCACATATAGTAAACAAACAAAAATAATCGTGGTGTGATGTACACAGGTGAATGAACAGACCATACAAATAAAAAAAATTTTCTAACTCATCTTGAGGTTGCACAGTGAAGCCTCAAAAGTTAGCACAATCTTAATTCTGTATTTTTGTATATATGAGTGGCATACATGGCAATATGAAGGTAAGCATGTATGTCATAAAATTATGAAAGTTTTCTAATTTAAACATCTAAATTAGCAAGGTGCAAGTTCTTACTCAGTATCAGTGTAAATCACATACATACAAAATGGATAAAGAAGAGAACTGTAGAATTAAGACTTACTTCTTTTAATAAGTAATTCATGCAAAGACCTAGAGACAGATCAATCAATAGATTCACAACACACACTGCCTTTCTACCGCCCCCTTACTTTGTTATTAAAGTTACCTTTCTTCTTTATCCAAAGTTTTCTTCTCTGCAGAACTGATCTTTTTTGGTGGGACAGGAGGTGTCACCTTTCTGCATATCTCTTCAATTATACGTTTATTCAATCTGCTCTGTACAGCAGCTTTCAATAAAATTCTTTCTACTGCCGTCATTCCATCGCCGTGAGAGTATCTTGGAATTTCTGGGTGGATTAAAACATCCACATCATCCAACCACGGAGGATAGTAAGAGTTTTGTTTTCCTGAGAGTTTGTGATGCAATTTAATCAGCAAGGACAGTATGCTTTCCTTGACTTCTAGAATGGCTGTGGTTAGCTGTGGAGTTGCACCAGGTGCTGACCATTTCATTGATGTTTTGGGCCGAACCACTTGATTTGCCTCACTGGTGTTCCGATTGATGATCTCCTGAAATTTCTTTCTACGTTCTGCGACCAAACTGAACACTTGAGCTGTCCCCGAGTTCTTGGGAAAAAGATTACAGTGTTTAATTTTAAAAACTACAACTATAAACAACATACATTTAGAAAACTATAGAAAGTATTTTAAACTAGGAGGAAAAGCACAAAAGATTTGAAGTTTCCTCTCGCCTTCCAAAATGTATTGAAATTTGGTATAGCAAAATACTAACCCTGCATATCATATTTTTATACAAATCTGTTATAAACAGCTGCATAAAAAAACAAGTACAAAATGAAAATGTCATCCATACCAAAACAACTAACAACTGGCGTTGCTTTAGTCAAACTTAGAATTCTGTTCACCAAGTAATATTTCCTTACTTTTTCTGGATTATTCATAATTTTGGTATCTTTATGTCATTTAAATGTCTTTATTAAAGTCTACTAAGCACTGCTGCACAATGTAACTCGTAATCCCAGAGGGGAACACAGGTGAGCCCACACATCCCCATGGGCATTATCAATTTTGTGTGGATTTACTAGCTGAGATCCAAAAGCAGCATACCCATTTTTGCAAGCAGAGCTTGCTATTCAGGGCACATGAGCATATGAGTGCAGTTACTACATTAATGACAAAGTCCATTCAGATGTTTCTATTCTGTGCTATCCTTGCTTTCAGTCCCAAATTAAGGATACATGGAATCAACTCGCATATACTGAATGCATAGCAGAGGAATGTTCCTGAACATTTCGAACATGAAATTCAGAACGCTTTAACGTCTTACCCTCTCCTTCTCAGAAGGCTGGGCAACCAAGAGATACCAAATACTTCAGAGTTCAAACATAAAAATGGGATTCTGACAATCACCTCACCTACCTTCCTTGCGTTTTAATCTATTTCATCTTGCCTACCTACTTTAAATTTTGATCTATTTTTCTAACATTAACATGCAAAAGAAATATCCATTGCATTTCACTACATCTGGCATACAATAAAATGAAGTGTTGTATACAAAACCAATCCTGATGCAGAGATTATATTATCTACTGGCTATAAATCTTTCAGGATCCCACCATTTACATATTCATTTTGCTTTCACAAAAAAACCAAATAAACTTGCCATCAATGATTTCAAATGCACTTTCAATGTAAGGTTAAACCTACCTAGATTCAAAAAAGCTAGGACTACTCTACATTATTAAATGTTAGTAATACCTTGGCAAGACAAAACAGGCCTAAACACAAAAGGTCAAGCAGTAAGCTATCAATGACATTTTGTATTTGATAAAAAGCTTTTATTTTGAAATATGTAATAAAAATGCATTTAAAAAAATTAAAAAGCATTTCTTTGCTCAGAAGTCTACTACCTAAGATTACAATCAAGAATATGAAAAAAGCATGAGTCCTTGCAATATGAATTAAAAGAAAATTCAGGAAATTTAGACGATTTCACTGAATGTTAAGGTGAGCACAATTAAAGCCATGTTGCTAGTTAATTGCTTAGGAGAACAAACTGCACACAGATCTACCTCTCTCTGGAGGCTCTTCCGCCTTGAACTCTGGTAGATTGAGGACAAAAAAAAAAAAAAGTCATTAAATATATCATTTGGAAGGAGGTATCATTTGAAATAACTTTTATTTCTGTTATCAGTACACTTAGGAAAGATTACTGGAGAAAATAAAATATCCTAAAAAATTCATACAAACAGTAAAAAAATAATCCTAACAAAAAAAGCCAAAACAGGCAATAACTTAAACTAATCTAGGAAAAGGACCAGTATTTGTATATACTTACTTGTGATGAAGCTAAACCATCAGAACTTGTACTTGCAGGTGGTTCCCTCTTCACCTCTGGAGCAGTTTCTGGTACTCTTACTCGGACATAGTTAATGAAGTGACGCATGTTAGAAATCAAGTTACTACCTGGAAACCAACTATCATGGCAACGCTCTTGTCCACCTGCAGACTCCTAAAATAATAGTAAAAAATTAGTATACTTTCTTTTATGTGTTACAATAATTCACGTTGCTTTTATAACTGTTATTACAGAGGCTATAATCTCTCCATGAGATAGGAACAATATGTTGAAGAGTATGCACCTCACTAAAGCTGATATATCTCATAAAAATCATGATATGACTGAGGCCTACTATGAGGACTACAGGTCTGATAAATATGTAAATCCACACATTTGATTTCAATAGAATCAAATACAGGCCATCAGTGCTATCTAGCAGAAGTAAAAGGAACTACTTAGAGTAATCCACAACTTTACAATCTAAGATTAACACAAAAAATCCAAACTATACAGAAGTCAATCTCCGAAAAAAAAGTGATAGATCCTTAGTCATATAAGCAATGTTAAACAGTAGGAAAAATTACGAAAGTCATATACCATAAGGGAATCTGGAATCATGAAAATAACGGCTCTTTATATTCAAATTCTCATCAAAAGCATAATTAATATTTTGGCTACTTCACATATTTTAGAAGATACAGAGCTGTAGCAATAAAATGCTCAGTGATAAAGATTTCAGTTGAAAATCTAGAAATTTAAGCGACTTTAGACTCAATCATTTAAAATTTTTTTTGCACTCAATTTCAAGTACTAATTTACAGAGCAGTAAAGATCTGTGTTGTCTAACCAACCTGTGTTTCAACAGTTACTGTTGAAAAGTATAACAAGATACCATACTCCTCTTCACAACAGTATGCAATTTCCTTTTTTTTTTTTTTTTTTTTT